>CM068581.1:5236429-5836429 GCA_035048485.1 Pteria penguin
ATTGATATATATGATACTTTCCAAGTCCAAATAACAATTTCAAATATAAATAAATTGCAAAAACATTAACTTACATTTCTAGCCAAGCGACTAGATTATCAAACATTCCATTAGGTATTGTAATTAAACGATTCTGGGTAAAGTCGCTGCAATTGTAAGCATTACACATTCTGAAGTGGTCAGGAACGTATACATGATCAAGAATATAGCAAATAGTTTTACACATAAATTTTTTATAATCTTGAACTTTTATAAACAAACACGTATGAATGATGACTATTGATGTTTGTTATATATCTTATTTATTTTATTCTGGATAATGAATGATAATAATAACAGAAATGACATCAGGTTACAAATATAGATACGCACTTACATAACTTTCAAGGAATCTAACCCATCAAAAAGTCCAAGGGGAAGCTTCGTCAACAAATTTGCCCTTACGTATCTAAAACAAACCAAAAGGGTAATATCTCCGTAAGTAATTCTTATTTATCATCCGTCAGACAAGCTAGATACTATAAGAGAATTAAGACGTGCAGAAAACGAAAACCACTGACACCTAGTAATTTAAGTATTGACAGAGTTTTGTAATTCAGTAAGGTACTGACAGAATTTTGTAGTGCTGGAAGATACTGACAGACTCTTGTTTGGGGTATACCTATCTTAGTATAAATCGATTTATACATTACAGAAATCTCAGTTCCTTGTTGTTCTGGAATAGATCAACCCTGAGTGAAGCCAGATCATTGTTTGAGATGTCTCTGAAATAATCAGACATCATTTATGAGAAATGATTATACCTATTGTCATCATGTCATGAGAAATGATCATAATCATTGTCATCATATCATGAAAAATGATCATACCCATTGTCATCATATCTTGAAAAATGATCATACCTATGTTCATCATGTCATATATAGTCTTTTTTTTTTAGTTTTCATCGACATTTATGCATTATCATGCACTTTTAAATTTACATATATATATATATATATATATTTATATATATATATATATATATATATATATATATATATATATATATATATATATATATATATATATATAAGTAACAATATATGTTACAATTACAAAATGGATAGATCCTTTAAAATCAACATATACATACTCCAAGGTTTTATAATACTTACAAAAGCTGTAAAGCTTTCAAGTGTCTGAGACTTCCTTCTTCAATATTCTCTATCTCATTATGATTCAGGTATCTGTGTGGACAACACATAACACTGCCATTTTCAGTCAATACTTTTATTCACGAATGATACGATGTATTCTATTTTCAAAACGTTATATAGTAATGTAGTAATGCCACTGTATGTTTATCATATACATATGTACCTTACAAATGGCCTGCATAGTTTATTAAACAAACAATGTTTGTAAGGAATCTATACGTACAAATCTTCAATTTCAGATAGGTTGACTAAGTCATTCTTTTGTATCATTCCAATAATATTGTTTTCAATGAATCTAAAAGAGAAGATAGAAGACGTCTGACCAAGCTGTATGGCAGAGATCGCCAAGAACATGCATATAAAACATGATAATAATTAAATAAAAACATTACAAAAATATTGGATTGTAGCGACAATCGTCACTCGCCATGTAGACACCCTGATCTAATTAGTGGTGTAATGATCACTGACATACATAACGATAGTACAGCAATTTTCATCGTAATATTTCTTTTTGGTTCGTGTGAATTACATTTCTGTTTACAGTGTATTTATTGCAAAACATTATTTGTTTCAACAGTTCTTACGTGCATAGTATATTATCATATGCGTCAGAGATCTGGGGCTTTTATAAGCCACCAGATATAGAAAATGTACATACAAAATTTTGTAAATACATATTAGTTGTACCAAAATCTGCAAGTAATGATCTTGTGTATTGTGAGCTGGGTAGATTGCCTTTAATTGTTAAAAGAAAATTAAAAAATTTTAAGTACTGGCAAAAGCTCAAAGTAAATGATAACTGTATTCTGAAGGCATGCTATAATGAACGTTGTTTTATTAATGACACATGGATAATAAGTATTCGAGACGAATTACGAAATCTTGGTTTATTTTATCTATGGAACAGCGATATTCAAACATCTGCAGCTTATAAAATATTCGAACAGAGAATATCCGATGTTTGTAAACAAAATATGCTTTCCAGACTTGTGAATTCTTCGAAAGGAGTAATATATCAACATTTATTAGACAATTTTTGTTTACAATTCTATTTGAAAAAATCAATTGATCCACGTTATAAGAAATTAATTACACGTTTTAGAATTTCAGCTCATAATTTGAGTATTGAAATAGGCAGACACAGAAATATATCAAGAAACAATAGAACGTGTCTGCTCTGTAACTGTAATGAAATTGAAGACGAGTTCCATTTTATTTTGAAATGTCCATTTTATAATAACTTACGCCATATATATATATATATATATATATATATATATATATATATATATATATATATATATATATATATATATATATATATATATATATATATATATACCGGTATATATATATATATATATTTATATATATATAACCAAATTATTTTAGAAGACCAAGTAGTACAACTTTTAAGCGCACAAAACGTCAGAGAATTGTGCCAGTTGGGAAAATTTCTTCATTCTGCTTGCAAACTAAGAGCCACAAATATCTAATTCACTCTCTGTGTTTACATGACTTACTCACCAATGTAATATAATAGTTAATTATATTTTGTAAATATTGTATATATGTATTGTATATATGTGCACTGATATACCGTATGGTATAAAGTAATAAAGAATTGAATTGAATTGAATTGTTAAACTCATGATAAATCATAATTTGTTGTTTCATACTTTATAGATGTCTTATTAAGTCAGGGGGGGGGGGGTCATTACTGTCAATTACTGTAGTGTAAAATAACGCTAACACATTTTCTCATTACACAAATTAATTAACATAAACAAGTCGGTTTTTATTATTTTCTTTATTTATTTATCTATTTTATCTTTATTTGGAAAATTTGATAAAAACACTAAACATCAAACAATATATAAATCATTAAATAAAACAAATATCTGTATCTTTATGAAAAGCTTAGGAGTTGAGAAATTTCATGATAAATGTGGAATCTTTTACTAAGCACAGATTGATGAAATTCGCACCTGGTGCACAAAATTAAAAGCTATATCTGTTCTACATTTATTACACTTTTATGTTAGTATATATGTCTACATGTATTGCTCAATATTTCATATGACAATATTTGTTTGTATTAAATGTGAATATGGAGAGTATGATAGTTAACAGAGTGCCTTGATTATGGTGCTTGTATGTATTTACGTCTAAAAATGCAATAACAATGGTAAATGCAATTTATAAAAATATAATAATACAATATAGATAACACTCTAATTATTTTTAAAGTCAATTTAATATGAAATATGATATACTTACAATTTGACAGTATCAGTAGGAAGTTTGAGTGGTACTGCAGTGAGAGATTTATTGTTACAGTCGACGTTTTTATTCCTTATTTCACACGGATCACAGATGATATACCGAAGCATGGTGGTACACAGTACCAACATATACAATATCCATACTAGGTATGACACAGGAATTCTCCGAGCACTCATTCTACAAAATATCCTATGAATAGCCTCTATGAGTTTCAAGTCATAATAAGTAATCTATAAAACAAACTAGAGAGTTACGTTACAAATTATAATGATAACATTTTAGCGTCAGTTTTATTTTTTGTTTCTATTCTATTTTATTCTATTTCACTCATTGTTTAACTTAATTATTTTTTCCTCATCATTTGTCTAAAAAAGAGATCACAATGGCATATTAAACTATTACACGCTGTACATTTCATCGTAAATTGCATTGTTTACTTAAACAAAATTTTATCCTGAAGAATTTATAATTATGTTAATTGACACTTTTTGTCATTTCTTTTAAAGAAATATTGTTTCAAATGACGAATAACAAGATACATTCAATGTCCACAAATTGGTATTACGCCATAGAAACATAGAAAATGAAAGTAACAAAATCATGTGTGCTGATTCAGTAAGCTCAGCGTAACAACGCATTTAAAAGAGGACAGGTGACTTAAGAGGTTTAGACTTTTAACGGCCTTTTTTTTCATTTATTCATTTAACAATTCCATTCGGAAGACTTCTATCAATTTCGTGAATATTATTCAGTTTCGAGGCATATAATGAAAAATATTCGACAATAAAAAAAATTAAAATATTTTATTTTCAATAGAAAAAAAATAAACATAAATAATGAATTCATTACCTTTATTGAGACTTCAGTCACCTGTAATCGTCTAAAATTCTACCCAATCCTACACTGTCACTTACATAAAGACATGAGATCGATAATTTTAGCTACATAAGAAACTATCAAACCCACATATTGTCTAGGTCTAAAATACAGATTTCGATCAAACCAATTGTCATTCGGGAAACGTTTTGATACAGACAGACAAATTAGTTTAAATAATGCTAATTGATTTTGAAATTGAGAGTGTGATATATATTTCTATTGAAAACGGAGTAAGGATACACAATTATCTCGTGTTTCTATGCGACGATTGCAGAAGGAGAAATCCTTCATATCACTTTACTTGAGTACAGATATTTGCTATTTAGAGTCATTACCCGATGTATCACATGGGAAACTGTAATATCTGTATAAATAGTTTGATATTATCATTGGTTTAAACAGTATTTATTCGAAATTTGTACATCAGATCAATTGACAATATATTAAAGTAAAGGATTTGACAACAAGAAAATATCTTATATAAAGTCATTTTCTTTTTATCTAAGTTAAATCTAAGTTATAATGATGACCGAAAAACAGTATTTTATAAATATATAAACCAATATACCGTGTACATGTATGTACAAATAAAGAGAAATATAAATTGTATAATACAGGGATAGTGGTGAAAATAACGGCCAGCTAAATCATGAAAACCTGTTGCTTTTTTCAATAAAGTCATGTACTTTACGAAATATATCTTCGTTGACTTCGTCGCTGTACATACGACAACCATTAAGAAGAATTTCAATATCAAATGCAACAGTAATTGTATGTATGGTTGTATTTCTTATATGATTGTAGTTGTGGCATTGTGAAAGGTAATGCAGTGCATCTTCTCTTGATCCACAACTACAGGTGTCGACACATGAAACATGGTTCGAGTATAGATCGGCATTAAGGGAACTACAATTCAAACGAAGGCGACTGTATAGGACTTGTAGCTTCCTTTTGCCGTAATTGAAGTATTTTGGGGAGTGTGCTATATCATAATTCAACATACGTTTAAACGATAAGAAGAAGTTGCATTATTTAATATTTGTTGTTAAGTTATTCCAATCTCTTGCAGTTTGGGAGACAAAGGAGCCGCTATATAATGATGTATTTGACCTGGGTATATAAAAGTCAAGGTCATTGCGCAAGGTTCTGCTGCTGACCTGATGAACTCGCTGTGGCACCAAGTTACACAAGTACGGTGGAGCAATACCATTCACCATTTTGAATAACATATTAAGCGGTGTTTGTACAATCTATTTTCTAATGTCTCCCATCCGAGATGACTTCGTTGCCCCCGTTACAATTCTGCTTCAGTTTGGATTTTTTCGACAATTTCTTTTTCATACAGGCAACAATTATCAAATTATATCAAAAATTATATCAAATCAATTACAAATTTTATCCGCATATTCCAAAATAAGTCTAGTGAAGGAAAACTAGAGTGATTGCAGGGATTTTTTGTCGAGTTGGAGTTTAACTGATTGGAAGATGTTAATTTTTTCCATGCTTTTAATGTTATTTCATGGATATGTTCATGCCACATTACATTTTTACTTATCACAACACCGAGATGTTCATGCGATTCAACTCGACTGACATTAACATTGTCCATGGATATGACCGGATGAAAAACATTAGATGTTTTGTGCGATATCAAAAGTTCCTCTGTTTTCTGAGGATTGAAATTTACAAGCCATTGACTATCCCATAAATTAATTTCATGGAGGTCAAAGTTCATGAGATCAGCAGCAAACAAAGAGTCATTAACAATGAGATATGGTGATGTATCGTCGGCGAAAAGTTTTATATTGGACTGTATATCAGCAATAATGTCGTTGATATAAATCAAAAACATTAACGGACCAAGTATTGACCCCTGAGGTACCCCGGCCAAATCTTCTCTATACTCTGATGATGATCCATCAATTACAACTCTTTGGAAATGTTGGCCGAGGTAACTCTGGAACCACTTCAGCAGATTTTCACATATCCCCATCCGTCACAGTTTGAACAGTAAACCTTTATGCCACACTCGATCAAAAGCTTTACTGATATCGCAAAATACAACAAGTACTTCCTTGCCATAATCAATTGCTTTTGTGAATGTGTCATATAATTCGATTAGTTGATAAACGGCGGAATCTTTAGGTGTAAATCCTGATTGCGCAGGCGTGATAAGGTCATTGAAAACAATATGATTTTGCAAATGTTTAAAAACACATCTTTCAAACACTTTACCGACACAACTCAATAAAGATATTATCTGTTATTTGAAAGCTGCGTTTTATCTCCTTTTTTGAAAACCGGAATAACATTTGCCTTTTTCCAAGCTTCAGGAAAATATGAAGCCCGTAGAGAAGCATTTAATATTTTATTATCACAAAGGGGAAAGGAAGTGAGTCCCCTCCTTCAGACGTTTAGGATTAATACTGTCTGGACCACACGCTTTGTTTGTGTCTAAAAGTTTTAGGACATCAGATACCTTTTTCTCTGATATTACAATTGTATCCAAACGTAAAAATGGGTGGTCCATGGGTGGGAGGGACGCGTGGCTGTTATCTACTGTACTTTGATTACAGAAATATATTCATTAAATATACTTGCTTTTTCGACCTGTGTACTGTATTGTGTGTTGTTATTAATAAGAGTGGGTATTGTGGTGTCTTTAGTTTGTTTTAGAAATGATTTTGTAATTTTCCACCATTGTTTTGGTTTGAGGCATCATCGGTGTAAGTCGGTTGCCAATTTTGTAAAGTAATTAATTTTGGCATTGCGTATTAATGATGTTACTTTGTTTCTTGCTTGTCTATATTTGGCCCAGGCTTCGTGCGTATTTGTTGTTTTTGCCGCTCTGTGTAGACGGGTTCGAATCCGTATTTGTTCTCTTATGTCATTGTGAAACCACAGCAGGCCGAAAGGTCTTATTTGGACTATTTTGTTGGGTATAGATTGTTCTGCAGCTGTGAACATGTTATCTTCAGTATGGAGATTTGTTCGTCTATTGTTTTGTTGTCGATGTTCCAGTTGCAGTCTTGTAGTGCTTGCCTGTATTGGTCGTAATCAGCGTTGTCATATTGCCAAATCTTACGTTTAAAGCTCAAATGAGCGGTTTGGACAAAGTAGTAACAAAATAGACAGTGTGGTGGTCACTACAGAACGGCTCGATTTTTCCTTTATCAATACATTTAATAGAGTTTGATACAAGTATATGATCGATTAACGTAGATGATGTTGGTGTTATTCTTGTTGCAGTACCGATCAATTGATTGAGACCATAGGTATCTATGATATTATCATTATTACCGCCTTTACATTTACACAGAAAATGCTGAGCGAGCTGTATAAGCATAAAACTATTTATGTTGGCTTTCATCTCCCTTCACTTTTATTGATTGGTTGCGGTAATGGGCAATGTCGAACTCGCAATACCATGTTACATCTCACACTTTAAAGACATACAAAGTCATACAAAGTCAGTTTTATTATTCCGTCTTTTGACATAAGAAACCGTTTTTAATCAATCTCAACTCTTCAGTATTTAATGCAATAATGACCTGTCTCTTCATCCTCTGAAACTTCCATAACAATCTCACACGGTGATAAATCAGAATTGTAAAATTTTGTTTGAATTTTATAGAAAAAGATAAACCATCTGACTCAACCATATGACAGAGGGCACCACGGAAATGCACTGTTAATAATGTAAAGATTTCATAATACAACATAATTATTTAGGAACATCACAAAAACTTTTCATTAAAGTGCAGTTGCAATACTGACTTAGGATGGTCATTTGATATGACAGTAGTCAATCAATTGGTGTAGTTAACCGGTTTATAGGCCCACCTTCCAATTCACAACAAAACCAGTAGAATCAAAGGACACGCATATTGAAATCTATAAATAATCCTCCATACAGAGGACAAGGATAAAACATTCTCAAGTTCAGAGGTCATTAAAATATAAACGTGTTTAGTAATGCACAGTGAGATCAAGTTATCAAAACTATATAAGTTGACATCAACATAAATAAACCTTGCTCTATCATTTTTGAAGCAAGCTCAGACCCTTATCTTTTTGAGTCCCGGCTAATAGTCATAAGGGACGAGGTTAAGAATATGTTTCCTCTGAAAAAGGTTTCAACAAGGCCCGCTATATGGTCATCACCGCCCTGTTAGTAGAGTGCAACTTTCAAGTATGTATAAGGCTGTAGAAGGACCCAATACAAGACATTTGGTCATTTTGATGATGGCCCACAGGTCATATTGTCGATGAAGATAACGTTTCATTATTTTGGAGCCTGACGAGATTAAGTCATCGGAACCTTTGATATTCTTAAAATTGTACACAAGATCAGGGTAGAAATTGTACACAAGATCAGCGTAGAAATTGTACACAAGATCAGCGTAGAAATTGTACACAAGATCAGCGTAGAAATTGTACACAAGATCAGCGTAGAAATTGTACAAAGAAATTGGGATGGGAACTTACATTGGATACATATTGTTGAAAAGCAACGTTTCCGAATTTTGATAGAAGTTCTAAATAAGACCTAAAATTTTCCAAGAAATGTTTATGATACATGTAACGCTGAGTTAAAAGTTTCAAAGTGATGACTTTAATTTCCCCATTTTAACTTTCCATAGTCAAGTAGTAACATTCCTTTCGTCGTTATAAAGACCTTTTTTGCTTATTTGATATATCGTTATCTGAGATGTTGACTTTCTTCTTTTATAGTAGTTAGACCGTCTACATTACTATTACTGTTTTATTGGAATGGTCATGACAAATACCGCTACGGGTGTGCCGTTTCCTTCTTATGTGACTGCGAACAATACCATTTCACATCCATTTATGGCATCATGGCGGGTGTAACGGTCGGCAGGGGAAGCTTACTCCTACATGGCTTCTAATTCCACCTTTGTTTTAATTGTATATATATATATATATATATATATATATATATATATATATATATATATATATATATATATATATATATATATATATATATATATATATATATATATATTGTTTGGACTTCGAGTTGTAACAGTCGGATCGGCATCTCAGATTTTCACTTGTAATTTTTGTGTGTGAAAGCCCAAAATGTTAGTGCTGGCTCTGGCAAATCGAACCAACTGAGATATTTAAATACCATATGATGAGAGTCTAAGGACATTACAACATATACGTGTGCATCATGTGGATCTTTCTTATTTATTAAATACTTAACCACGACTTAAATTTAACTGGCTTGTTTACCTCACAGATTTTTCACTTATCCGCAAATATTTCTTCTCTCTTTCATTGAGCTATGTGGTTTACCAGCATTCCACTGCTGGTGGACGGATAGTTCCCGTGGGCATCACAAGTCTAGTTTTCCGTGCCTTTGTATTGACGTGATATATGTACTTAAAATTTTCAGTTATGAAATTTTGTAAATCACTCCTAAGCTAAGGAGTGCATAGCTCTATATTTAGATTGATTCTTTGGTTCAATTTTTCGACCACTTTGCTCTTTAAATATTCATATATTAATAGAATTCCAATCATTTGGCAAAGAGCATCACTGAAAAGACATAAGTGGTCGAAATCCTCCTCTGATGGACACAATTATAACGCATATATGTTCTAAATTTTATTCATGACATTGTATAAGCTAAAACTTGACAAAAAATATTCCATGTTCATTTTATAACCATCATATTTGAAAATTACTGATTATATGCCAGAAACTTAAAAACACAATCATTATTATCATCATCATTGTCATAATCATCATTATCAATATATCTGAATGTGAAATTAAATTTCATTGCCAAATTTCTTTTTTTATATTGACTTAAAATCTTTAGTATAAATTCAGCTTTATATAAAAAAGGAATATTTCTGCCAAACAAAGCAGCACAATTAGTGCCGACATTTTGTTGGAATACTTGGTCAGCAGATACATCATATATATTGTCCATGAGCAATCCAAATATATTTTAATGTCCACTTCAGTGTAGTTCAAATTTCGAATCACTGTCTATTTTTGTACCTGGGTAACCCAAAAATATGTATTTGTATTTCTAGAACTTTTTTTTTTGTTATAAAGTACTTATCAATAATTCTATACAGTCTATCTCTCAATTGGTCATGGGGGATATCTGTGTAAAATGTCGAAAAATCCTAAGAGTTGATGAATTTAAGAATAGGAATAGAAAAATTCCTGGAAATATTAAAAAATACCGAAAAGATGTCCAGAAATGTAAAAGAAAAAATTCATTTGGTAATGGAACCAAAAATAAACACCACTATTAAACACACTCTTCTAGATCACTCTGATACATTCTGTTTGATGATCTAAGCAGCTGCTCTTTTAAAGGATTGTATCCTATGGGACATATTGCCCTGGATCCGCCCTTTGACTGATCAAGCCAAAAAACAACAACACCAATAAGGAACCTTTAATAATTCATCTCTACTAAATCTAATCAAAATCCGCCCAGCAGTTCCGAAGATGTTGAAAGTTTGAAAAGTTAACGGACGACGGATGGATGACGTACGATGTAACATTAAAAAGCCTGTGTGGCCTACTGGATAAGGTGCTCAGCTCGTGATGGAGAGGTCCCGGGTTTGACTCCCGCCCTGGGCACACCGGTGTTTTGTCTTTCGGATGAGACAGTAAAAACCGAAGTCCCGTGGCACGGTAGGCGTGGCCCATAAAAGATTCCTCACTGATTCGGGTGGGTCCATTGAAAAGATCTAACTTTTATGCAATGCATTAGGCAGCTGCCGTCATAATATACGTGAAATAATCGTGGAGTGGCGTTAAACAATAATCAATCAATCAATCACTGTAACATTAAAAGTGACCCCGTTGAAAACTGACTCTAAAAATTGACTCGATCCGTTATTCAATGACCCCACCCACACGTGAAAAAATGACCCTAGCGTAAAAATGTTACCTTCGTTGAAAATTGACAGGCAGTGATGGATAAAATATTCACGTTAAAAATGACCCCTGTGTATAATGCTCCTTTGTGCTATTAAAATGAAATTCATATTATGTACTTCCTGTTTGCAAACAGGTCAGTTACAGCATGGTCTAGATTTAACGTTGAACATTGACATCATATGTAGAGTATTATGCAAATTTCGATCGCATTAGACGAGTTGTCTATGAGAACTGATACTTCAAATGGGGTCATATTTTAACATTAATTAATGACTCGATATGTAAAAAGTTTCAAACTCCTGTTTATAATAAACGAAAGCCGATTAGCCTCACTTACTAAGAAAATTTTTTATATATTTTCTCGTTATTTCGAGATAATTAACTCGTTATTTCAAGATCCTTTCTCGTTATTTCGAGATAATTAACTCGTTAATTCGAGATCTTTTCTCGTTATTTCGAGACAATTATCTCGTTATTTCGAGATAATTATCTCGTTGTTTCGAAATCTTTCTTCGTTATTTCGAGATAATTAACTCGTTGTTTCGAGATCTTTTCTCGTTCTTTCGAGATAATTAACTCCTTATTTCGAGATAATTAACTCTTTATTTCAAGATCTTTTCTCATTGTTTCGAGATAATCATCTCGTAATTTCGAGATCTTTTCTCGTTATTTCTAGATAATTAACTCCTTATTTCGAAATTTCGAAATAACGAGTAAATTATCTCGAAATAACGAGAAAAGATCTCGAAATAACGAGATAATTATCTCAAAATAACGAGGTAATTATCTCGAAATTATGAGAAAAGATCTCGAAATAACAAGTTAATTATCTCGAAATTAAGAGAAAAGATCTCGAAATAACGAGTTAATTATCTCATAATAACGAGAAAAGATGTCGAAATAACGAGTTAATTATCTCGAAATAACGAGTTGATTATCTCGAAATAACGAGAAAAGATCTCGAAATAACGAGAGAAGATCTCGAAATAACGAGTTAATTATCTCGTAATAACGAGATAATATATAAAATTTTTCTTAGTAAGTGAGTCTAATCGGCTTTCTAATAATGTACTGTGACTATTCGATTATTCCATAGTAAGTAAAATAAACATTAAAACTGATCATTAGATGTAGGGTTAAATTTAAACATTAAAAGTCGACCCCATGTCTAGGAAATCATTTTATTACAATACAAGTATTAACTAAGTACACTGTCTGGTTTTGTTGAATAGAAAGTAAATTTCTTTTTGCGGAGACAATGCAAGGACAATAGCTGGGAGGAGGGGGTTAATATTTCAACATCAATTAATGACTCCGTATGAAAGAAAGCCTCGAACTCCTGTTTATAATATAGTATAGCTATTCGATTATTCGATAGTATATAGAATAAACATTAAAACTGGTCATTACAGGTAAGGTCAAATCTCAACATTAAAAAATCGACCCCATGTCTAGAAAATCTCCTTGTCACAATTCAAGTATTTATCTAAGTACACTGTCTGTTTTTGTTCACTAATATTTTGCGGAGACAATGCAAGGACAGTATCTTCAGGATGGGGGTATATTTCAACATCAATTAATGACTCCCTATGAAAAAAAAATCGAACTCCGATTTATAATATAGTGTGACTATTCGATTATTCGATAGTAAGAAAAAGAGGAGTTACTGGCTCAGTTATGTGGCAGAAGTCACCATAGAAATAAATTGAAAACTAGTCATTAGAGGCAGGTTCAAATTTCAACAAACCCAATTCCCCTTTTTACAATACATGCATTTAGCTAGGTACACTTTCAATGGATAACTTTTATAGTCTATAATATGTCTTTGTACAGAAAATATCTGGAACGATCATTGCATGTAGGTTATATATTGTTCGTCATTTATGACTTTTGATACAATTATGAATTGTTTACATGGTTAATACGTTGTGTTGTTATACCCCTATAGTATAGTTTTTAAGTAATTTTTATAAAAAAAAATTACTATTGTTATCAAGCAGTCCAAGGAACTGTCAAATATTCAGTGGCAATAGTTTGTATTCTGATAAACCTTTTTTCCACATTTATTAGATAGCATCATGCCTTTAACACGATAAACCATTACCGGCAGATTAATGGTTTTTTCGGTTATGCTATTTGTTTTATAGCATGCCATAAAACAATCTTAACTTGGTGCTCAAAAGCGTATATTTTCTATCGCAAAAAATATGATAGAAATAGGATTTGTTTTCCATTTATGACACAATAGAGTATTCAGTTTCATCAATGTTATCAATGCCACAATACATTTTGCACTTATATACTTTGCAGGCAATAAAGGAAATTATGTTATTTAATACGTAATTTTTGTCAATTTTTCTCTGAATAGAAACCAAGTGTAAAATGTTTCCGTGTAATTTTAAAAGTGACTATTATGCTCAACAAATCCCATATATGTTTGACCTTTATACATTCAAAAATACGATGCCTAGCATTCTCAACAACACAATTACACGATTGACATGCTTTAGATATATTTTTCCATTTACGTAGATAATAATTATTACATTCAAAATCATTTAATAGTTTATAATTTAATTCTACAACAGTTATATTTGAAATATTAACAACTTTATTTTATATATTATCTCCCTTATATCTAAACTAAAATCTGAAAATTCTTTTAATAAAATATTTTGATAAGGTGGCTTTTAAATTTTTTCAATAACAAATTTTCGTAGAAAAATTGGCACTTTATGTCACAAATTTCAGAACATGCAGTATGTAAAACGACGCCACAAGCTTTTCTAATATAAATATTATCAGCATGTAAAAAATCAAAAAAAATTCTTTATTGGTTTCAATGCTTTTCATAAAAGCATATCCTCACATACAACAAAATCTTCTAATGTCTTTAAAGAACCATCATTTCTGTATAAATCTTTCACTTACAATATGCCACTTTTCAGCCTATGAGAAAAATATAAAGTCATCCCTTGTACGTTTATATACAAGTTATTCCATATAGGTTGCTGCGTAATATTACTTACATTTTCTTTATGAATATCTATTTGTCTTTTACTATTGATATAATATGTGAAAACCGCTTTAAAATAAAGGTAATTCTTTTACAATATCAAAATTACACAAATTCACTTCTGATGTTTTTACGATGTAATCATCATCAACATTGTATTTTTTTTTCAAAATTCCATTGATAAGTATATAACAATCACATTTGTCTTTTAATAATCTTGGTACCCAAGTTACTTCGAAAGCTTTCAGCTTAGTCTCTACATCTACTAAGTTATTTCCTCCTTTACTCACCTCACCAATTAAAGTATATCTTTTAATTCTTCCTTTGAGTTCCACAAGAAATTAAAGATTAATGTGTTAATATTCTTTAAAAAAAATAATCCATCTGGAACTGGCATACAAAGGTTACATATATAAGTTTAAATATGGCTAAAGTGTTTAAAATACAGCGTTTACAAAAAATTGTAAGTTTTTGTTTTTTCCATGATTTGAATATTTTTTTAGTTGGTCATAAATATCCATCCAGTTCTTATTATAACGATGCTGTTTATCATGTCCTCTATATATACCGAGGCATTTTATGGCGTATTATTCATTTTTTTCACCTAAAAGATGTTCAAATCTGCCTTTCATATTACTTAGAAGGATGTACACGGTTTTCCTAAAATTAATTTTAGAACCTGCATGTTTACAAAAATCCATAACTATTTTAATAGTATTTTGAAATGACTCAACATTATTCATGACTACAGTCAGGTCGTCTACAAGATGAATATTCTTTAATTCATTTTCTGAATATTGACAAGTGATACCAGTAATATTTACATTATATTTTAATCTTAAAGCCAGCCAAACTTTCTGCAATAAATATGTATAAAGTCGCCGACATTGGACATCCCTGTCTAATTCCTCTTGCCATACAAGATATACAAATCCAACCGTTATTTTTCAGCCTAAATACAGGTTTTTTATATAAAATTTTCATCCACTTAAAAATATCTCCGAAATTAAAAAATGATAACGTTTTGAATAAGAAATCCCATTCAACCGAATCAAATGCCTTTTCAAATTCTAAAAATAAAAGTATGCCGTCATTTCTTTTTTCATTTCCTTCATTATATATTCATAGATATCTCATATAAGGCGTGTACATGTATTTTCACCAGTATAGCGACCTCTTATATACACAGTTTGTTCTTCTCCAATGTAGTTGTTTAATATTAAAAGCATATGGGTTTGCTGATAGTGCTGTAAATCTAGTAAAGTGCTACCTCAGTAATAGAACGCAGTTTGTAAAGGTTAATGATGTGTGCATGCGCGGATACAGAGGGAATCCGAAAATTTTACCAAAAAAAGGTAATATTTGGACATTTTTGGGGTTGGCCCCCCCCCCCCCCCCCCTTCGTCTAAGAGAAAAATTTACCTTTTTTGGTTGGACCCCCTCTGAAAAAAATTCTGGATCCGCGCATGGTATGTAACTGAAATTTTTACAAAGGTGTGACCCATGGGTCAATATTAGGCAGGTAATTTGTAACATCTTTTTAAATGATATATTTTTCTTTGTTTCAATCTGTGACTAAGCTGATGACAATGCACTATCTTATGCAAGCTCTAACTTTATGAAGGTCAAAGAGGTTTTAGAAACCAATAGCTCGTTTTAAGTTAAATGGTTCTCAGATAATCAAATGCAGGCAAACCCGGACAGGCGTTATGTATGGAAAGAAAGCAGGCAGTGCAGAATTAACTTTTGATATTGAAGGCATAGAAATTCATCCTGAAGACTGTGTCAAATTATTAGGTGTAACTATAGATTCTCAACTCAAATGTAAAGAGCATATTTCAAATATTTGTAGGAAAGTATTTCAACAGCTGGATATTTTAAAAAGGATAGGTAGATTTTTTAATAAATTTGGCAAATTGACTGTTTATCATACTTTAATTATGTCAAGTTCTAATTACTGCCCACTGATATGGCATTTTTGTTGCGAGGATGAAACTAGAAAAATGGAGAAAATTCCAGAATGTACATTGCGATTTATTTATGGTGATCATGCCAGTTCTTATGAAACACTTTTATTACAATCAAAGATGCCTAGTTTGAAATTAAGAAGAATGAGACGTTTAGATTTAGAAAGTTTTAATAGTATCCACAAAGCAACACTTACATGACCTTATAAGAAGAGAGAACAGAAGAAATCTGACAAAGCTGTATGACATTAATCACCAAGGACCTACACACAAAAAATGACAACAGCATAATATACACGGAATTAAAAATAACTTTTAGTCTTTTAGATATAGAAATTTGGCTGAGATACCATAGGTGAAAACAACTTCTTACTGCATAATGTCTTTTCGTTATGGCGCAGCAAAATTGTGGAACTTCCTTCCTGAAAATTTTAGACAAATATCTTCTTATAATCAATTAAAATCTCAAATCTCCAGCTGGGAATGGGAGTGCTGCAATGGCAGTGCCTGTGTGTAATGTTTTATTTCATGTTATATAATTATTAGCATTGCTTGCATATTTTTAGTTAGAAGCTTAGTGCTTATTGGACCTTTTAGTGCTATTTCGTTTGTTGCTTGTGTATTCTGCTTTTATGTCTGTATGAAATTATACAATAAATATATATATATATATATATATATATATATATATATATATATATATATATATATATATATATATATATATATATATATATATATTAGTGCTTGTGATAGCTCTGTTAAACATCTGTGTAATTGTTTTATTATTCCCATTACCAGCTTATTCTATATGCAGTTTTGCAGTTTAGTGCTTTTTGGACCTTTTAGTGCTTCTTTAGTTTGCTGTCTATATATTATGTTTTTATGTTTGAATGAAATTACACGGTATAGTTTAGTGCTTGTAATATCGCTTATAAACATTCTTACGTACTAGTGGTGTTTTAGTTGCATGTTGTTTAAGTTTATAAGTGTATGTGTGATTGTCTTAATTATGTATGTTGCATGTCTTATCATAATACTTATAATGTTTAGTCGGCAAATAGCTCATGAGAGCTAATGTTTATTGTTATATATAAGCACACCGAATCTAAATAAAGATTACTTGATATCTGATTTTATTGTTTTCTGAAGTCTTCGCGCAAAGACAAAAGCGATTATCTTATAGTCGGTATTAGTTAGACTAATAGATCTGTAATTTTTAAAAAGACTTTTTCGCCTTTCTTGTGTATTTTATAGGCAATAATTAATAGTCTCTGTGAATAGCTCATTTCATCATTAATAAAAGTGCTTTTCAAACTATCTTAAAATAAGAATTTTATTTTATCTCAAAAGCACTTATAGAACTCATTAGAGAGGCCATCTAATCCGGGGAATTTGGTTTCATATTTATAACAGCATCAGTACATTTATCGAGAGAAGGAAAAGCGATACAAAAATTTTCATTTTTCTGTAAAATTTTAGGAACATTGGAATTTAGCAAGTAGTTATCTATATCTATTTCATTATTCATATTTGTTGAATAAAATTTTTCATAAAACTTAAACATTTCTCTTAAAATTTTATCTTGATTTTTTAGTTATGCCACCGTTTTCATATTTTAATTCTTTTATAACTTTATGAGATTGGTGTGCATTTTTCAGGCCATGAGAATACTTTGTATTTTTTCCGCCCTCACTTGTACATTTTGATTAACATCTTAAGTGTGCGCCTCTTGCTTTTTCGTCATAAATTCTATTTCTTTTTTTTTTCTTTTTGATTCATATCAATTTATCTGAAGGACCATCATCTATCACTTGCATTTTTTTCTGAATCAATTTTACTCTTTGTTTCATATTACGCTGCTTAAGTTTAGCAAAGCCAATGGAGAACTCTTTAAGTTGAAATATCTCCCAAGAGTATCTAGAATCCTAGTGGTTCTCTAGATTTTCTACAATAGAGCATATACCTTATTTATATTCATCACACTTTAAAAAAGATGTGTTAAATTTCCCAAAATCCCTTCCTCTTTGAAGACTGCTCATCTTTAAAGAAAATTTTATAACTCTGCGATCAGTCATTCTCGTTCCATGTGATTGCGAACCAGGGACTCTTCTGATTAATATTGTATGACCAGGTAAACACAACGATTCAGTTAGAAAATAAAATCTATCTGTGGTTTCGGCCAATCTCTAGCATCGCACTAAGCATGGCCGTTTATGTTTGAATGTTTACTTTTCCACATCTTAGTTAGTTTAAAATCACGTATAATATGAGTTAACTTAGATAGACATTTATCTTTCATTCTTTCAAAGCTACAGTTGAAATCGCCTATTAAAAGAATATTCTCAATGTTCATAGAAGGTTTGTGTATAAAAATTCTAAGCTTGCTGAAAAATTCAAATCTATTTTAAGTTCGGAGCATATCCATTAACTAAGGAAAAAGTAGCATTCTCATATTTAGCATTTACTAAAAGTATTAAGTATCTTGATAGGTAAATCTTTTCTAATTAGTATGGTAACACCTCTACTGTGTGTAGAATCAGAGAAATAATGTGCAGAATTATCGAACCATCTAGCGTTATATTTACATTCATTATTAACTGTAAAATGTGTTTCCTGTAAAAAGACAATATCTACTTTTATATCATGAAACCGATCATAATCTTTGGTTCTTTTTTCGTACGAGTTTAGCCTCGTACATTAATTGATACACATTCTAGTTTTTTTTTCTCCATATTTCAGAACTATGTACATAAATAGTCTATGTAAAAAAGAACCTCCATATCATCTTGATTAGCATGGCAGGCATATGCGCGCGCATGCTGATAGATAGAGACATATATGTATAAATACATACACAAACACAAAGCATACATATAAATATCTTCATGGGCACATTGTCCGATATAATGCATTAATATGCGTTGGATTTTAATGAAATATTTTATTATTTTTAATGTTAATATTAACTATACTGTAACATCCAATAGAATTTCTAAATTCAACACTTGATGTTCTCTGAATATACAATTAAAAGTCCACATACACATGACATTGTTCTTTTAATTCATAACAACGTCTGAATTCTTCCGCCATTTTCTTCTCTAAATAATGCCTCAGACATTCATGCACGAACACATACTCATCCTTAAACAGAGTTCAAAGATTTTATACTTTCATTAGTTTTAAACAAATGAAAGCAAAACATTCCATCAACTGTATGGATTTTTAATGAATCAATAGTTCTAGGTACATGTATTTGGAATTTCCAGTATAACTTGACTGAAGATAATTGTATACAAGAATAATGATTGTGATGTTTTAATTTTCCATTTCATAGAAATAAGAATTTTCTGACCTCATTTTCGATGAGTTTGATCCTTTGGTTACGCATGCGTAAGACTAAATTGTATATATCAATGGATTGATCCGGATTTTTGCATGTCAGTCCTTGTAGTAAACAGTCCACAGCTATGAACACCCCTGTTCTCCCTGAACCATAACTTCAAGAGAATGACAGTGATTATTCATATAAACAGATATTGTTGGTTGTCTTTGGTTGGTTGGTTGGTTAGTGTTTACGTGGCTTTCAACAATTTTTCGATTATATCGCGACATGGAAGTAGGAGGTCACCAACCTCTTAAAAATAGTGGCGCAATCCGGAAATCGAATCGTCGGCGCCGCAAGCCAAGCGCTTAACAACTACACCAAGCCTGCCCCCTGGTTGTCTTTGGCAAAAGTATAATATATATATAGCACAACATATGAAAGATACATAGCTTGTATTGACTGAATTGATCATTGAAAAATATTTTAATGTGAACTATCGAATTATATAGATATTTCATACGATATTCCACAATACTCTACTGCTTTTCCAGGTTGGCATGTGCGATAGGTCGACAAAACATATTTTAGTTTCCCCAGCATATTTTCTTCCACAGATTCGTGATACCTATATCCTTCCACAGATCCGTGATTACCATATCCTTCCACAGATCCGTGATTACCTATATCCTTCCACGGATCCGTGATTACCTATATCCTTCTACAGATCCGTGATTACTTATATCCTTCCACAAATTCGTGATTACCTATATCCTTCCACAGATCCGTGATTACCTATATCATTCTACAGATCCGTGATTGCCTATATCCTTCCATAGATTCGTGATTGCCTATATCCTTCCACAGATCCGTGATTACCTATATTCTTCCACAGATCCGTGATTACCTATATCCTTCCACAGATCCGTGATTACCTATATCCTTCCACAGATCCGTGTTTACCTATATCATTCTACAGATCCGTGATTGCCTATATCCTTCCATAGATTCGTGATTGCCTATATCCTTCCACAGATCCGTGATTACCTATATTCTTCCACAGATCCGTGATTACCTATATCCTTCCACAGATCCGTGATTACCTATATCCTTCCACAGATCCGTGATTACCTATATCCTTCCACAGATCCGTGATTACCTATATCCTTCCACATATCCGTGATTACCTATATCCTTCTACAGATCCGTGATTACCTATATCCTTCTACAGATCCGTGATTACCTATATTCTTCCACAGATCCGTGATTACCTATATCCTTCTACAGATCCGTGATTACCTACATGTATATCCTTTCATCAAACATTCAAATAAATTGTCATACAGAATGGTTTAATTCTATTTATCGATGTAATAGAATCCAAATCCCAGTTATTATTCATTATTAAACTGAAGAAATTGAAATTATGATTTAAGTATTTTCTCAGTTTATGGCGCCGGACCCCAATGTTACTGTTAATAGCAAGTAATATACAAATCAACATCTGACTGCACTCACCTACAGTGGACTAATTTTGGTGCAGTATATTTCATAGTCGCAGTATTGGACCACACCAACTGAACGAAATCAAGTAATGTTGAACAATGATCTAACATGTAGCTTGTCCATTCCAAAAGTTGATATTGCTTAATTGTGCGTGTTTCCTTCTTTCGAGTCTGTAATACATTACAATGTTACTTTGTACAGATTTAAAGAATGAATAAATGAGTAATTCACGCAATTTTGTCAAGATTTCTTTCTGTAATTATTTTTGAAATATAAAACCTCAAGATTTCATCACTTTTATGTGTTCAGCCGGGGATGATACGTGTATGCTTACCTCTTTTCTTCACGGAGTTTTTACCAAATTTGACTACGGTTTTATCAAATGTGACTACGGTTTTTCCAAACGTCACTACGGTTTTACCAAATCTGACCACGGTATTACCAAATGTGACTAAGGTATTATATCGTCTTCTAATTGTGACTCTGAGTTTATAATAAATCGACTTATTGTATGGCATCACGGGGGGAGTCACCGGTCGGCAGGGCATATTTATAATAACTCGACTTACTGTATAGCATCACGGCGTAAGTGACCGGTCGGTAGGGCATGTTTATTATAACTCGACTTATTGTATGGCATCATATCGGGAGTGACCGATCGGTAGGGGATGTTTATAATAACTCGACTTATTGTATGGCATTTGGTTTTACCAAATCTGACTACGGCTATTGTATAGCTCCATGGTGACTTCTGCCACATAACTGAGCTGGTAACTCCTCTTTTTTTCTTTGCCAAATGTGACTGAGGTATTATATCGTCTTCTAATTGTGACTCTGAGTTTATAATAAATCGACTTATTGTATGGCACCACGGGGGGAGTGACCGGTCGGCAGGGCATATTTATAATAACTCGACTTACTGTATAGCATCACGGCGTGAGTGACCGGTCGGTAGGGCATGTTTATTATAACTCGACTTATTGTATGGTATCATATCGGGAGTGACCGATCGGTAGGGGATATTTATAATAACTAAACTTATTGTATGGCTTCACGGCAGGAGTGACAGGTCGGTAGGGAATGTGCATAATAACTCGACTTATTGTACGGCATCAGGACGGAATGACCGGTCGGTAGGGCATGTTTTTTATAACTCGACTTATTGTATGGCATCATATCAGGAGTGACCGATCGGTAGGGGATGTTTATAATAACTCGACTTATTGTATGGCATCACGGTGGAAGTAACAGGTCGGTAGGGGATGTTTATAATAACTCGACTTATTGTATGGCATCACAACGGGAGTGACCGGTCGGCGGGAATGACCGGTCGATAGGGGATGTTTATTCCTCTTTTGGATTTTTCTGGGGTCTGTGATTGCCTTCACTCTTTTTTTTTATCGATTTGCTGACAGAACATTACTCTGTATCTTATTGTTTTACATACATCAGCTTCGTATTTATTCATCGACGAGGACGGCAATCTGACGTCTAAGTTTTATAACAAAGGGAGTACTTCCTCTTACGACATACGAATTTACTATCCCAACTGATACTTTACTACTATCCCAACTGATACTTTACTACTATCCCAACTGATAATTTACTACTATCCCAACTGATACTTTACTACTATCCCAACTGATACTTTACTACTATCCCAACTGATAATTTACTACTATCCCAACTGATACTTTACTACTATCCCAACTGATAATTTACTACTATCCCAACTGATACTTTGCTACTATCCCAACTGATAATTTACTACTATCCCAACTGATACTTTCACAAGGATACGAGAAATGAAGTTTCGCATAAACATTCTGGAAATGTTACTGTTGCTAACTGAGTTTATTTGAAAATACAAATTCTATTATCATCTATATATATGTGTGTGTGTGTGTGTGTGTGTGTGTGTGTGTGTGTGTGTGTGTGTGTGTGTGTGTGTGTGTGTGTGTGTGTGTGTGTGTGTGTGTGTGTGTGTGTGTGTGTGTGTGTGTGTGTGTGTGTGTGTGTGTGTGTGTTAAGTCGTGTATATTGGTAGTAGTAGGTGTTCAGTCTTGTATACTGATAGTAGTAGGTGTTCAGTCGTGTATACTGATAGTGGTAGGTGGTAAGTCGTGTATACTGATAGTAGTAGGTGGTAAGTCGTGTATACTGATAGTAGTAGGTGGTAAGTCGTGTATACTGATAGTAGTAGGTGGTAAGTCGTGTACACTAATAGTAGTAGGTGGTAAGTCGTGTATACTGATAGTAGTAGGTGTTAAGTCGTGTATACTGATAGTAGTAGGTGTTAAGTCGTGTATACTGATAGTAGCAGGTGTTCAGTCGTGTATGCTAATAGCAGTAGGTGTTAAGTCGTGTATACTGATAGCAGTAGGTGGTAAGTCGTGTATACTGATGGTAGTAGATGTAAAGTCGTGTAAACTGATAGTAGCAGATGGTAAGTCGTGTGTACTGATAGTAGTAGGTGTTAAGTCATGTATACTGATAGTAGTAGGTGTTAAGTCGTGTATACTGATAGTAGCAGGTGTTCAGTCGTGTATGCTAATAGCAGTAGGTGTTAAGTCGTGTATACTGATAGCAGTAGGTGGTAAGTCGTGTATACTGATGGTAGTAGATGTAAAGTCGTGTAAACTGATAGTAGTAGATGGTAAGTCGTGTGTACTGATAGCAGTAGGTGGTAAGTCGTGTATACTGATAGCAGTAGGTGGTAAGTCGCGTATACTGATGGTAGTAGGTGTTAAGTCGTGTATACTGATAGTAGTAGATGGTAAGTCGTGTATATTGATAGTAGTAGATGATAAGTAGTGTGTACTGATAGTAGTAGGTGGTAAGTCGTGTGTACTAATAAAAGTAGAAGGTAGGTCGTGTATACTGATAATAGTAGGTGGATAGTTGTGCATACTGATAGTAGTAGGTGGTAAGTCGTGTGTACTAATAGGAGTAGAAGGTAAGTCGTGTATATTAATAGCAGTAGGTGGTGAGCCGTGCATATTGATTATGACGACAGAATATACGATTGGTACGATTCGTATGAAGACAGAATATACGATTAGTATGAAGACAGAATATACGATTGGTATGTAGACAGAATTTACAATTGATATGAAGACAGAATATACGATTGGTGTGAAGACAGAATTTACAATTGGTATGAAGACAGAATATACGATTGGTATGAAGACATGCTTTACGATTTGCATGAAGACAGAATGTACGATTGGCTTGAAGACGGAATATACGATTTGCATGAAGACAGAATATATGATTGGTATGAAGACAAAATATACGATTGGTATGAAGACAGAATATACGATTGGTATGATTGGTATGTAGACAGAATTTACGATTGGTATGAAGACAGAATATACGATTAGTATGAAGACAGAATATACGATTGGTATGATTGGTATGAAGACAGAATATACGATTGCTATGAAGACAGAATTTACGATTCGTATGAAGGCAGAATATACGATTGGTATGAAGACAGAATATACGATTAGTATGAAGACAGAATATACGATTGGTATGATTGGTATGAAGACAGAATTTACGATTGGTATGAAGACAGAATATACGATTGCTATGAAGACAGAATATACGATTGGTATGAAGACATGCTTTACGATTGCTATGAAGACAGAATATACGATTGGTATGAAGACAGAATTTACGATTGCTATGAAGGCAGAATATACGTTTGCTATGAAGACAGAATTTACGATTGGTATAAAGACATGCTTTACGACCGGTATGAAGACCTGCTTTGCACTTATCAGAAATCATTGTCTGATATATTGACTTCCTTATTTGATTGCAGCCCCCATTAACCGTTTATATTGTGATAAGACAAAACATTTATACTGAGCATTACTTTTAACTAATATTGACCATTGTTTTACCGTAATTATACCATGTGACTACGAGTTATACAAAACCGCATACTTCTATGCTGTTACGGTGGGTGTGGCCGCTCAGCAAGGAATACTTACTCCTTTTTGGCTACTGATCCCACCAAGGGACCGTGATAACCAATATCTCTATTATGTCTTATATGATAGATGTTTTTGTTGACCATTACCCGATGTCCTAGCATTTTATATACACATAAATTTTATAAACCAATCACATTTTGGCATCTTGCAGTTCACACATAGAACCCTTCAAATAACTGCGAAAAATGGTAAATAGAGGATCATAATGATGGAGAAGTTTTCTTAATCAACTTGTCATGTGTAATGAAATAATAACCATTAAGCCACGACATTTCATTATTTACCACTTTGAGTTGCCTTACGGCGGTGTTTTCCAGTATTACTGTAGCAAGGGTCTGTATGGTGAAAATACCAATCAACTCTGTCCCTCCCTGCCTCTCCGAGCAATAGTTTATCATATCCTTAAAATACATGAAATAAAAACAAATTATGATTTCTACTTTGACAACCGAAACTCGCTTTTAATGCATAGCACTGGAATGTTTTACTGACATCATTATTTTGACATTCATGGTGAGTATGTAATGCCAAACAAGATATTCTTACTCCTTCTGGCCACCTGAACTCACTACTGACAGGAGATTGTTACTCCTCCCGGCCACCTGGACTCACCACTGACAGGAGATTCTTACTCCTCCTGGCCACCTGAACTTACCATTGACTGGAGATTCTTACTCCTCCAGGCCACCTGGACTGACCACTGATTGGAGATTCTTACTCCTCCAGGCCACCTGGACTGACCACTGATTAGAGATACTTACTCCTCCCGGCCACCTGGACTGACCACTGACTGGAGATTCTTACTCCTCCAGCCACTTGGACTTACCACTGACTGGAGATACGTACTCCTCCAGGCCACCTGGACTGACCACTGATTGGAGATTCTTACTCCTCCAGGCCACCTGGACTGACCACTGATTAGAGATACTTACTCCTCCAGGCCACCTGGACTGACCACTGACTGGAGATTCTTACTCCTCCTGGCCACCTGAACTCACCACTGACAGGAGATTCTTACTCGTCTTGGCCACCTGGACTCCCCACTGACTGAAGATTATTACTCCTCCAGGCCACTTGGACTGACCACTTATTGGAGATACTTTCTTCTCCAGGCCACCTGGACTGACCAATGACTGAAGATTCTTACTCCTCCAGGCCACTTGGACTGACTCCTGACTAGAGATACTTACTCCTTCAGGCCACCTGGACTGACCACTGATTGGAGATTCTTACTCCTCCTGGCCACCTGAACTCACCATTGACAGGAGATTCTTACTCGTCTTGGCCACCTGGACTCCCCACTGACTGAGGATTCTTACTCCTCCAGGCCACTTGGACTGACCACTGATTGGAGATACTTACTTCTCCAGGCCACTTGGACTGACCACTAACTGGAGAGTCTTACTCCTCCTGGTCACCTGGACTCACCATTGACAGGAGATTCTTACTCCTCTAGGCCACCTGAACTCACTACTGACAGGAGATTCTTACTCCTCCTGGCCACCTGAACTCACTACTGACTGGAGATTCTTACTAGTCCTGGCCACCTGAACTTACTACTGACTGGTGAGTCTTACTCGTCCTGGCCACCTGGACTCACCACTGACATGTGATTCTTACTCCTCCAGGCCACCTGGACCCACCACTGACAGGAGATTCTTATTCCTCCTGGCCATCTGGACTGACCACTGACAGGAGATTCTTACTCCTCCTGGCCACCTGGACTGACCACTGATTGGAGATTCTTACTCCTCCTGGCCACTTGGACTGACCACTTACAGGAGCTTCTTACTCCTCCTGGCCACCTGGACTCACCACTGACTGGAGATTCTTACTCCTCCAGGCCACCTGGACTCACCACTGACAGGATATTCTTACTCCTCCTGGCCACCTGGGCTGACCACTGACTGGAGATTTTTACTCCTCCAGGCCACCTGGACTCACCACTAACTGAAGATTCATACTCCTCCTTGCCACCTGGACTCACTACTGACTGGCGAGTCTTACTCGTCCTGGCCACATCATTTTAATTATACCCATGTTTTGATGCTGTGCTCCTGTATTACTTTTTTCACGATGTATAAGCATATTCATGTCTAGTTTGCTGTTTGCAGTGGAGTCGGTTGTAAGTTTTAGACATTTATCGTGGGTGTGTGAATACCAGCAGGAGACACTTTTTTCTCCCGAGTACCTGATCTTCCCTTTGGTACCAAGGGCTCCATTAATATCCGTGGTATACGGAACAGTCTTAACATAACTCAGAATTGCTGAGCCTGTACGTTTGCGTTCACGTGGATATTTACATGATATTGATGTTGAAACCGCTTTTACACGTTCGACTGCCTCGTTAACACGTTAGGCAGTCACGTTCGCTTGTCTTTCACTTAAGAATAAAATGTACACGTAGCTAGATGTAGAAGCTTGTCTGTATTTTTGTTGCTTAAAGCACTAAGCTTCACACTTTGACCCACAAAATGACTGACAATGGGAGATAACTTCTGTGAATTTTCACTCTGAAAACTATATATTGATATTAAACATACAGTATGATAACTTAACCTTAATTGGTGGTTTTGATCTATTATACATGTTTGGCAGTCTGCTAGCACTGATACATGATATGATTAGTTAGTAAAACTTAGTCTAACTTCTAAGAAAATGTATTAAATTGATAAGTTAATGCCATTAATGGACAATTATGTATCAAACTGATTTATTTATTAAGGGATAACATACCTGTGTTTTCAAATTTGAAAACACAAGCATGTTATCCCTATTCTAATGCAAACTGCATGTCTACACTGCATTTCAGAAGTCTACAGATATGGAGAAGTCAAACAGCTGATTGTTCCCATGTACTTATATGCGTATTATGCACACACACACTACAAAATACTTCGAATTTTGCAGTAAAGGTCTTACATGAATACTAAAATTATACGATTAAATTGAAACAATATTATTCGTCATCAATATGTTGCTCTCAATAACAGTGGTTGTGCATATATATATATATATATATATATATATATATATATATATATATATATATATATATATATATATATATATATATATATATATATATATATATATAATATAAACAACTTCATTTTATTTCTATCTTATAAATGTAATTATAATGACAAATAATGTCATTAATTTAAAGAAAAATATAATGATACAGAACCTTTACAATGCGTATTATTTTAATGTGTAAGCTGAAAAAAAAATGTTATCTATAAATACTTTACTGCATGTCTATCCGACAATTTCATTTGATAGATCTGTTATACAAAACCTCTCGAAAATTACGTTTTTTCGTTTATATTCTAACGGAAAAAAGAAACTGTGGGATGACTTGAATTTAATACAAATCGTATTTTTTCACTATACAATAAGGAAAATTTAATAATTTCACATACAATCATTTATCAAATGAAATTTAACACTGAAAGTCACAAGCTAAATAAGAAAAGGGATGGTAAGTCGCTTTCACATGTTCAATAACGGATGTGTTCTCCATTTGCGTTTATGCATGCAACACATCGTCTGCGCATAGATGAAATCAAATTCCGTAGAAAATTCTGAGGAATGTTCTGCCATATGTTTAGCAAAGCTTGACGGAGCTCGACCAGTGTTGACGGCGCGTCAATCTGACGTAAGCGTCGCTTCATCTTATCTCTGAGGTGTTCTATCGGTGAAAGGTCAGGTGACACCGCTGGCCAATCTAAGAAGTGACTTACTGCTGTTGATGGAAGTTAATAACGACACGTGCAGTGTGCGACCTTACGTTATCTTGCTAAAAGGTGATTGGTTGTTTGTCGTTGCGGACAAGAGACGACATTAGGACGCACTATTTCATCTCGATAGCGAAGGCCTGTGAGATTCCCTCTAATCTCAACTAAAGATGTTCTACTACCAGAAGTAATGCCTCCCCAAGCCATGACACTTCCGCCTCCCATCTGTCGGCGCTGAGTAACACAAGCATCGGCGTAGCGTTCTTCAGGTGTACGGTATACACGTGCACGTCCGTCCGAGCTGTCTATGTGAAATCTGGACTCATCGATAAATAATATACATAACCACTCCCTATTTGTGAATCGAAGGTGTCTCCTGCACCATGCTAGTCCCGCAATGCCATAACATTGCAACAACACAGGTCGAATGGCCGGTGGCCGAGGCGGATGTTTGCGTCACGTAGCTTGTTTCCTGCCGTGCGTGGACTTATCCTTCGAAGCCCAGGAATGATCCTTGCTGTCAGAGAAGCTGGTTGAAAACGATTTGTAAAATGCGTTGTCCTAATGTAATTGTCTTGTCGACGTGACGTTACGCGTGGACGACCAGAGCGCGGGCGAGTTGAATCGCAGAAAATTTCTCCATAAATTACGAATTGTGGACATGGACTCCAAAGAGCCTTGCAACTTCAATTTGACTTACACCACCTTAAAGCATTCCTGCTTCATTCAGCCGAGGCATGTTTTATCCGTATTTTTCAAAAAGGGTCTGTTTTTCAGATTAAGTAAAGGAAAGTCAGTCCACAATGTCAAAAATTTCGAACTTTTTCAAAAATAAAACGTCATGAAATACTCATTCAAGAGTGATGACTCGGATAAAATGTTTGACTACGCGAACTCTCTTTTCATTTAACAAGTGGTAAAAATTTCGCGAATCTTTTTTCCATTAGTATACATATCCATGTGATCTAAAACTTTTATATAATTTTTCGCCTCATTGACTGGGTGATTCAGAATAGCTTGTCTTGAAACAAAGTATAATGTTTACACAAGCCAGAGTGAGGTCTGTCTAGTACTTTATGGTGACAAATATGGGTTTATATAACCAAATGTTTAAATTTACAAACACATTATCAGGTCATCGGCCAAGTACAATGTATTATTATACATGACCAAATCATTCCCTGAACTCCTGTCAGGTGTCCGGTCAAGCACAATGTATTATTATATATGACCAAATCATTCCCTGAACTCCTGTCAAGTCTCCGGTCAAGCACAATGTATTATTATATATGACCAAATCATTCCCTGAACTCCTGTCAGGTGTCCGGTCAAGAACAATGTATTATTATATATGACCAAATCATTCCCTGAACTCCTGTCAGGTATCCGGTCAAGAACAATGTATTATTATATATGACCAAATCATTCCCTGAACTCCTGTCAGATGTCCGGTCAAGAACAATGTATTATTATATATGACCAAATCATTCCCTGAACTCCTGTCAGGTGTCCGGTCAAGAACAATGTATTATTATATATGACCAAATCATTCCATGAACACCTGTCAGGTGTCCGGTCAAGCACAATGTATTATTATATATGACCAAATCATTCCCTGAACTCCTGTCAAGTCTCCGGCCACACACAATGTATTGTTATATATGACCAAATAATTCCCTGAACACCTGTACATGTCACTTACTATTCCATCCTCTATGGCAGAATTCACATTTACAATGACCTCCACGTCTTGTTCCCAGACCATCTGCCAGAAGTCTGCGACAGTGTCAGCCATGGGAGACTGTGTGGCTATATAGTCCATGTCAGACCGACGACCCTGTAAAAGTACACTGTCTAAATACACTATAATATATCCTGTTTTCAATGACAATAAGACAGTGTCGCCAATGGAGCTTAATTCTTGATATCATGTAAAGTTTATTTCTTCGATACACTATAATGCTGACCTGTATAAAGCTTGCATTGATGTAATCCGTGTCACTGAATGGCTTCTTCAAGTGAACTCTGTTACAATCATCTGCAATTCAATTGCTGTTCTATATGAGTTGCTAAAATAACGTTGCAATTGTTATTATTACTTTTACATTTGTAACGAGATTTCAGAATACAATTAATCCGACCTAGTCCAATAGGTAGTGTGCTGCTGTTTTGACAGACAGATTCCATGCGACTCGAAGATCTGTTGTCCCTTGTAAAGTAGCTTTGGTAAGGAAGATATTCCTCATTGCTCTCAATGGGTTCGTTGAAAAGTTTTACTTTACATTTCTATGCATTGTATCTTGGATAAGCCGTGATAAACGCTACGTAAGGTTGCGTGATATACATTTCTTAACATGGCAGGATATAAATTACTTAACATGGCGTAATATACATTACGTAACATGGCGTGATTTACGTTACTTAACATGGCGTGATATACGTTACTTAACATGGCGTGATATACGTTACTTAACATGGTGTAATATACCTTACTTAACATGGTGTGATATACGTTACTTAACATGGCGTGATATACATTACTTAACATGGTGTGATATACGTTACTTAACATGGTGTGATATACGTTACTTAACATGGTGTGATATACGTTACTTAACATGGTGTGATATACGTTACTTAACATGGTGTGATATACGTTACTTAACATGGTGTGATATACGTTACTTAACATGGTGTGATATACGTTACTTAACATGGTGTGATATACGTTACTTAACATGGCGTGATATACGTTACTTAACATGGTGTGATATACGTTACTTAACATGGTGTGATATACGTTACTTAACATGGTGTGATATACGTTACTTAACATGGCGTGATATACGTTACTTAACATGGTGTAATATACCTTACTTAACATGGTGTGATATACGTTACTTAACATGGCGTGATATACGTTACTTAACATGGCGTGATATACGTTACTTAACATGGCGTGATATACGTTACTTAACATGGTGTGATATACGTTACTTAACATGGTGTGATATACGTTACTTAACATGGTGTGATATACGTTACTTAACATGGTATGATATACGTTACTTAACATGGCGTGATATACCTTACTTAACATGGCGTGATATACGTTACTTAACATGGTGTGATATACGTTACTTAACATGGTGTGATATACGTTACTTAACATGGCGTGATATACATTACTTAACATGGTGTAATATACCTTACTTAACATGGCGTGATATACGTTACTTAACATGGCGTGATATACGTTACTTAACATGGCGTGATATACCTTACTTAACATGGTGTGATATACGTTACTTAACATGGTGTGATATACGTTACTTAACATGGTGTGATATACGTTACTTAACATGGTATGATATACGTTACTTAACATGGCGTGATATACATTACTTAACATGGCGTGATATACGTTACTTAACATGGCGTGATATACGTTACTTAACATGGTGTGATATACGTTACTTAACATGGTGTGATATACGTTACTTAACATGGTGTGATATACGTTACTTAACATGGTGTGATATACGTTACTTAACATGGCGTGATATACCTTACTTAACATGGCGTGATATACGTTACTTAACATGGTGTGATATACGTTACTTAACATGGTGTGATATACGTTACTTAACATGGTGTGATATACGTTACTTAACATGGCGTGATATACGTTGCGTAATATGGTGTGATATACGTTACTTAACAAGGTGTAATATACGTTACTTAACATGGCGTGATATACGTTACTTAACATGGTGTGATATACGTTACTTAACATGGCGTGATATACGTTGCGTAATATGGCGTGATATACCTTACTTAACAAGGTGTAATATACGTTACTTAACATGGCGTGATATACCTTACTTAACATGGTGTGATATACGTTACTTAACATGGCGTGATATACGTTACTTAACATGGTGTGATATACGTTCCTTAACATGGTGTGATATACGTTACTTAACATGGCGTGATATACGTTACTTAACATGGCGTGATATACGTTACTTAACATGGCGTGATATACGTTACTTAACATGGCGTGATATACGTTACTTAACATGGCGTGATATACGTTACTTAACATGGTGTGATATACCTTACTTAACATGGCGTGATATACGTTACTTAACATGGTGTGATATACGTTACTTAACATGGCGTGATATACGTTGCGTAATATGGTGTGATATACGTTACTTAACATGGCGTGATATACGTTACTTAACATGGCGTGATATACGTTACTTAACATGGCGTGATATACGTTACTTAACATGGCGTGATATACCTTACTTAACATGGCGTGATATACGTTACTTAACATGGCGTGATATACGTTACTTAACATGGCGTGATATACGTTACTTAACATGGCGTGATATACGTTACTTAACATGGCGTGATATACCTTACTTAACATGGTGTGATATACGTTACTTAACATGGCGTGATATACCTTACTTAACATGGTGTGATATACGTTACTTAACATGGTGTGATATACGTTACTTAACATGGCGTGATATACGTTACTTAACATGGTCTGATATACGTTACTTAACATGGCGTGATATACGTTACTTAACATGGTGTGATATACGTTACTTAACATGGCGTGATATACCTTACTTAACATGGCGTGATATACGTTACTTAACATGGCGTGATATACGTTACTTAACATGGTGTGATATACGTTACTTAACATGGCGTGATATACGTTACTTAACATGGTGTGATATACGTTACTTAACATGGTGTGATATACGTTACTTAACATGGCGTGATATACCTTACTTAACATGGCGTGATATACATTACTTAACATGGTGTGATATACCTTACTTAACATGGTGTGATATACGTTACTTAACATGGTGTGATATATGTTACTTAACATGGTGTGATATACGTTGCTTAACATGGTGTGATATACATTACTTAACATGGTGTGATATACGTTACTTAACATGGTGTGATATACGTTACTTAACATGGTGTGATATACGTTACTTAACATGGTGTGATATACGTTACTTAACATGGCGTGATATACCTTACTTAACATGGCGTGATATACGTTACTTAACATGGCGTGATATACGTTACTTAACATGGTGTGATATACGTTACTTAACATGGTGTGATATACGTTACTTAACATGGTGTGATATACGTTACTTAACATGGTGTGATATACGTTACTTAACATGGCGTGATATACGTTACTTAACATGGTGTGATATACATTACTTAACATGGTGTGATATACGTTACTTAACATGGCGTGATATACGTTACTTAACATGGTGTGATATACCTTACTTAACATGGTGTGATATACGTTACTTAACATGGTGTCATATACCTTACTTAACATGGTGTGATATACGTTACTTAACATGGTGTGATATACGTTACTTAACATGGCGTGATATACCTTACTTAACATGGTGTTATATACGTTACTTAACATGGTGTGATATACGTTACTTAACATGGTGTGATATACGTTACTTAACATGGTGTGATATACGTTACTTAACATGGTGTGATATACGTTACTTAACATGGTGTGATATACGTTACTTAACATGGTGTGATATACGTTACTTAACATGGTGTGATATACGTTACTTAACATGGCGTCATATACGTTACTTAACATGGCGTGATATACCTTACTTAACATGGCGTGATATACCTTACTTAACATGGTGTGATATACGTTACTGAACATGGTGTGATATACGTTACTTAACATGGTTTGATATACGTTACTTAACATGGCGTGATATACATTACTTAACATGGTGTGATATACGTTACTTAACATGGCGTGATATACGTTACTTAACATGGCGTGATATACGTTGCGTAATATGGTGTGATATATGTTACTTAACAAGGTGTGATATACGTTACTTAACATGGCGTGATATACCTTACTTAACATGGCGTGATATACGTTACCTAACATGGCGTGATATACGTTACTTAACATGGCGTGATATACGTTACTTAACATGGTGTGATATACCTTACTTAACATGGCGTGATATACGTTACTTAACATGGTGTGATATACGTTACTTTACATGGCGTGATATACGTTGCGTAATATGGTGTGATATACGTTACTTAACATGGTGTGATATACGTTACTTAACATGGTGTGATATACGTTACTTAACATGGTGTGATATACGTTACTTAACATGGCGTGATATACGTTACTTAACATGGCGTGATATACGTTACTTAACATGGCGTGATATACGTTACTTAACATGGCGTGATATACCTTACTTAACATGGCGTGATATACGTTACTTAACATGGCGTGATATACGTTACTTAACATGGCGTGATATACGTTACTTAACATGGCGTGATATACGTTACTTAACATGGCGTGATATACCTTACTTAACATGGTGTGATATACGTTACTTAACATGGCGTGATATACCTTACTTAACATGGTGTGATATACGTTACTTAACATGGTGTGATATACGTTACTTAACATGGCGTGATATACGTTACTTAACATGGTCTGATATACGTTACTTAACATGGCGTGATATACGTTACTTAACATGGTGTGATATACGTTACTTAACATGGCGTGATATACCTTACTTAACATGGCGTGATATACGTTACTTAACATGGCGTGATATACGTTACTTAACATGGTGTGATATACGTTACTTAACATGGCGTGATATACGTTACTTAACATGGTGTGATATACGTTACTTAACATGGTGTGATATACGTTACTTAACATGGCGTGATATACCTTACTTAACATGGCGTGATATACATTACTTAACATGGTGTGATATACCTTACTTAACATGGTGTGATATACGTTACTTAACATGGTGTGATATACGTTACTTAACATGGTGTGATATACGTTGCTTAACATGGTGTGATATACATTACTTAACATGGCGTGATATACCTTACTTAACATGGCGTGATATACCTTACTTAACATGGCGTGATATACGTTACTTAACATGGCGTGATATACGTTACTTAACATGGTGTGATATACGTTACTTAACATGGTGTGATATACGTTACTTAACATGGCGTGATATACGTTACTTAACATGGCGTGATATACGTTACTTAACATGGTGTGATATACCTTACTTAACATGGTGTGATATACGTTACTTAACATGGTGTAATATACCTTACTTAACATGGTGTGATATACGTTACTTAACATGGTGTGATATACGTTACTTAACATGGCGTGATATACCTTACTTAACATGGTGTGATATACGTTACTTAACATGGTGTGATATACGTTACTTAACATGGTGTGATATACGTTACTTAACATGGTGTGATATACGTTACTTAACATGGTGTGATATACGTTACTTAACATGGTGTGATATACGTTACTTAACATGGTGTGATATACGTTACTTAACATGGTGTGATATACGTTACTTAACATGGTGTGATATACGTTACTTAACATGGCGTGATATACGTTACTTAACATGGCGTGATATACGTTACTTAACATGGTGTGATATACGTTACTTAACATGGCGTGATATACCTTACTTAACATGGCGTGATATACGTTACTAAACATGGCGTGATATACCTTACTTAACATGGTGTGATATACCTTGCATAACAGGTGTGATGTAAAACAAGAAACACCACGATACAGCACACCACTCATAATAAGTTTAATATCTGAGAAATATATGTTTCGCGTTGCAAATTTTCATTTTGGAGCTAACAATAAAACAAAATGTACTTACACCAATATAACTTACACGTTATATATCCAAAGTCTCTGTTTTTATTCTTATTCAGCTTACTGGTTGCATCTAGGAAACTTATTCGTTGTGTGTTGTCCAGTATATTCTGAACAGAAAATTTAAAGTATATATGTTTATGACATTTTCGTAAAAATCAACGTTATACCTTTCTCTTTAATTGTGTTATTGTTTTCCATCAAGTCAATTATAATAAACAATGTCTGAAATAAAACATGTTCAAAAGCACACATACACACACATTGAGAGATCTTTAATTCTACCATGATATGTTACATCGCGTGTATTGCCTTTTCCGAAGCATATTCAATGCACGAGTCGCTGATAAGTGAAAACTGCAAATATTTCCAACACCGATTCATCATAATTCGTGTAAAATGAATTGTTCAAGAAGATAAATCAATTTTCATTCAGAATGCATTGATTTTAATTTTAGATAGAAATAAAATTTCATAAATTGCAATAATATATATGCGATATATATATATATATGATATTTGTTTTTCGATTAGGATTAAAATATGCTACGTACAAATCATTCAAAAAGCCGCATTCACTCACCTCCCATTCTTGAGCAAATAAGAAGTCGCTGTCTTTGTGAAATTCTTTAATTCTCTCTACAAAGTCCATAATGCGGACTTCTCTACAAAACACAATTAGCATAATATACTAAATCAGGATGACAAAAGACAATACGCCTTAGAAAGCAACAAATCAGTACTAGAATTAAAGGTAAATATTACTTTACCTTGTACAACCAGCATAATGATTCTGTTCATGGCTCTCGCACAGCTTATGGTCCGTTACTTCTGTTCTGTATAGAATATTATGAAATGAAGAAGTACGAAGTAATAATTGTATGCATTATTTGCAACGAACTGAATGCGACTAAACAGTCGTTACTATACTTCTGAATAGAAAACCATAAATCCCTTCTCATTTCGTTTGGAATTAAAACAATGGATTCACAGCTTAGCTTGAACTGCCATATACTTACTGTGTTCCAAAACTGCCATATACTTACTGTATTCCAAAACTGCCATATACTTACTGTATTCTAACACTGCCATATACTTACTGTATTCCAACACTGCCATATACTTACTGTATTCCAAAACTGCCATATACTTACTGTATTCCAACACTGCCATATACTTACTGTATTCCAACACTGCCATATACTTACTGTATTCCAACACTGCCATATACTTACTGTATTCTAACACTGCCATATACTTACTGTATTCCAACACTGCCATATACTTACTGTATTCCAACACTGCCATATACTTACTGTATTCCAACACTGCCATATACTTACTGTATTCTAACACTGCCATATACTTACTGTATTCCAACACTGCCATATACTTACAGTATTCCAACACTGCCATATACTTACTGTATTCCAACACTGCCATATACTTACTGTATTCCAACACTGCCATATACTTACTGTATTCCAACACTGCCATATACTTACTATATTCCAACACTGCCATATACTTACTGTATTCCAACACTGCCATATACTTACTGTATTCCAAAACTGCCATATACTTACAGTATTCCAACACTGCCATATACTTACTGTATTCCAACACTGCCATATACTTACTGTATTCCAACACTGCCATATACTTACTATATTCCAACACTGCCATATACTTACTGTATTCCAACACTGCCATATACTTACTGTATTCCAAAACTGCCATATACTTACAGTATTCCAACACTGCCATATACTTACTGTATTCCAACACTGCCATATACTTACTGTATTCCAACACTGCCATATACTTACTGTATTCCAACACTGCCATATACTTACTGTATTCCAACACTGCCATATACTTACTGTATTCCAACACTGCCATATACTTACTGTATTCTAACACTGCCATATACTTACAGTATTCCAACACTGCCATATACTTACTGTATTCTAACACTGCCATATACTTACTGTATTCCAACACTGCCATATACTTACAGTATTCCAACACTGCCATATACTTACAGTATTCCAACACTGCCATATACTTACTGTATTCCAAAACTGCCATATACTTACTGTATTCTAACACTGCCATATACTTACTGTATTCTAACACTGCCATATACTTACTGTATTCCAACACTGCCATATACTTACTGTATTCCAACACTGCCATATACTTACTGTATTCCAACACTGCCATATACTTACTGTATTCCAACACTGCCATATACTTACTGTATTCTAACACTGCCATATACTTACTGTATTCCAACACTGCCATATACTTACAGTATTCCAACACTGCCATATACTTACTGTATTCCAACACTGCCATATACTTACAGTATTCCAACACTGCCATATACTTACTGTATTCCAACACTGCCATATACTTACTGTATTCTAACACTGCCATATACTTACTGTATTCCAACACTGCCATATACTTACTGTATTCCAACACTGCCATATACTTACTGTATTCCAACACTGCCATATACTTACAGTATTCCAACACTGCCATATACTTACTGTATTCCAACACTGCCATATACTTACAGTATTCCAACACTGCCATATACTTACTGTATTCTAACACTGCCATATACTTACTGTGTTCCAACACTGCCATATACTTACTGTATTCTAACACTGCCATATACTTACTGTGTTCCAAAACTGCCATATACTTACTGTATTCTAACACTGCCATATACTTACTGTATTCCAACACTGCCATATACTTACTGTATTCCAACACTGCCATATACTTACTGTATTCTAACACTGCCATATACTTACTGTATTCCAACACTGCCATATACTTACAGTATTCCAACACTGCCATATACTTACTGTATTCCAACACTGCCATATACTTACTGTATTCCAACACTGCCATATACTTACTGTATTCCAACACTGCCATATACTTACTGTATTCTAACACTGCCATATACTTACTGTATTCTAACACTGCCATATACTTACAGTATTCCAACACTGCCATATACTTACTGTATTCTAACACTGCCATATACTTACTGTATTCCAAAACTGCCATATACTTACTGTATTCCAACACTGCCATATACTTACTGTATTCCAACACTGCCATATACTTACTGTATTCCAACACTGCCATATACTTACTGTATTCTAACACTGCCATATACTTACTGTATTCCAACACTGCCATATACTTACTGTATTCTAACACTGCCATATACTTACTGTATTCCAACACTGCCATATACTTACTGTATTCCAACACTGCCATATACTTACTGTATTCCAACACTGCCATATACTTACTGTATTCCAACACTGCCATATACTTACTGTATTCCAACACTGCCATATACTTACTGTATTCCAACACTGCCATATACTTACTGTATTCTAACACTGCCATATACTTACTGTATTCTAACACTGCCATATACTTACAGTATTCCAACACTGCCATATACTTACTGTATTCTAACACTGCCATATACTTACTGTATTCCAACACTGCCATATACTTACTGTATTCCAACACTGCCATATACTTACTGTATTCCAACACTGCCATATACTTACTGTATTCTAACACTGCCATATACTTACTGTATTCCAACACTGCCATATACTTACTGTATTCTAACACTACCATATACTTACTGTATTCCAACACTGCCATATACTTACTGTATTCCAACACTGCCATATACTTACTGTATTCCAACACTGCCATATACTTACTGTATTCTAACACTGCCATATACTTACTGTATTCCAACACTGCCATATACTTACAGTATTCCAACACTGCCATATACTTACTGTATTCCAACACTGCCATATACTTACTGTATTCCAACACTGCCATATACTTACAGTATTCCAACACTGCCATATACTTACTGTATTCCAACACTGCCATGTACTTACTGTATTCCAACACTGCCATATACTTACTGTATTCCAACACTGCCATATACTTACTGTATTCCAACACTGCCATATACTTACTGTATTCCAACACTGCCATATACTTACTGTATTCCAACACTGCCATATACTTACTGTATTCCAACACTGCCATATACTTACTGTATTCCAAAACTGCCATATACTTACTGTATTCCAACACTGCCATATACTTACTGTATTCTAACACTGCCATATACTTACTGTATTCCAAAACTGCCATATACTTACTGTATTCCAACACTGCCATATACTTACTGTATTCCAACACTGCCATATACTTACTGTATTCCAACACTGCCATATACTTACTGTATTCTAACACTGCCATATACTTACTGTATTCCAACACTGCCATATACTTACTGTATTCCAACACTGCCATATACTTACTGTATTCCAACACTGCCATATACTTACTGTATTCTAACACTGCCATATACTTACTGTATTCCAACACTGCCATATACTTACTGTATTCTAACACTGCCATATACTTACTGTGTTCCAAAACTGCCATATACTTACTGTATTCCAAAACTGCCATATACTTACTGTATTCTAACACTGCCATATACTTACTGTATTCCAACACTGCCATATACTTACTGTATTCCAACACTGCCATATACTTACTGTGTTCCAAAACTGCCATATACTTACTGTATTCCAAAACTGCCATATACTTACTGTATTCTAACACTGCCATATACTTACTGTATTCCAACACTGCCATATACTTACTGTATTCTAACACTGCCATATACTTACAGTATTCCAACACTGCCATATACTTACTGTATTCCAACACTGCCATATACTTACTGTATTCTAACACTGCCATATACTTACTGTATTCCAACACTGCCATATACTTACTGTATTCCAACACTGCCATATACTTACTGTATTCCAACACTGCCATATACTTACTGTATTCCAACACTGCCATATACTTACTGTATTCCAACACTGCCATATACTTACAGTATTCCAACACTGCCATATACTTACTGTATTCCAACACTGCCATATACTTACAGTATTCCAACACTGCCATATACTTACTGTATTCCAACACTGCCATATACTTACTGTATTCCAACACTGCCATATACTTACTGTATTCCAACACTGCCATATACTTACTGTATTCCAACACTGCCATATACTTACTGTATTCCAACACTGCCATATACTTACTGTATTCTAACACTGCCATATACTTACTGTATTCTAACACTGCCATATACTTACTGTATTCTAACACTGCCATATACTTACTGTATTCCAACACTGCCATATACTTACTGTATTCCAACACTGCCATATACTTACTGTATTCCAACACTGCCATATACTTACTGTATTCCAACACTGCCATATACTTACTGTATTCTAACACTGCCATATACTTACTGTATTCCAACACTGCCATATACTTACTGTATTCCAACACTGCCATATACTTACTGTATTCCAACACTGCCATATACTTACTGTATTCTAACACTGCCATATACTTACTGTATTCCAACACTGCCATATACTTACTGTATTCTAACACTGCCATATACTTACTGTGTTCCAAAACTGCCATATACTTACTGTATTCCAAAACTGCCATATACTTACTGTATTCTAACACTGCCATATACTTACTGTATTCCAACACTGCCATATACTTACTGTATTCCAACACTGCCATATACTTACTGTGTTCCAAAACTGCCATATACTTACTGTATTCCAAAACTGCCATATACTTACTGTATTCTAACACTGCCATATACTTACTGTATTCCAACACTGCCATATACTTACTGTATTCTAACACTGCCATATACTTACAGTATTCCAACACTGCCATATACTTACTGTATTCCAACACTGCCATATACTTACTGTATTCTAACACTGCCATATACTTACTGTATTCCAACACTGCCATATACTTACTGTATTCCAACACTGCCATATACTTACTGTATTCCAACACTGCCATATACTTACTGTATTCCAACACTGCCATATACTTACTGTATTCCAACACTGCCATATACTTACAGTATTCCAACACTGCCATATACTTACTGTATTCCAACACTGCCATATACTTACAGTATTCCAACACTGCCATATACTTACTGTATTCCAACACTGCCATATACTTACTGTATTCCAACACTGCCATATACTTACTGTATTCCAACACTGCCATATACTTACTGTATTCCAACACTGCCATATACTTACTGTATTCCAACACTGCCATATACTTACTGTATTCTAACACTGCCATATACTTACTGTATTCTAACACTGCCATATACTTACTGTATTCTAACACTGCCATATACTTACTGTATTCCAACACTGCCATATACTTACTGTATTCCAACACTGCCATATACTTACTGTATTCCAACACTGCCATATACTTACAGTATTCCAACACTGCCATATACTTACTGTATTCTAACACTGCCATATACTTACTGTATTCCAAAACTGCCATATACTTACTGTATTCTAACACTGCCATATACTTACTGTATTCCAACACTGCCATATACTTACAGTATTCCAACACTGCCATATACTTACTGTATTCCAACACTGCCATATACTTACAGTATTCCAACACTGCCATATACTTACTGTATTCTAACACTGCCATATACTTACAGTATTCCAACACTGCCATATACTTACTGTATTCCAACACTGCCATATACTTACAGTATTCCAACACTGCCATATACTTACAGTATTCCAACACTGCCATATACTTACTGTATTCCAACACTGCCATATACTTACTGTATTCCAACACTGCCATATACTTACTGTATTCCAACACTGCCATATACTTACAGTATTCCAACACTGCCATATACTTACTGTATTCTAACACTGCCATATACTTACTGTATTCTAACACTGCCATATACTTACTGTATTCCAACACTGCCATATACTTACTGTATTCTAACACTGCCATATACTTACTGTATTCCAACACTGCCATATACTTACAGTATTCCAACACTGCCATATACTTACTGTATTCCAACACTGCCATATACTTACTGTATTCCAACACTGCCATATACTTACTGTATTCCAACACTGCCATATACTTACTGTATTCCAACACTGCCATATACTTACTGTATTCTAACACTGCCATATACTTACTGTATTCCAACACTGCCATATACTTACTGTATTCCAACACTGCCATATACTTACTGTATTCCAACACTGCCATATACTTACTGTATTCTAACACTGCCATATACTTACTGTGTTCCAAAACTGCCATATACTTACTGTATTCTAACACTGCCATATACTTACTGTATTCCAACACTGCCATATACTTACTGTATTCCAACACTGCCATATACTTACTGTATTCTAACACTGCCATATACTTACTGTATTCCAACACTGCCATATACTTACAGTATTCCAACACTGCCATATACTTACTGTATTCCAACACTGCCATATACTTACTGTATTCCAACACTGCCATATACTTACTGTATTCCAACACTGCCATATACTTACTGTATTCTAACACTGCCATATACTTACTGTATTCTAACACTGCCATATACTTACAGTATTCCAACACTGCCATATACTTACTGTATTCTAACACTGCCATATACTTACTGTATTCCAACACTGCCATATACTTACTGTATTCTAACACTGCCATATACTTACTGTATTCTAACACTGCCATATACTTACAGTATTCCAACACTGCCATATACTTACTGTATTCTAACACTGCCATATACTTACTGTATTCCAACACTGCCATATACTTACTGTATTCCAACACTGCCATATACTTACTGTATTCTAACACTGCCATATACTTACTGTATTCCAACACTGCCATATACTTACTGTATTCTAACACTGCCATATACTTACTGTATTCCAACACTGCCATATACTTACTGTATTCCAACACTGCCATATACTTACTGTATTCCAACACTGCCATATACTTACTGTGTTCTAACACTGCCATATACTTACTGTATTCCAACACTGCCATATACTTACTGTATTCCAACACTGCCATATACTTACTGTATTCCAACACTGCCATATACTTACTGTATTCCAACACTGCCATATACTTACTGTATTCCAACACTGCCATATACTTACTGTATTCCAACACTGCCATATACTTACTGTATTCCAACACTGCCATATACTTACTGTATTCTAACACTGCCATATACTTACAGTATTCCAACACTGCCATATACTTACTGTATTCCAACACTGCCATATACTTACTGTATTCTAACACTGCCATATACTTACTGTATTCTAACACTGCCATATACTTACTGTATTCCAACACTGCCATATACTTACTGTATTCCAACACTGCCATATACTTACTGTATTCCAACACTGCCATATACTTACTGTATTCTAACACTGCCATATACTTACTGTATTCCAACACTGCCATATACTTACAGTATTCCAACACTGCCATATACTTACTGTATTCCAACACTGCCATATACTTACTGTATTCCAACACTGCCATATACTTACTGTATTCTAACACTGCCATATACTTACTGTGTTCCAAAACTGCCATATACTTACTGTATTCCAAAACTGCCATATACTTACTGTATTCTAACACTGCCATATACTTACTGTATTCCAACACTGCCATATACTTACTGTATTCCAACACTGCCATATACTTACTGTGTTCCAAAACTGCCATATACTTACTGTATTCCAAAACTGCCATATACTTACTGTATTCTAACACTGCCATATACTTACTGTATTCCAACACTGCCATATACTTACTGTATTCTAACACTGCCATATACTTACAGTATTCCAACACTGCCATATACTTACTGTATTCTAACACTGCCATATACTTACTGTATTCTAACACTGCCATATACTTACTGTATTCTAACACTGCCATATACTTACTGTATTCCAACACTGCCATATACTTACTGTATTCTAACACTGCCATATACTTACAGTATTCCAACACTGCCATATACTTACTGTATTCCAACACTGCCATATACTTACTGTATTCTAACACTGCCATATACTTACTGTATTCCAAAACTGCCATATACTTACTGTATTCTAACACTGCCATATACTTACTGTATTCCAACACTGCCATATACTTACTGTATTCCAACACTGCCATATACTTACTGTGTTCCAAAACTGCCATATACTTACTGTATTCCAAAACTGCCATATACTTACTGTATTCTAACACTGCCATATACTTACTGTATTCCAACACTGCCATATACTTACTGTATTCCAACACTGCCATATACTTACTGTATTCTAACACTGCCATATACTTACTGTATTCCAACACTGCCATATACTTACTGTATTCCAACACTGCCATATACTTACTGTATTCCAACACTGCCATATACTTACTGTATTCCAACACTGCCATATACTTACTGTATTCTAACACTGCCATATACTTACTGTATTCCAACACTGCCATATACTTACTGTATTCCAACACTGCCATATACTTACTGTATTCCAACACTGCCATATACTTACAGTATTCCAACACTGCCATATACTTACTGTATTCTAACACTGCCATATACTTACTGTATTCCAAAACTGCCATATACTTACTGTATTCCAACACTGCCATATACTTACTGTATTCCAACACTGCCATATACTTACAGTATTCCAACACTGCCATATACTTACTGTATTCTAACACTGCCATATACTTACTGTATTCCAAAACTGCCATATACTTACTGTATTCCAACACTGCCATATACTTACAGTATTCCAACACTGCCATATACTTACTGTATTCTAACACTGCCATATACTTACAGTATTCCAACACTGCCATATACTTACTGTATTCCAACACTGCCATATACTTACAGTATTCCAACACTGCCATATACTTACAGTATTCCAACACTGCCATATACTTACTGTATTCCAACACTGCCATATACTTACTGTATTCCAACACTGCCATATACTTACTGTATTCCAACACTGCCATATACTTACAGTATTCCAACACTGCCATATACTTACTGTATTCTAACACTGCCATATACTTACTGTATTCTAACACTGCCATATACTTACTGTATTCTAACACTGCCATATACTTACTGTATTCCAACACTGCCATATACTTACTGTATTCTAACACTGCCATATACTTACTGTATTCTAACACTGCCATATACTTACAGTATTCCAAAACTGCCATATACTTACTGTATTCTAACACTGCCATATACTTACAGTATTCCAGCACTGCCATATACTTACTGTATTCCAACACTGCCATATACTTACTGTATTCCAACACTGCACAAAAATCCATATAAACATCGATCTATTACCTCATTTCGATGCATGCCATTCTCGTCTGCCTATGGAGTTTTAATTTCATTCATGTCCTTTATACAGAACTTTGTATCTTAATATGCTATTTCTGCTCTTATGAGTACTTTGTTCTGAGGGTCAAATGACTAACAAAAACTTCACCCCCACTACTAAATCGCATACATGAGGAAGTCCTATTGTCTATACAATGATATTGTTGTACAGCATGATGTTCCCAAAATATTCTGGAATACGATTATTCTGGAATACGATTATTCTGGAATACTATAATACATAGTGTTGTCCAATTGCCAATATGACAAATTATCTATATGACTTTACCACCAAACACAAGAGGATTTTATGGAGACTTTGTGATTGGTGTAGCATGCTAGTAGAAGATGTTCGCTCTATCCGGACACCTGGTCTCATCCCATTTGGGATTTGCAATTGTTCTTGCTGAAGCCATCACTACCGAATTTATAATGATTTAATTGAACTTTGAAAATCGAACATTGAATGGTACTCTTTCGACTTCATACTTTGTCAACAAAATAATAGAAAGGATAGAGAACTTCTTACTCAGCTGTATAACAAGGTTACCACGGTCAGAGCAAAGAAAAAATCACAAAAAGACCCCCAAAAATTATAATGTAATACAGCATTGTTACCGTCTAAGAGCGGTCAATTAAAGTGAGAATCGTCACTCTTGGTTAGAATAACAGGCCAACTTTCTTACTCACCACAAAAGAAGTACAATCAATGAACATACATAGATGAAGAAACAACTTACAAAGTGAATACTTTATGGGTGAATATTTCTTTCTTTTTCCTTTTATTCACGTTCTTCTTCTTCCTGCAGATAAGAATTCATACAACGATGGCGTTATATGGAGCGTAATATCTAAAGATTTTCCTACATCATCAGTATGATAACTATTAAACGTAACAGTACAACACCTCCCTAAGAATTTTATGAAAAATGTAAATATGTTTCGGGTGAATAAACCCCATCTAATTCAATAGTCAATCTGATTATAAACTAAATGGAAAAATCAAGTAGCCAGTAATAATTGTAAAGTAAGGAAGCCAGATAGGAATGGTGCATAAGATTCATCAATCTTAGATATTTCAGCAAATTTAGATACCAGAAAATATAAAATGCTCTTAAACGAAAGCATAACTTAAATATATCTGACTCAGTCGTGTGACGAAAGTCATAACAGACCAAAAAAAAAAAAGAAAGACATAACAAGACATCACAAAAATCAATTGTAATGCAGTTGATAGACCAACCTAGGATTGTCATTTGAAGTAACGTTAGTTGGTAAGTGGTTAACCGAATTCCGAACCCACCTTCCCACTCACCACAACAATTAAGATCCAAAATTCACGGAAGTTGACCGTGGATCATGGTTCCATACGCCATTTTGAATTCTATGGTTTCCGGGATGATATCCATCAAGTGATACAATATAACGAAAATTATAGCGCACAAGAATAAATTCCAATTTTCATAATCAGTTTTGTTATATCGTAAAGCCCATAATTTGCAATATTATCAAAATATATTAAGTATAATATTATGAATAGAAACATATCTACGTGGTTTTACCTTTGTATTACGCTTAAGATGAAGAGACCGGCAAGACTAGCTATAATCACTATACACAATAAAGCGCCACCTATATAGCCTGCCAAATCCTTTATGCTTTGTTCTTCTACAATATATGCATTCAACATCTAAAATGAACACTTGAAATCGTGACGAAAAACTAAAAGTGTTAATGGTTGAACGTGTTACAAGAATATTATTGTGCAGTATGAAGTTTCATTCCCAGAAGGTTATATGATGTTCTGAAACAATCATACACTGTGAAGTCCTTCTCGATCTGACAAATTACCTGTATGATTTTACCATTGACCATGAAAGGTTTCTACGGAAATTTACGACGTGAGTAGCATGCTTGCAGTAGACGCTATCTCCTTTCGGACAGCTAGCCATTTGGGATTCGCAGTTGTTTTTGCAGAAACGATTCCACATTCCACAATCTACACTGTTTAACTAGATTTTGCATATCGGACGTCTAGTGGTACTCTTTAGAATTTAAACATCTTATATGATATTTACTTAGACACAAATTCACAGAGATTATTCTTCATTAATGTTCATATTTTGTCCCTTGGAAAAATACAAGTAACATTGTGTGTGTGTGTGTGTGTGTGTGTGTGTGTGTGTGTGTGTGTGTGTGTGTGTGTGTGTGTGTGTGTGTGTGTGTGTGTCTAGGTGTAGGTGTGTGTAGGTGTGTGGGTGGGTGTGCGTGCGTGCGTGTGTGTGTGTTACTTAACATGTATGCTATCTACACGGATTGATACAACTGCAAATCTAAGTGATTTTTGATAAAAATTATATTATTGTATTTACCTTTACACATGCCTCCATACTCGTCGCCATTATCGTCGTATAAGCCTGGTACACATGCGCATACTCCGCCTTTACACATACTGGACTGTATACAAGTTTTGGCGATATCACATTCGTAGCCATTCCTGAGATCTAGAGAAATGTTAGTGGATAAATAATTGAAGTAACAATAATGTTTAAACATTCGTACTAAACATAATGTTTAAATAAAGAACATGAAAGAACAATTTTAATTAATTAGTGGTCTATTCTTTGACTCTCATTCGTTAATGTTTTAAAAGTATGTCTATTTCGTTATACAGCCAGATGAATGTGTAATTGATACTTTTATTTTTATATATTTGTTGTAATCTTGTTTGCCTCTTTGTGGATTTTAATCAGACGTTAAGATGTTGTTTACATCGACCACACAATAGATAATACAGTAATACTTACCAAATAACATTATATATTATATTCAAAATAAATCAAGTAAAATCATGTGACGTGTTTTATAGGATTTGTCAATAAAAATATCGACGCGTTCAACATCGACAATGTTTTAAACATAAAAAAGTTCAGTGACGTGTTGTATGGGATTTGTCAACATTATATTTTAAATATAAATCGTATTTCCTACAGTTAACCCTCTATATTTACTTGGAGACTTTTGATGATTAAAAGTGTCAAGATGATGGATAAAACTCACTCTGTTGTCAAAGGTGTCAAATTTGGTGTGTAAGATGGTCAAATGTGTCAAATTCGGTGTTTTAGACTAATCAAAGGTGTCAGATTATGTGTTTAAGATGGTCAAAATACGTTTAACTCAGAATGCCATTCAACATTCTGGATAAAGAGTTGTCGTATTGTGTGATAAGAGACCATAACACTCTCTCAGCGACTTTGCTAGTTTACCACTTATACACCCTTAGCTGAGCAGTTTACAGGCTTTGCAGCCTAAATATCATACATCTCCCATAAAAACCCTACCACGTTTCTCAATTCATTTATTGTCCTATTAAACATGTCATTATGTCAAAAATGTTAATGATAAAAGACTTAGCTGGCTTATTACAAGAGGCCATACATTAAGAAAGCCCACATCATTCAATTCACAACAATTGGCGAAAAACTTTTTTCATATTATTATAAGTGGATTCCATAGAGGACTTTACGAGGAGATTGGCGAAGCATCACACCGTTATATAGGACGGAAAAGAGCAGACTCAGCCGTATGACAGAATTCACAATGGACAGGCACTATGAATAAAGTTATAAATTGAAAAAGCTCACAAAAACGTTCGATTAAGTGCAATTGTGTTACCGACTTATTACGGTCAATCGATATGACAGAAATCATTCAATTGGTGTGGTTAACCGCTTTACGAACCCACCTTACCACTCACCATAACAGCAGTTTAATCAAAAGGATATATATTTTAAATCTATAAATAATCCTCCATATAGAGAGCAAGGATCAACATTTTTCTGAAGTAGAAAGGTCATAAAACATAAGCACAAACAGTAATGCAGAGTAAGACCAAGATATCAAAAATATAAATTGAAATCAAAATGTGTAAACCGTGCTCTGCCGATCTGCAAGCGAGCTTAGACCCTTGATCTGTAGGAATCAAGATTAACATTCAGAGGGGGCGAGGTTCAGAACTATGTCTTATCTGAAAATGTTTCAATAAGGACCGTCATATAGTCCCCGTGGTCCTGTTGGTCAGCGTACAACGTTCAAATAAAAGTCTGTATTAGGCTCTAAAGTGACCCAATACAAGACTTATTGTTTTTAGATGATCTCCAGGTAAATTGTCTGGGACGAAGGCGTTTGAAGTGCAAGAAGTTTGCAAAACCATCATAGTAATAAACTACAAGTTAAAGTGATCATGAGGACTTGCCATTCTCTTGCGTTCGGCAACTCATATGTTAGCTAGATAGAAGATAAAACGATTATGAATGATTATATATTAATGTCAGTAGACAAAGTTTCAAGCAATATTATATTTGTTTGCGGGATCTATTATGTATTTCAATACTCTTTTAAAGGAACTTAGAAAATATAACAGTTTTAATCATATGTATAATCATTCCGTTCTCTCTGTGGATGAAATCTTTGAAAACTATAAATTGGTATTGAATCCTTATTTGTATTAAAGATAAGAAGATCGAGTTATCTTATTTATAATGAATTCCTACACTTTATGAAAATACAAAGAAAAGGAAGCTATATCACAAGATCCAGCAAATGCTCCTACAAAAGTCATATCGCTCTGCAGATAAAGAAAATCTTTAAGAGTGCTCTGATATACCCTCCTAGGGAAACTGGCTATCCGATTCGGATACATATATCGTAAATTATGATGTGATTCTATGCTTAAGAACCCTCAAGATAAAACGGTAATGAAGTTTACTTTAACATTCAAATTTGTCAAAAATGTCTGTAAATAATGGAAACATTAATACAATTGTATACGCAATATGTCCTAAGGAATTCGTGAGTTAAGACACAGTTAACATTTCTGTTCTTCGTGGTTTGGTCTTCTAACGTTATTATTACCCCTATTGAAAACATTACAAAACTGAATCTGAAATGAAAAAACGACGTTTAATTGCTGAACTTTATTGGATTAAACACCTACAAACCCCATACCGCCTTGGCCTCAATGACCACATTTTTCAACAAGGTAACATTTCCTCTTACCATAACAATATCAATATATTTTCACTTAGACCAAACGTTAAGAGGAAACACAGGTCGCACGGTCGTCGCCGTAATGGCAACCGCAGAAGACATGGTAGATTAAATAGGTCATTAGACGATCTATTGCGGATAGCAAGAAATAACGGTCGTCACGAGCTTCTACATGCATTATAATGTATTCCGGTCGTCAGATTAAAACGCATCCTGGATGAGGCTGATTATAGAAGTTTACGTTACACGGATTGATTTGGACTTAAAATGATTATAGCATTTTCATATAACAAACTTTATTACCCACGTATACCATTGCTTCCTCCTAAATTGCAAGTTATCAAGATTAAATTGTTTAATAAAGGTTTAAATCTGCTTAATATTTCTTATATTTTTCGTGATCATAAAGTCAAATCTAAAATACCTCAGTATTTCGAGAACCTTGAACCACCCCTGATTTGCTATCAGTACAAAAACATATTAGAAACCTTATATTTAATTACAATGCAGTCACATCTTAGTTCTTTTGACTCTATTCCATCGTCTTGTTGATACTTTAATTCTAAATTCATTTATCAGCCTGCCGGCCATATTGTTACAGGTGATCTTAATTGTATTTCGGATAAATTTCTACATTCACTTTTTAATAAAGGGCCAAAATATAGATAACTTCCAGGATAGATTTTACCAAATGCCGGGATATTGTTGAAGAAGCATTAAACGCTTATTGTAACCGATGGTGTAATAAAGAAGGTGTAAAAATACATGTTTTGAATGATTGGAAAAATGAAATCTTAAAAGTTATCGATATTCGAATTAATAATTTTACAATTAATCCCCATTTATTCAAACAGCCACATTATATACCAGTCCGTCTATAAAAAAGAAATTGGCTGATTTGCATAATACTTATTTTCGTACCTGCTGACAACGCAGCTAACATTATTATCATTGTTTGAAAAATACTATATTACGGTTCTTAAAACTGAATTGAATTCTACTTCTACGTATGTTGAAACCCCATTGTTTAAAAACAAAATCCAATCCGACCATTGTAAAGCTATGTGTAACATCAATTTAAGCATTGATAAAAACAATCTTTCAACTATGTATTGGCTTCCCAAATTACACAAAAATCCATATAAATAAAGTTTTATATCATAATCTAGTCATTGCTCTTCAACAGTGCATTCTAAACATATTACCTCCGCTCTTACTGCAGTTAAAGACCATGTTATCAAGTAGTGTAATGTTATCTTCAGCAATAGTAACGTCAATTATTTTGGTCTGTCAAAAATTCTAACGAGGTCATTGAAAAATTCCGTTTGAAAAATTTAAAGACAAATAACGTTTCTACTTTGGATTTTTCGATACTATATACCTCTCTACATCAATTTGTTGTCTCTCATACGCTGAAAGTCTAAGTCATACATCTGTACTTCAGTTACATCCGGATTTTTCTCTAACAAACAATATGATAATTAAAAATATAGGACTTGTACTGAGTTGTGTAATGCCACCACAATTTTGATGGATAATATTTAAACACAATTTAATGGCAAGACTTATCAACAGATTATTGGGATTCTTATGGGCACTAACTGCGCTCCCCTTATAGCAGATTTATTTTTATTGTTATGAGAGAGACTTTATGCATTCTATTCAAACCTGTAAACGTTTCGACCTTATCGATAAGTTCAATGACCCCTAGATATCTCGATGATATTTTAGTTATCGATAAACCTGAGTTTGAAAACTATATTATTGACATTTATCCATCTGAACTTCAATTAAACAAAGCCAACACTTCCGACCAGAAAACACCTTTTTGGACTTAAATATTAAAATTGTTAACAACAATATTCATACCAACATATTTGATAAACGTGACTACTTTGGATTTCCTATTGTAAATTTCCCTTATTATGATGGTGATGTCCCCAGACTCCCATTATATGGTATATATATGTTAGTCGATTGGTTCGGTTCGCTAGAGCCTGCACTAATGTCTTGGATGTTCACGCAAAAAAATTCTCAGATTATTTTTAAATTTCTTACACAGGGTTATAGACATCATAAACTTCGAAAATCTTTTGGTAAATATAACAGATCCTATTCAGACATTTTATCTAAATTTGGAAATGTGACTTTTCAACAATACGTATCCAGCGGAATATCCCATCCCAATTTCTAGGGTGATCTAGTGTACAAACTAAGAAGGGTCAAAGGTTCTGATAATTTCATATCGGTGGGTTCTAAAATTATTAAACGCCTTCGACATCGATAGTATGACCCCGAGATCATCGCTAAGACTATAGTCCTTGTATTGGGTCCTCTGCAACTCAATGCAGACTTTTGCTTGAGCGTTGCACGCTGACTAACAGGGCGGTAGGGACTCTATGACGGGCCTTGTCCAAACCTTTTCAGAGGAGACAAGGTCCTGATTCTCGTCCCCTCTGAATGTTAGTCGGGACTCCCATTGATCAAGGATCTGAACTAGGCTGATCTCACTCCATCACAGGGGTTCACATATGCTCTTCAGGTAGACATATTTTGTTATTTTCCATTTGTTTTTCATTTTCACTGATTTTGTATGTCCTCTGGTTTTATGATTTTTGGACTTGTGCTTTAGATTTATCCATCATCTTTACATTACAGACAGGCAGAGCACGGTTTACTTATGTTGATGTCGCCTTACATATTTTTGATAGCAACATATCATTCTGTAAACTTTTCGTGAGTAATAAATTTTTTATGACCTCTCTTCTTGAGAAACCTGTTGATCCTTGTTCTCTATATCGAGGATTATTTATAAAATTCTTTTAATGCGTGTCCTTTGATTGTGCTGCTTTTGCGGAGAATGGGAATGTGGGCGCCCGTAAACCGGTTAACCACACTAATTGAATGACGTTTGTTACTTTGTTACTTCAATTGACCGTCCCAAGTCGGTATCGTCACCGCAGCACAATCGAATATTTTTGTAATGTTTTCCAGTGTATGTTCTACTATTATCATGTTTGGTGTACATGTCCTTGGTGATTTTTGTCATACAGCTTTGTCAGATGTCTTTAGTTTTCTCTTCTGCTGAATACTGACACATACAGTAAATTTGCTTCTTTACTATATGACACACATGACGAACCACATTTATCTGACATCAATTGTTTACCTCTGCATTTATCAAAAAAGGAGTTGGGAATGGAATCTAATGTTGTTCCGGTTCCGCTGCATACAGCTACTAATCCAATCTGTCGCGGAGATTGTACATATTTCATCCAATCAGATAGATATCGGATATAACAGTCACAGATAAGTGGATTCTGGTGAAGGTATCTAAAGCAATCCAATATGGTATGATAATAACAGTATAATGATAATCACAGTATAATTATATATGGTATGATAATAACAGTATAATTATATATGTTAATAATTACAGTATAATTATATATGGTATGATAATCACAGTATAATTATATATGGTATGATAATCACAGTATAATTATATATGGTATGATAATTACAGTATAATTATATATGGTATGATAATCACAGTATAATTATATATGGTATGATTATCACAGTATAATTATATATGGTATGATAATAACAGTATAATTATATATGGTATCATAATCACAGTATAATTATATATGGTATGATAATCACAGTATAATTATATATGGTATGATAATAACAGTATAATTATATATGGTATGATAATCACAGTATAATTATATATGGTATGATAATAACAGTATAATTTTATATGGTATGATAATCACAGTATAATTATATATGGTATGATAATCACAGTATAATTATATATGGTATGATAATCACAGTATAATTATATATGGTATGATAATAACAGTATAATTATATATGGTATGATAATAACAGTATAATTATTTATGGTATGATAATCACAGTATAATTATATATGAAAATATGAAGTACTAATATAATATTTCATTATATTCTTTTTACATTATGTAACGCTTCCTTTGTAATTCTTCATCTACATGTATAATACTTCAGTGGCGGATCCAGGATTTCCGAAAAGGGGGGCCCACATGTGTATTACCCAAACGACTTGGCCATTTTTTGTGCTAAATCTGGATTTTTACTAGTAAATATGTGACCAAAAGGGGCCCCCTCTACATCCGCCACTGTATTTCTTCACGCCAGTTAGATTTTTATTTCATAATATTTGGACAATCTTATAATACATGTATGCACGTATATGTCTTTAATTAGGCACAAATTGGTAAAATAAGGTAAATTTATCTTGTTTCTTGTATCCTGTCTACAACTGAAAAACGTGATTTAAGTGTAAGTAAGAAATTAAGAATTTCTTCTACTTAAACAATCTCAAGACAAGTTACAACGATTAGAAAATCATTTGTCTATAAACACGACTTGTTGTTCTAGCATATTTACATTTCAATAGTTCTTGAATACAGAATTTCTTACATTTCATTCAGTGACTTTAGGTCGTCAAATTCTGTCCATGGAATGGTCTTGATGAGGTTCCCCTGCAGATGTCTATCAAAATACAGAAAGTACTGCAAACATGAAATTGATTAGATCATGCTCATGGTATATGCTGCTTTAGAACTGATACAATACATTTACATGTACCTGTATGACTCCTGAATAATCAGATTCTGTTGAACTCTTTACAATCATGCTCTTACATCTCAAATTACTTTTATATGAAGGTTTATGAATAACTGGAAAATAGTTAATATCGACAACAGTCTCTGTTACTTACAGAATATAAAGGAAATAGAGACCTTTCAAGCTACCTTCAGGTACAGCTTCGATGTAATTGAATCCTAACTTTCTACCAAATATAAAACATTAAATATGAAACTTTGAAATAAGTTACCCCTTGAAAGCATTTTGCCTCAGCATAGATTGGTGCTGTTTAAAATTAACACAAAACCAAAAATGTAAATTTAAATTTTTATAGTTGTTATGCATTACACACACAAACACACAGACATACATACCCATAAAGTATTATACATACATACATACATACATACATACATACATACATACATACATACATACACATACAAACATACATACATACCTACATACATACATACATACACATACAACATACATACACATACATACATACATACATACATACATACATACATACATACATACATACATACATACATCAGGGGCGTAGGAGAAGGGGGGGGGGGGCAGCGGGGGCACGTGCCCCCCTCCCACTTTGAAAAGTTGGGGGGCCACAACCATATTTGTGCCCCCCCCCCAACTTTTCAAGTAATATTTAAAAGTTTAAATAAACTTAAATAAGACATTTTAAGCGCAGTAAATCTTTTTTCTTTTATATTTTTAATGTCTGATTTTTAATCCGTAACTACAAAATTACGGATAAGGTTTTCTATTTTACTATCGGTTGATGTATCCTGATTACGCAACATGCTCTTTCAGCTTATATGCATTAGTGTGATGTCATCCATTGTAAGTATTTATTATGTTTTGAATGATATTATACAAGTCCGAGATTATTCAATAGAGTCGCATTATTATAGTTTGCTCTTATCTGAAAGATATAAGCAGGTGTAGCCCAGTGGATGAGCTGAGTTGTTCAGCTTGTGACCAAGAGGTCCGGCGGGTTCGACACCCGTCGGGGGCATACCGGTGCTCTGTCTTTCGGATGAGACTGTGACTGATAACGTGTCTGACATTCAAATTGCAAGACAATTCGTCAGCAAGAACGAGCACTGTGGAGCTTTCTTTGGAAAGTATTAAAGTGCGAACATTTTAACATGATGAGCAGCCACGGACCTTTAATGTGCATACCACCCAGTTAACTTGTGCATAAAAGTGTGAAATAAAAAATAACCACGTGCACACTGTAACATGTTTTGTTGCTGATTAGTAGCCATAGCAGCCACTAAATCACTAAAAGTAAATAATTCGTCTTTTATTTAATCATTCAGAGAGAGAAATTGGAATAAATTCAATCTGAAGTTCTTTATGCGCCGGATCGAAATATCTGGGGCATATTGTTTTTGTCCTGTCTGGCGGCTGTTGTAAACCTTCGCCATAACTTTTGAACCGTAAATGATAGACTTCATATTTGGCATGCATACTCCACTAATGAAGCCCTTTCAATTGACACCGGACAAGGTCAATGACATTGATACCTTCACTGTGACCTTCGTGCTAAAAATAGCTTTTTCGGACTTTGTTTTTTGGTTTTTTTTTTTTTTTTGCTTTTCACTTTTGGAAGGGTGTTGTGCCCCCACTTTTCACTGCCGAGCTACGCCACTGTACATACATACATACATACATACATACACTTCTTTACTTCAGATTATAGCAAGACACTTCTCAACATGCATGCGCAGTATACTCAATTGATATACCGACTGACTATAATACTTACAGTTCCTTCAGTTTCTTTGTGTTCTTGAATAAATCTGCCGGAATAGTCCGTATGACATTGTAGGATAAGTCACTGGTGTATATTAAAGGGAGAGATTTTATCTTATATATGTAAAACTTCATTGTTTGTATGCTGAATGTTCATCGATTGACAATTATATCAATATTATCCATACTATACCATTAACACAATGCAAGACGCAAGTAAAAGACTTTGTTATGACCTATATTCTATAATCTAGGCATCTGTTGTGATATTCTAAATAATATCACTAAATCATATATCTTTACTATGACAGCTTTTTTGATACAAGTATTACATGGTGTTAGCACAGTAACATAACAAGCATAGCTTTTTAAAAAGCTTAGGTTGCAATCGGAATAGCTTTAAATCTTCAAGTTGTTGGTCAAAAAGCCAAATGACTTTATGTAAATAGGAATAACATGTACTTGTTTTTAAAACCATCTTTTTATGCGCAGTTGTGAATTTTCCCGCTAAAATTTCTAAAGCCACGCCTCATTTTTTTTCCTTATTACGAAAGTAGCGGCGCCTTTTTTCCTTTTTAGGAAAGTCTCTCGGATATTCTCGTCAATATTCCGAAATAAGTTTATTTTTGTAGTGAGTAAATCTTTTTTTTTAAATTGTGAACATTTTATAAGATTAATTTCTAGAAATCTCAATATTTACAGCAGATTTATGTGCTAATACTGTTTCTTAATACTAGATTATTACTCAACATGCCATGCTAATGGGGTTTGCACATGCGCTCTCAAAGGGAATTTACTATCGTAATATACAATCGGCCGAGGCCGATTGCAATCAACTATATGTTACTGTATTGTACGTGGTCTGATTAAATGATCAACAAGAACGCGTTTAAACATAATGCATTATCAGTCAACCTTCCGCAATATTTACCGTGGATATAATGACTTGTTCTACTGGTATATGTTATCTATTATTCATATGTTATTATAATAAATATTGTAATATATTTCTTGTCGTTTTACGGATTATAACGATTAAGTACCTGAGTTTAGATTGTGATCACTACATCCTAACAGTGGACAGATCGGAGATGTTTTCATCTTTATGACACGTGATCCCACCTATGTTCCCCCAGAGGTTCGTAATTGCTCGCTTGCTCATCATTCCTGATAAACACATGGGATTCATTTCATACTTTAGTAACTTGTATTTATAACTGGGAAGCTTATTTTCTGTTCTTGGATTTTATATATACAGGAGAGACTTACCAATATTTAAGACTATCAAGGGCATGGAATGCACCTGATTCTATTTCCTTTAGCATATTGTGTGATAAATATCTGAAAGAATAAATTATCAAACCTAGAATACACTGATATATTTAGTGTAAACTAAAATCATACTTTAAAAAAAAAATAGAAGTTAAAACTCAGTTTTTCAGGGCGAGCTTTGCTAGCCATGATTATACATAACTCAACAATTTGTTATCATGATGCTTTGCTCTTCATCAGTTCAATCATGGGCAAAATAACCTACAAACCTACTATATATTCTTGAATTTAAAGGCAAGATTTATTAGCAGGTAGTTTGATTGGTACTTACTGGGCACCTCTCAAGTGCAGATTTATTTATATACTGTTATGTGATGGATTTCATGCATTCTATTAAAAATCTAAACAGTTTGACCTTAATGAGATATTCAATGATATCTCTAGCTTCATTTACATGTATCTTGACGACAACAATATATATCTAATGGCATTTCCCATCCCAATTTGTACGGTGATCTTTGTACAAATTTAAAAGGGTCTAAGGTTTAGATAAGTTTATCTCGTTGGATTCTAAAATGGTGAATTACCTTCGTCATCGACAATATTTCCCTTCAACAGTTTTATACAGATTTTTACTTGAACGTCGTACGCTGACTACGAGTGCGGCGGGAACTTCTTTAAACTTTTTTCAAAATAGAAATGGTAATGAACCTCGTTCACTCTGAGTGTTATAGATCACCGTAGTCATAGATCACCGTAGTCATAGGTCATCGTAGTCATAGATCACCGTAGTCATAGGTCACCGTAGTCATAGAGCACTGTAGTCATAGATCAGCGTAGTCATAGGTCAGTAGTCATAGATCACCGTAGTCATAGATCACTGTAGTCATAGATCACTGTAGTCATAGATCACCGTAGTCATAGGTCACCGTAGTCATAGATCACTGTAGTCATAGTTCAGCGTAGTCATAGGTCAGTAGTCATAGATTACCGTAGTCATAGATCATCGTAGTCATAGATCGGCGTAGTCATAAGTAAGTAGTCATAGGTCAGTGTAGTCATAGATCACCGTAGTCATAGATCACTGTAGTCATAGATCGGCTTAGTCATAGATCACCGTAGTCATAGGTAAGTAGTCATAGGTCAGTGTAGTCATAGATCACCGTAGTCATAGATCACCGTAGTCATAGATCACCGTAGTCATAGGTAAGTAGTCATAGGTCAGTGTAGTCATAGATTACCGTAGTCATAGATCACCGTAGTCATAGATCACCGTAGTCATAGATCGGCGTAGTCATAGATTACCGTAGTCATAGATCACCGTAGTCATAGATCACCGTAGTCATAGTTAAGTAGTCATAGGTCAGTGTAGTCATAGATCACCGTAGTCATAGATCACAGTAGTCATAGATTGGCGTAGTCATAAGTCAGCGTAGTCCTAGATCACCGTAGTCATGTTCAGCGTAGTCATTGATCAACGTATTCTTAGATCAGCGTGGTCATGTGTCAACGTAGTCATAGATCAGCGTAGTTATTGGTCAACGTAGTCATAGATCAGCATAGTCATAGGTCAACGTATTCTTAGATCAGCGTAGTTATGGGTCAACGTAGTGATAGGTCAGCGTAGTCATGAGTCAACGTAGTCATAGATCAGCGTAGTCATAGGTCAACGTAGTCATAGATCACCGTAGTCATGAGTCAACGTAGTTATAGATCAGCGTAATCATAGGTCAACGTATTCTTGGATCAGCATAGTCATGGGTCAACGTAGTCATAGATCAGCGTAGTCATGGGTCAGTGTAGTCATATCAGCGTAGTCATAGGTCAACGTAGTCATAGATCAGCGTAGTCATAGGTCAACGTAGTCATAGATCAGCGTAGTCATGGATCAACGTAGTCATAGATCAGCGTAAACATGGGTCAACGTATTCTTAGATCAGCATAGTCATAGGTCAACGTATTTTTAGATCAGCATAGTCATAGGTTAACGTAGTCATAGATCAGCGTAGTAATGGGTCAACGTAGTCATAGATCAGCGTAGTCATAGGTCAACGTAGTCATAGATCAGCGTAGTCATAGATCAACGTATTCTTAGATCAGCGTAGTCATAGGTCAACGTAGTCATAGATCAGCGTAGTCATGGGTCAACGTAGTCATAGATCAGCGTAGTCATAGGTCAACGTAGACATAGATCAGCGTAGTCATAGGTCAACGTAGTCATAGATCAGCGTAGTCATAGGTCAATGTAGTCATAGATCAGTGTAGTCATGGGTCAACGTAGTCATAGATCAGCGTAGTCATAGGTTAACGTAGTCATAGATCAGCGTAGTCATGGGTCAACGTATTCTTAGATCAGCGTAGTCATAGGTCAACGTAGTCATAGATCAGCGTAGTCATGGGTCAACGTACTCTTAGATCAGTATAGTCATGGGTCAACGTAGTCATAGATCAGTGTAATCATGGGTCAACGTATTCTTAGATCAGCATAGTCATGGGTCAACGTAGTCATAGATCAGCGTAGTCATAGGTCAGCGTAGTCATTGGTCAACGTAGTCATAGATCAGCGTAATCATGGGTCAACATGGTCATAGATCAGCGTAATCATGGGTCAACGTATTCTTAGATCAGCATAGTCATGGGTCAACGTAGTCATAGATCAGCGTAGTCATAGGTCAACGTATTCTTAGATCAGCATAGTCATGGGTCAATGTAGTCATAGATCAGCGTAGTCATGAGTCAAGTCGGTCAGACCCTGTATGCATACAGAAGGGCATACTTACAAGTCGATCAGACCCTGTAGACCTTCCAAGTCCTTCTTTATTAACATTTCCAGCTTGTTACCATTTAGTTTTCTAAAAATAAATCAGCATATGATATCAAAAAAACAGATCTGCTTTATAGTATAATAAATATTATATTTTGTATCAACTATAATCTCTTCTGATATGACTTATTAATTATGATTTATGTTGACGAAAGGAGAAGAGATCTGACTCAGGCGTATGACAAAAATCGCCACAGAAAAAGTAGGCAAACGAGAAGACAACAAAAAAGTAAGCAAACGAGAAGACAACAAAAAAAAAAGGATTGTGCAATTCGGTTACCGTATCGACTCAAGACATTTAGTAAGCCTGGAGATTTTAGTAGCCCTGGACATTTTAGTAACCCTAGGCATATAGTAACCCTAGACAATCAGTAACCCCTGGACATTTTAGTAACCCTAGACATTTTAGTAACCCTAGACATTTCAGTAAGCCTGGACATTTTAGTAATCCCTGGACATTTTAGTAACCCTGGACATTTTAATGACCTATTTAAGAAGAATAATGGGATAAAAAAGATACCAGCTGATTGCAGTTCACCTCTAATATATTTTATTTGAAAATACAAAAAGTTATAAATACTATGTGAATTAAATGTCGCCAATATGTTGCAAATTGTCAGTGAATTGGTTAAAGATAAACTTGTGTTCCAGGTAGCATGTTTCTCAGTGACCGCCAGTGTCCTGAAGAGCATACTGCAGATACAATTATTTCTATCACGACACTTCTCAGCTAAATCCTAGTAACACAAAGAATATCTGTAGTCGGGAAGACAAGCAAACTTACATTTGTGTGACGGTGTCCCGTGATGCAATGCGTGGTATTGTTGGAAATTCCGTGAGGTTGTTCGATTCACAGTGAATGTACTGATACGTAATGATACATGTACTGGATACCAGCATAGCGCGGACACTTATTACTGCTGTTAATATCACCATCGATAACATCTCCACAAACCTCTCCCTCAGGAATCACCATTCCATTAGAGAATAACACTTGTTTGTCTAAAATTCAAAACTGTTAATACTGTAGTTGTTGCACCTGTTGTTTCTTTTTTTTATTTTATCATTATTCTGTTTTATTTATTTATTTATTTATTTATTTATTTAATTATTTATTTTTAAGAGGGGAAGGGGATATGTTTTTGTTATTTTTTTTAATCTAATGTGTCGAGTTGCTATTTCTAACTCTGTTAGGACACCTGATGTTGCCCTTTGAGTGAGGCTAGTGATGTTTACTCTGTTAGGACACCTGATGTTGCCCAGTGAGTGAGGCTAGTAATGTTCACTCTGTTAGGACACCTGATGTTGCCCAGTGAGTGATGCTAGTAATATTCACTCTGTTAGGACACCTGATGTTGCCCAATGAGTGAGGCTAGTAACGTTTACTCTGTTAGGACACCTGATGTTGCCCAGTGAATGAGGTTAATAAAGTTTACTCTGTTAGGACACCTGATGTTGCCCAGTGAGTGAGGCTAGTAATGTTCACTCTGCTAGGACACCTGATGTTGCTTTGTTAGGACACCTGATGTTGCCCAGTGAGTGAGGCTACTAACGTTTACTCTGTTAGGGCACCTGATGTTGCCCTGTGAGTGAGGCTAGTAATGTTTACTCTGTTAGGACACCTGATGTTGCCCAGTGAGTGAGGCTAGTAATGTTTACTCTGTTAGGATATCTGATGTTGCCCTTTGAGTGCGGCTAGTGATGTTTACTCTGTTAGGGCACCTGATGTTGCCCAGTGAGTGAGGCTAGTAATGTTCACTCTGTTAGGACACCTGATGTTGCCCAGTGAGTGGGGCTAGTAATATTCACTCTGTTAGGACACCTGATGTTACCCTATGAGTGAGGCTAGTAACGTTTACTCTGTTAGGACACCTGATGTTGCCCAGTGAATGAGGTTAGTAAAGTTTACTCTGTTAGGACACCTGATGTTGCACAGTGAGTGAGGCTAGTAATGTTCACTCTGCTAGGACACCTGATGTTGCCTAGTGAGTGAGGCTACTAACGTTTACTCTGTTATGGCACCTGATGTTGCCCTGTGTGTGAGGCCAGTAATGTTTACTCTGTTAGGACACCTGATGTTTCCAGTGAAAGCTGTGTAGGATTTAGTCTTTCTATCCAGCAACAGCTCTTCTGGTCGCTTTCATGCCATAGCTTTTGATCAGTGTTTGTTTGTCCGTCTGTCTGTCAGTCTGTATATAATTTTTGTATCTCATCTACATGCACACACTACTATTCACAGAATGTCAACTCATATTGTCAGTCTCATATTGACATTTATGCGATAAAGTTTTGCATGAGTAACTTTGTCCCAGAAAAGGGATGTGATCATTTTTCCTATTTAAGTCTGTATGCCATATGACACGTGCGACAAAAATTGTATTTTTTTATCCAATATAGCATTCTTGAAGATCGTATAACTGGATTTTCTCCCTTACTTTTATAACAAGTTTTATGAAGTTTGCAGGAATTATCTTCTCAAAATAATTGATGAACCTGTGTTATTTTGAAAATCTTTGAACTGGGTTTTCAATATCATTTTCATAATAATTGTGATGAAACTTTACGGGGAAAATCTCCAAAATTGTTCTCATTCCGACTACACTGAAATACTTTAACTAGATTTTCTCCCTTCCTTTGTAGCAATTTTAATGCAACAGTGGAGGAATCATCTATTCATGATACCTGGCTATAGTATACAAAGAAAATGGTGTTAAATAATTTACTATGGTTGCCATAACTCTTTTCAAACTTTCTCTCAATTACTTATCTATTTTTATGAGAATGTACAGGAAAATAAAAGGGGCAAACCAACAGGGAAAACGTTCTTAATCCAATAGTTCCCAGATTTTCTTTAACTTAAATCAATTGGAATGCGAGAAGATGGATAATGTTACATCCATTACTGTGATCCCATGACAACTACTGATGTAAGCACCTCTATAGGATTGTAATCCCATGGCAACCACTGATGTTGGCACCTCTATAGGATTGTAATCCCATGGAAATTACTGATGTTGGCACCTCTATAGGATTGTGATCCCATGGCAATCACTGATGTCAGCACCGCTGTACGATTGTGATCCCATGGCAACCAATGATGTCAGCACTTCTATAGGATTGAGATCCCATTGCAATTACTGATATAAGCACCTCTATAGTATTGTGATCCCACGGTAACCACTGATATTAGCACCTGTATAGGATTGTGATCCCATGGCACTCACTGATGTCAGCACCTCTAAAGGACTGTGATCCCACAGTAACCACTGATGTCAGCACCTGTATAGGATCACTGATGTCAGCACCTCTAGAGAGCTGCGATCCCAATGGCAACAACTGAATACATCATCTCTAGATAATTGTAATCCCATGGCAACCACTGCATCATTATAGGATTGTGATCGTAGGGCAATCATTGATGTCAACACCTCTAGAGGACTGTGATCCCTTATCAACCACTGAAGTCAGCACCTCTAGAGGACTGTGATCCCTTAACAACCACTGAAGTCAGCACCTCTAGAGGATTGTGATCCCTTAACAACCACTGAAGTCAGCACCTCTAGAGAATTGTGATCCCTTAACAACCACTGAAGTCAGCACCTCTAGAGAATTGTGATCCCTTTGCTACCACTGAAGTCAGCACCTCTAGAGAATTGTGATCCCTTTGCTACCACTGAAGTCAGCACCTCTAGAGAATTGTGATCCCTTAACAACCACTGAAGTCAGCACCTCTAGAGAATTGTGATCCCTTTGCTACCACTGAAGTCAGCACCTCTAGAGAATTGTGATCCCTTTGCTACCACTGAAGTCAGCACCTCTAGAGAATTGTGATCCCTTAACAACCACTGAAGTCAGCACCTCTAGAGAATTGTGATCCCTTTGCTACCACTGAAGTCAGCACCTCTAGAGAATTGTGATCCCTTTGCTACCACTGAAGTCAGCACCTCTAGAGAATTGTGATCCCTTAACAACCACTGAAGTCAGCACCTCTAGAGAATTGTGATCCCTTTGCTACCACTGAAGTCAGCACCTCTAGAGAATTGTGATCCCTTTGCTACCACTGAAGTCAGCACCTCTAGAGAATTGTGATCCCTTAACAACCACTGAAGTCAGCACCTCTAGAGAATTGTGATCCCTTTGCTACCACTGAAGTCAGCACCTCTAGAGGACTGTGATCCCTTAACAACCACTGAAGTCAGCGCTTCTTTAGGATTATGATCCAATGGCAATCAATTATCTGAGCAACTCTGCAGGATTGTGATTCCACGGTAACTACTAATCTTAGCACACTCATAACTTGTACACATTTTGACTTAAAATTCAATTTTATAATTAGAGTCTGATTATGTTTGAGTTTGGTCCATTCTGGACCTCTCGGTCGCTATACAATTTAATTTTGTCACCACTCCTTGTGCAAGGTCATTTAATTCACATATTTCCAATTTTGCCTTTGTGGCTCATATATGCGATTTCGCAGAATTGTTTCTTCTTCTAGATATCCTGAAACAGGAATAATCAACTTCCTGTCTATCCCCCCTTTCTCCAATATCTCCCAATTTTTCTCGTTACGACAGTAGAACTCCAATCTCGACTAGCGCTTATGATTCACAAAAGAACTCCAATCTCGACTGAGACCGAGACGTCTGATTCACAGTAGAACTCCAATCTCCACTCGTGCTTCTGGTTCACAGCAGTGTTTAGAAAATCTCGACAGAGACTTTTATTCATAGTACAACTCCAATCACGACCGACACTTCTGGTTCACAGTAGAACTCCAATCTCGACCGAGACGTCTGGTTCACAGTAGAACTCCAATCTAGACGAGACGTCTGGTTCACAGTAGAACTCCAAACTTGACGAGACGTCTGGTTCATAGTAGAACACAAATCTCGACCGAGACTTTTGGTTCACAGTATAACTCCAATCTCGACAGAGTTGTCTGATTCACAGTAGAACTCCAATCTCGACCGAGACTTCTGGTTCACAGTAGAACTCCAATCTCGACGAGACTTCTGGTTCACAGTAGAACTCCAATCTCGACAGAGACGTCTTGTTCACAGTAGAACTTCAATCTCAAAAGAGACGTCTGGTTCACAGTAGAACTCCAATCTCGACCGAGACATTTAATTCACAGTAGAACTGCAGACTCGACCGAGACGTCTGGTTCACAGCAGAACTCTAATTTCGACCGAGACGTCTGGTTCACAGCAGAACTCTAATCTCGACCGAGGCGTCTGATTCACAGTAGAACTTCAGTCTCGACAGAGTTGTCTGATTCACAGTAGAATTCCAATTTCGACCGAGACTTCTGGTTCACAGTAGAACTCCAATCTCGACGAGACTTCTGGTTCACAGTAGAACTCCAATCTCGACAGAGACGTCTGGTTCACAGTAGAACTCCAATCTCGATAGAGACGTCTGGTTCACAGTAGCACTCCAATCTCGACCGAGACGTTTAGTTCACAGTAGAACTCCAATCTCGACCGAGACGTGTGATTCACAATAGAACTCTAATTTCCACTTGTGCTTCTGGTTCACAGCAGTGTTTAGAAAATCTCGACAGAGACTTTTGGTTCATAGTACAACTCCAATCTCGACCGACACTTCTGGTTCACAGTAAAACTCCAATCTCGACCGAGACGTCTGGTTCACATTAGAACTCCAATCTAGACGAGACGTCTGGTTCACAATAGAACTCCAAACTTGACGAGACGTCTGGTTTAGAACTTCAGTCTCGACAGAGTTGTCTGATCCACAGTAGAATTCCAATTTCGACCGAGACTTCTGGTTCACAGTAGAACTCCAATCTCGACGAGACTTCTGGTTCACAGTAGAACTCCAATCTCGACAGAGACGTCTGGTTCACAGTAGAACTCCAATCTCGATAGAGACGTCTGGTTCACAGTAGCACTCCAATCTCGACCGAAACGTTTAGTTCACAGTAGAACTCCAATCTCGACCGAGACGTTTAGTTCACAATAGAACTCCAATCTCGACCGAGACGTGTGATTCACAATAGAACTCTAATTTCCATTTGTGCTTCTGGTTCACAGCAGTGTTTAGAAAATCTCGAGAGAGACTTTTGGTTCATAGTACAACTCCAATCTTGACCGAGGCGTCTGATTCACAGTAGAACTCTAATCTCGACCGACACTGGTTCACATTAGAACTCCAATCTCGACCGAAATGTCTGATTCACAGTAGAACTTCAATCTTGATCGAGTCTGGTTCACATTAGAACTCCAATTTCGACCGAGACGTCTGGTTCACGGTAGAGCTCCAATCTTGACTTTTCTTCTGGTTCATAATATATCGCCAATCTCCACCTTATGATTCACAGTAGAACTCCAATTTCCACTTGTGCTTCTGGTTCACAGCAGTGTTTAGAAAATCTCGACAGGGGCGTCTGATTCACAGTAGAACTCTAATCTCGACCGACACTGGTTCACAGTAGAACTCCAATCTTGACCGAGACGTCTGGTTCACAGTAGAACTCCAATTTAGACGAGACGTCTGGTTCACAGTAGAACTCCAAACTTGACGAGACGTCTGGTTCACAGTACAACTCCAATCTCGAAAGAGTTGTCTGATTCACAGTAGCACTCCAATCTCGACCGAGACGTTTAGTTCACAGTAGAACTCCAATCTCGACCGAGACATTTAGTTCACAATAGAACTCCAATCTCGACCGAGACGTGTGATTCACAGTAGAACTCTAATTTCCACTTGTGCTTCTGGTTCACAGCAATGTTTAGAAAATCTCGAGAGAGACTTTTGGTTCATAGTACAACTCCAATCTCGACCGAGGCGTCTGGTTCACAGTAGAACTCCAATCTCGACCGAGACGTCTGGTTCACAGTAGAACTCCAATCTAGACGAGACGTCTGGTTCACAGTAGAACTCCAAACTTGACGAGACGTCTGGTTCACAGTACAACTCCAATCTCGAAAGAGTTGTCTGATTCACAGTAGAACTCCAATCTCGACCGAGACTTCTGGTTCACAGTAGAACTCCAATCTCGACAGAGACGTCTTGTTCACAGTAGAACTTCAATCTCAAAAGAGACGTCTGGTTCACAGTAGAACTCCAATCTCGACCGAGACGTTTAATTCACAGTAGAACTCCAATCTCGACCTAGACGTCTGGTTCGCAGCAGAACTCTAATCTCGACCGAGGCGTCTGATTCACAGTAGAACTTCAGTCTCGACAGAGTTGTCTGATCCACAGTAGAATTCCAATTTCGACCGAGACTTCTGGTTCACAGTAGAACTCCAATCTCGACGAGACTTCTGGTTCACAATAGAACTCCAATCTCGACAGAGACGTCTGGTTCACAGTAGAACTCCAATCTCGATAGAGACGTCTGGTTCACAGTACAACTCCAATCTCGACCGAGGCGTCTGATTCACAGTAGAACTCTAATCTCGACCGACACTGGTTCACATTAGAACTCCAATCTCGACCGAAATGTCTGATTCACAGTAGAACTTCAATCTTGATCGAGTCTGGTTCACATTAGAACTCCAATTTCGACCAAGACGTCTGGTTCACAGTAGAGCTCCAATCTTGACTTTTCTTCTGGTTCATAATATATCGCCAATCTCCACCAAGACTTATGATTCACAGAAGAACTCCAATTTCCACTTGTGCTTCTGGTTCACAGCAGTATTTAGAAAATCTCGACAGAGACTTTTGGTTCATAGTACAACTCCAATCTCGACCGAGACGTCTGATGCACAGTAGAACTCCAATCTTGTCCGACACTTCTGATTCACAGTGCAACTCCAATCTCGACAGAGACGTATGGTTCACAGTAGAACTTCAATCTCGACCGAGACTTCTGCTTCATAGTAGAAACTCCAATCTCGACCGAGACTTCTAATTCACAGTACAACTCCAATCTCGATGGACACTTCTGGTTCACAGTAGAACTCCAATCTCGACCGACACTTCTGGTTCACAGTAGAACTTCAATGACAACTCGTGCTTCTGATTCACGGTAGAACTCCAATCACGGCTTTGCATCTGGTTCATAGTAGATCGCCAATCTCCACCGAGACTTCTGGTTCACAGTAGAACTCCAATCTCCACTCGTGTTTCTGGTTCACAGCAGTGTTTAGAAAAGCGCCCGGTCTTGCTTCCTTTCATAACGTATTTTTATTCTATAGTCTTCCCTCATCTTTAATTAATCAACAGATATTATGTTTTACAGCTCTTAATTCTTACCTCATGTGCCGTTTCTTACCTCATTTGCCATTTCTTATCTCATGTGCCGTTCCTTACCTTATGTGTCGTTTCTTACCTCATATGCCATTGTTTCAATGATAATACAAATTTTGCACCAGATCGCTGAACTAAACGTGATAATATGTATCAATACAGTATACGTTAAGAAGTATTGAATATTCCTTTTCAGGCCCATACATTATGCTGGACAGATGGAATGAGGTATCATGTGAATATGATACGCCATCATTAAAGTATCCATGGCCCACATAAACTCAGCAGCTTCTGAACAGATAAGGAGAATAACTCTTTAGTTATCTTCTTCCTCTATTGATATTTCGTATTTAAAGTATTAAATGTCATTGTGGAATTAAGATGATAAGTGAAGATATAAAGTTATAGATTTGCCACATTTACATTTTGTACTGAAGTATTAATTTGATATACTAATGTATTGAAATTGAGCGAAAAGGATCTATCTTCTGTTGTCGAACAAAATTTACACAAACTACGTCATCGGTGTCATTTATACAAAATGAACGGTAAGTAGTGTCCTTTAACCATGGAAAGGCTTTAACAGCGATATCAAGTAGATCAAACAGAGTTAAATGTGCCATATTTATGTATAAGCGTGACGCTGATATCAATTTATCTGTAACGAGGATGGTTCACATTCATGTAGGAATGCAGTGAGATTTTATGTAACTCTCACACAGTCTACAACGAGGATGTGTCAGGGCAGGTTACGGTAAAACTCTCACACAGCCTGTAGCGAGGATGTGTCAGGGCAAGTTACAGTAAAACTCTCACACTGTCTGTAGCGAGGATGTGTCAGGGCAGGTTACAGTAAAACTCTCATACAGCCTGTAGCGAGGATGTGTCAGGGCAAGTTACAGTAAAACTCTCACACTGTCTGTAGCGAGGATGTGTCAGGGCAGGTTACAGTAAAACTCTCATACAGCCTGTAGCGAGGATGTGTCAGGGCAAGTTACAGTAAAACTCTCACTGTCTGTTGCGAGGATGTGTCAGGGCAGGTTACAGTAAAACTCTCACACTGTCTGTAGCGAGGATGTGTCAGGGCAGGTTACAGTAAAACTCTCATACAGCCTGTAGCGAGGATGTGTCAGGGCAAGTTACAGTAAAACTCTCACTGTCTGTTGCGAGGATGTGTCAGGGCAGGTTACGGTAAAACTCTCACACAGTCTACAACGAGGATGTGTAAGGGCAGGTTACGGTAAAACTCTCACACAGTCTACAACGAGGATGTGTCAGGGCAGACTACAGTAAAACTCTCACACAGCCTGTAGTAGCGAGGATGTGTCACGGCAGGTTACAGTAAAACTCTCACACAGTCTACAACGAGGATGTGTCAGGGCAGGTTGCGGTAAAACTCTCACACAGCCTGTAGCGAGGATGTGTCAGGGCAGGTTACAGTAAAACTCTCGTACAGTCTGTAGCGAGGATATTTCAGTGCAGGTTACAATAAAAATCTCACACAGTCTATAGCGAGGATGTGTCAGGGCAGGTTACAGTAAACCTCTCACACAGCCTGTAGCGAGGATGTGTCAGGGCAGGTTACAGTAAAACTCTCACACAGCCTGTAGCGAGGATGTGTCAGGGCAGGTTACAGTAAACCTCTCACACAGCCTGTAGCGAGGATGTGCCAGGGCAGGTTACAGTAAAACTCTCACACAACCTCTAGCGAAGATGTTTCAAGTCAGGTTACAGTAAAACTCTGACAGTCTGTTGCGAGGATGTGTCAGGGCAGGTTACAGAAAAACTCTCACACAGTCTGTAGCTAGATGTTTCATGACAGGTTACAGTAAAACTCTCAAACAGTCTGTAGCGAGGATGCTTCAATGCAGGTTACAATAAAACTCTCACAGTCTGTAGCGAGGATGTGTCATGGCAGCTTACAGTAAAACTCTCACACAGTCTATAGCTACATGATGTTTCAGGGCAGGTTACGGTAAAACCCTCACACAATCTACAGCTACATGATGTTTCAGGGCAGGTTACGGTAAAACCCTTACACAATCTATAGCTACATGATGTTTCAGGGCAGATTCCGGTAAAACTCTCACACAATCTATAGCTACATGATGTTTCAGGGCAGGTTACGGTAAAACCCTCACACAATCTATAGCTACATGATGTTTCAGGTTACGGATGTAACTGTTTCGGATTATTCGATGAACCCTAATATTTTGACCTGACCTTTAAACTCTTTATTCTTGACATCGCTAATAATTATGAGAAAAAATTGCCTTCCACTCTACAGACGTTTAGCTTCCATATTCAGTAGGATATCTACTACTAGCTACTATTCACTTTGCACTATTCTATTCCTAGGGCGTGACCTGGACACAAGAAAGAGTTCTTCTTTGCGATGCAGCCAGGGCATGATAAATTTAATTTTTTCTAGAGTCGGCCAAGTTTATCAGAATATATACATAAGTTATATCTTTGAATAAATACATGTAATATATATGGGTAGACAAAGTATTAAATTTTTGAATTTGCCATTTCATGCAGTAACAAAATAGGGATCAAAGTGGGATTAAACTTGTGTACATGTATATTATGCACGTATTTCTTCAGGTTATAAAATAACAAGATATGATCTTTTTAATACTGTTTGTCTTTCATATACTGTGTTTCTTCAAAGGGAAAGAACTCAATCTATACACTCCCCTTTATTATCATTGACCTGTAATCTTAAACTTTGATCAGATACATCTCTTTTTGTTTGTTTGTTTGTTTTTTTTGGGGGGGGGGGTTGTTTTTTTTTTTTTTGGTTTTTGTTTTGTTTTGTTTTGTTTTGTTTTGTTTTTTTTTTTTGGCTTTGTATCTATTTTTTTTTTTTTTTTTTTTTTTTGCATTTGTTTGTCTGGTTTGAAGAGTTTTTAGGGGGAGGGTTACCCAATACATTTTTGGGAGGTGTCTTGTTTTTTGGGGCGGGGTGAGGGTTTTTAGGGGGAAGGGGTGTTTGCTTGTTTGTTTGCTTGTGGTATTTTAGTGGGAAGGGGTTGTCAAATACATGTAACTGTGATTTACTGATACTTTTTTCAATAAAATACCTTCGAAATCGAGATGGAAAACTAGATAATAAATAACTTTCCAAAGTTTTATACAACAGACTTTGTCCTATAAAATGACATGTAATCTCTGACCGTACATTTTTGTGTTTGATCAATCTATAACTTTATGTTAGGAATGATCTTTGGAAATATCCTTCATTGTGGACATTACATGTTAAATACAGCGCGAACACGGGTTAACGCGATCTGACAAATATAGCTAAAACCGAGATAAAGTATCCTAGTAGATCAAACAGCAAAACACGTTTTGAAGAACTTTTTATTCGTTGTTACGTAATATATATGTTGTGCTCCCTTTGTTTAATAGCTAAATGTTCCTGAATCACAGCTTTTCTAACAAGGCGACACCTTCATACACGTGACTTTTCTGACCCCCAATCATGTTCAATGTTACAATGTATCAGTTTGACAGAATGGCAAGTGTATAAAAAGAGTCCTTGGTGGTAGAGCCTCAGTGCGTGTCATCAAGATGCAGTCTGTAACAGTGGTTCTTGCTGTGGCTTTCATGCTTTTTGCATTAGGTAAGATGAATTACATATCATAGATTAATTGTATCGATGCTTACATTGTGAGAACTAATGGTTGACGGTGAGTGTGACCGGTAAGGAAGGTATGCTTATTAGTCCCCCGCCCGTAAAACCAGAGGGGACTACTGGTTTCCCCTCTGTCTGTCCTTCTGTCTGTCCATCAATCTGTCCTTCCGTCCATCTGTCTGTTACGCTGGGGTTTTTTAGACTATTCTTGGCCGTGCTTACAGATAACAAGCTAAAGTATTCTTAAAAGTATTCTTATTCTTGAAGTAAGCTTCCCCATAAGGAGTTAGTTCTACTTTTGTCACAGATGATTTATTTTTTCCAGAGTTACTGCCTTTTGTTCAAAATCAGTTTTCCGCACTTCTCTTGGCCATGCTTACAGATATCAAGCTGAAACTTGATGACAGATTAACTCCTTTTTAAGAGTTATTGCCCTTTGTTCAAAATCACTGTGACACTAAATTACAGTACATTTGAAGGCAGTTTAATGTAGAAAGTTTGGACTCTCTTTTTTTGGGGGGAGGGGGGGGCACCTATCCTAGCTCTGGTCAGTAGGGGATGTTGACTTCCCCATGTCACCTGGCCCTACCTTTGGTCGACGGGGAATGCTGACTCCCCCATGTCACTTGGTCCCACCTCTGGTCGGTAGGGAATGACGACTCCCCCATGTCACTTGGCCCCGCCTCTGGTCGACAGGGCATGCTGACTCCCCCATGTCACCTGGCCCTACATCTGGTCGGAAGGGAATGCAGACTCACCATGTCACCTGGCCCCACCTCTGATAGACAGGGAATGCTGACTCCCCAATGTCACCTGGCCTCACCTCTGGTAGACAGGGAATGCAGACTCCCCCGTGTCACCTGGCCCTACCTCTGGTCGACAGGGAATGCTGGCTCACCCATGTCACCTAGTCCAACTCTGGGTCCGGCGCCATAAACTGAGAATATACTTAAGTCAAAAATTCATATTCTTCTGTTCATTAATGAAATGATAACGGGGATTTGGATTTTATCTAGTTTTTATTCTACCGATAAATAGAATTTAACCATTCTGCCTTAAGATTTATTTGAATGTTTGATAATGGAATAAATTAAAATGAAATATTTGACTTAAGTATATTCTCAGTTCATGGCGCCGGACCCTGGTTTTCTAGAGGACAGGATTGCATATTCCTATTTCGTTTTGTATACTGAATGGTGATAATGTTTATACGGCAGTACCATCTATATATAGGTGTATTTGCCGTTGTGTTATGAGCTGCTTTTAAAGAATGAAATCTCAATTCTAAAATATGTAATTACTTTGCATATTCTATCCGTACATCACATTGCAATGGCACTATACTATCGATACTATGCACTGCTCTATCGATACTTTGTACTGTTCTATTAGTACTTTACACTGTTGTTCCGATAATTTACACTGTTCTATCGATACTTTGCACAGTTGTATCGATACTTTGCACTGTTCTATTGATACTTTGCATTATTCTGTCGATACTTCGTACTGTTCTATCCATATTTTACACTATTCTATCGATATTTTGCACTGTTCTATCGATACTTTGTACTGTTCTATCGATACTTTACACTGCCCTGTCGATAATTTGTACTGTTCAATCGATGCTTTGCACCGTTCTATAAGTACATGGCACTATATTGATCATGGCTCTGCATGCACTGTTCTATCAATACTTTGCGTTATTTTATTGGTACTTTATACATTTTACTATTCAGTAAGTATATGACACTATATTGATCATGGCACTATTCAGTAAGTACATGACACTATATTGATCATGGCACTATTCAGTAAGTACATGACACTATATTGATCATGGCACTATTCGGTAAGTACATGACACTATATTGATCATGGCACTATTCGGTAAGTACATGACACTATATTGATCATGACAATATTCGTTAAGTACATGACACTATATTGATCATGGCACTATTCAGTAAGTACATGGCATTATATTGATCATGGCACTATTCAGTAAGTACATGGCATTATATTGATCATGGCACTATTCAGTAAGTACATGACACTATATTGATCATGACACTATTCGTTAAGTACATGACAATATACACATGTATTGATCATGGCACTATTCAGTAAGTACATGACACTATATTGATCATGGCACTATTCAGTAAGTACATGACACTATATTGATCATGGCACTATTCAGTAAGTACATGACACTATATTGATCATGGCACTATTCGGTAAGTACATGACACTATATTGATCATGGCACTATTCGGTAAGTACATGACACTATATTGATCATGGCACTATTCAGTAAGTACATGACACTATATTGATCATGGCACTATTCAGTAAGTACATGACACTATATTGATCATGGCACTATTCGGTAAGTACATGACACTATATTGATCATGGCACTATTCAGTAAGTACATGACACTATATTGATCATGGCACTATTCAGTAAGTACATGACACTATATTGATCATGGCACTATTCAGTAAGTACATGACACTATATTGATCATGGCACTATTCAGTAAGTACATGACACTATATTGATCATGGCACTATTCGGTAAGTACATGACACTATATTGATCATGGCACTATTCGGTAAGTACATGGCATTATATTGATCATGGCACTATTTGGTAAGTACATGACACTATACTGATCATGGCACTATTCGGTAAGTACATGACACTATACTGATCATGGTACTATTCAGTAAGTACATGACACTATATTGATCATGGCACTCTAATTACTTTCCACTTGACCATTAAGAGTTTTATTGACCTATGAGATTTGACCGGCACTGGCACGACTGCTGGGAGTTGTAAAAGTACTGTGCATTGTATTGACATGTAATCGTTTTCTTTCATATTTATATTGAGTTCTTATCCTACAAAGCCGGTGTGGCTCAATGGATTAGGTGATCTGCTTGTGGCAGAAAGGTCCTTGGTTCGACTCTTGCCGGCCGCCGTGGGCACACCGGTCTATTGCCTTTTGGATGAGGCAATAAAAACCGAGATCCCGGTTCAAGGTAGGCGAGACACGTAATAAATCCGTCACTGCTTCGGATGAGTCTATTGCAAAGGTATTTTCTACACAGTGTAGATGTCGTCACCATATGTACGTGTAATAGTCGTGGAGTGACGTAATACAATAATCAGTCTAAATCTACATTCACTATAGATGAGGGGAACAGACATGGGGTAGCCTTCTCCCTGTTAACATCCCTAACCCCCACCCTCATCTCACTCCCCATTTTCTCCTCCCTCCCACTGAATTACCAGAAAGTGGCAGTGCACAACCCAGATGTACTGCAACTATCACAATGCATCTAATATTACAAGCAGTTTGTGTGATATTACACGTGTAGTCTTTATCTGTATTTATTAATTGTTGCTTGTATCTGTCAAAGCATAGTGAAAATGTCAAAATTGTACCGGTACTCATTTCTATATATTCCAACTGGTATGTGTGTTCACTTAACTTTCTTTACATCTAATATTTGTTCTTGTTTATGCAGTCCATTAAACCTAAATTGAAATCAAATATGCCCCATTTTTTGGTTCATTTAAAGTCCCTAGAATTTTGAATATTGAATTTTTAGGAAAAAAGGTAGGGGTTAAATTATTAAATTGTTAACAATTTAATGTTTTGTTCGTTTGTTTGCTTGCTCTCTCTCTCTCTCTCTCTCTCTCTCTCTCTCTCTCTCTTGACTTTGTTTATTTTTACATTGTGGACTTTGAAACCTCAATGTGTGAAAGTAGGCAACAATGGGGTTTTTTTTTTCAATTTTTATGAAAATCATAGAATAATTTTCTCCATTCAAGGCAAAAACATACTGAGTTAATCCTAAATGTGTATAACATCATTTACCTCCAAAGTTCTATATGAAATAATAACATCATGGAATGTCTACAATATATTTTTGTACTACAGAAAATGACATATTTACCTTTAAAATTTATCATTCAAAAATTAATTTAATTCGCCAACTGAGTAAAATTTGTTTTGAACATGTTTATTCAATTTACAATGAACAAGACTGAAAGGCTAAACAGGTTAAAAGCCATAAGAGGTTATCAATTTACAGGCCCCTTAGACAGAACCCCTAATCCTAACCTGTGTCCATTTTTAGTACATTCTAGATGGGGTCCGGCATCCTTAAAATAACATGCTCGTGAAATACTGCATAGATCTTCTTGAAATTTGTGCCATTTTATTTTTTAAAAATCCAAACACTTTGTTTGGAAAAAAATCTTAGTATGATAAAGTAGGTAAATGCCTCTATTGGTCAAAGAGTGGTAATTAACGAGAATCGTGATTGGCAGATTTACTGTAGAGAGTGACGGGTACATAGAATCACCGGAAGTACTGCTATTCACCCGAATTACCATATAAAAGAACCGGAATTACATTGTGTGAGTAGATATAATGACCCAATGTACCTAGAAACAGAGACATATATACACAATCTCTGCTAGAAAGTATAACTTCATACTACAATAAATCTGTTTCTGCTGATAATGACAATAAATGCCCTTCTTCTGCATTTGGCCAATTTTAGTTCGGGATCGGGTTCAGGTATAAAGACATATCGATCTCATCTAACTTTTTAAAATCAAACCATGTATGTCGTTTCAGATTGTGGTTTGATGTCATATTCTGTGATAAAACTGCTGTATAATAAGGAGAAATATTAATGTAATTTTTAAGTATATACAAGTATAAAACGATGGTATAACACTGGTCTGCCATGGTTACTTTTATATGCAAGTTTGCATGTTCTACCCTCGATTTGTATGCGCGTTAATATTTTATTTTATTTCATTTACTGGTTCACACTTCGAACAGTGAACCCGTTCTGTCTTTACACAAACATGGTGCGAAAATAGCAATATCTCGTCATTCCTAGCTACATATAAAATGACAATATCTCGTCATTCCTTGCTACATATAAAAGATATTTAGTGTGAATTGTACTTGCTAGGATTAGGAGCGTTGAGTCATTATCTACTCACTCAACAGTAATTCCTCTGATTCTATATACACCGGAGAAGGACTATTATTTCAACGTATCAGGAGCTGTGACTGGATGAAATTATTTGATCAATCTATAAATAAAGATTGATTCTACTGTAAAATCATGAATTTGTATCTCATTTCGCTTAGCCTAATGTAAAAACTTTATGACCTAAAAAAGGAGTTGTTGTTTACATTATGGGAATAGATATAGGTATACAGGGATAGATGTACAAGGATACGTGTTAGGACATGGGAATAGATATAGGTATACAGGGATAGGTATACAAGGATACGTGTTAGTATATGGGAATAGATATAGGTATACAGAGATAGGTATACAAGGATACGTGTTAGGACATGGGAATAGATATAGGTATACAGGGATAGATGTACAAGGATACGTGTTAGGACATGGGAATAGATATTGGTATACAGGGATAGGTATACAAGGATACGTGTTAGTATATGGGAATAGATATAGGTATACAGAGATAGGTATACAAGGATACGTGTTAGGACATGGGAATATTTATAGGTATACAGGGATAGGTATACAAGGATACGTGTTAGGACATGGGAATAGATATAGGTATACAGGGATAGGTATACAAGGATACGTGTTAGGACATGGGAATAGATATAGGTATACAGGGATAGGTATACAAGGATACGTGTTAGTATATGGGAATAGATATAGGTATACAGAGATAGGTATACAAGGATACGTGTTAGGACATGGGATTAGATATAGGTATACAGGGATAGGTATACAAGGATATGCGTTAGTATATGGGAATATATATAGGTATATAGGGATATGTGTACAAGGATACGTGTAAGGACATGGGAATAGATATAGGTATACAGGGATAGGTACACAAGGATACGTGTTAGTATATGGGAATCGATATAGGTATACAGGGATAGGTGTACAATGATACGTGTTAGGACATGGGAATAGATATAGGTATACAGGGATAGGTATACAATGATACGTGTTAGTATATGGGAATAGATATAGGTATACAGGGACAGGTGTACAAGGATACGTGTTAGGACATGGGAATAGATATAGGTATACAGGGATAGGTATACAAGGATACGTGTTAGTATATGGGAATAGATATAGGTATACAGGGATAGGTATACAATGATACGTGGTAGGACTTGGGAATAGATATAGGTATACAGGGATAGGTGTACAAGGATACGTGTTAGGACATGGGAATAGATATAGGTATACAGGGATAGGTATACAAGGATACGTGTTAGTATATGGGAATAGATATAGGTATACAGGGATAGGTATACAAGGATACGTGTTAGGACTTGGGAATAGATATAGGTATACAGGGATAGGTGTACAAGGATACGTGTAAGGACATGGGAATAGATATAGGTATATAGGGATAGGTACACAATGATACGTGTTAGTATATGGGAATAGATATAGGTATACAGGGACAGGTGTACAAGGATACGTGTTAGGACATGGGAATAGATATAGGTATACAGGGATAGGTATACAAGGATACGTGTTAGTATATGGGAATAGATATAGGTATACAGGGATAGGTATACAAGGATACGTGTTAGGACATGGGAATAGATATAGGTATACAGGGATAGGTATACAAGGATACGTGTTAGTATATGGGAATAGATATAGGTATACAGAGATAGGTATACAAGGATACGTGTTAGGACATGGTATATGGGAATCGATATAGGTATACAGGGATAGGTGTACAATGATACGTGTTAGGACATGGGAATAGATATAGTACGTGTTAGTATATGGGAATAGATATAGGTATACAGGGATAGGTATACAAGGATACGTGTTAGGACTTGGGAATAGATATAGGTATACAGGCATAGGTGTACAAGGATACGTGTTAGGACATGGGAATAGATATAGGTATACAGGGATAGGTATACAAGGATACGTGTTAGTATATGGGAATAGATATACGTGTTAGGACATGGGAATAGATATAGGTATACAGGGATAGGTATACAAGGATACGTGTTAGTATATGGGAATAGATATAGGTATACAGGGATAGGTATACAAGGATACGTGTTAGGACTTGGGAATAGATATAGGTATACAGGGATAGGTGTACAAGGATACGTGTTAGTATATGGGAATAGATATAGGTATACAGGGATAGGTGTACAAGGATACGTGTTAGGACATGGGAATAGATATAGGTATACAGGGATAGGTATACAAGGATACGTGTTAGGACATGGGAATAGATATAGGTATACAGGGATAGGTGTACAAGGATACGTGTTAGTATATGGGAATAGATATAGGTATACAGGGATAGGTATACAAGGATACGTGTTAGTATATGGGAATAGATATAGGTATACAGGGATAGGTGTACAAGGATACGTGTTAGGACATGGGAATAGATATAGGTATACAGGGATAGGTACACAAGGATACGTGTTAGTATATGGGAATCGATATAGGTATACAGGGATAGGTGTACAAGGATACGTGTTAGGACATGGAAATAGATATAGGTATACAGGGATAGCTGTACAAGGATACGTGTAAGGACATGGGAATAGATATAGGTATACAGGGATAGGTATACAAGGATACGTGTTAGGACATGGGAATAGATATAGGTATACAGGGATAGGTATTATTGTGGACCAATACTACACAGTGTTACAGCTACACAATCTCAGATCAGGAGTGTCATTTCCAAACTTTAATTTCAAATTATCAGAAACACGTAAGTCATATTCAACAAATAAAAACTTGACATTATTATATCACTGCTAAGTGATATTATGGATGAGTACTAGATATCGTTTTGATTGAAATAGAAGATGAACATTTTATACAAAATTTTTGATAACTGAATAAAATTAAATCAGATTGAAAAACTTATTCATACATTTGTGTAATTGGCGATTTGAAGATTTCTATCAACTAATTTGATAAATAAATTAGAATGACATATGTTATTATAAACATGTTACATTTAAGTTTTATAATTCAAAGAATTTTAGTTTTAAAATTCTTTGAATTATAAAACTTAAATGTAACAAACAGCTAGCACTGTAGATTTCAGTATCTTATACAATACTCTTCGCCAACATATCAGTGTCGTGCTATCAATGATTCATTCAATACTGCTCACACAATGATTATTATTATATCGCTTATATCATATTGTATTGTCTGTTGTAGCCGAGAGCAAATACTACTACAGTTCGTGTCCGAAAGACCCCGGCTGTCAGATGACCCCACCACCATGTGTTGCTGGCACCAAGTACATCAACGTGAATGGAAAGATCTGTCCATATGGCTGCAACTACAAGTGTAAATGTCCACACATTGAGTGTCCTAAACCCCCATACGGCTGTCAAATCGTGTATGACGAAGTCACCACAACATGCCCAGATTGGACAAAATGTACTTGCCCAGTGTGTAAAGTAGTATGCAAGAAGTACTGAGCTTTGAACACACAAGAACAGTAATAAAACAACTGCCATTACTTTCTTTTTTATCTTGACATTATATAGAAAAAGGTAACTAGGTAAAATGTTGTGATCACGTGCAGAGAGTGGTAGGTATGTCGAATGGTTCATTACCAAATTAGAATTGTGGGAAGTCCTGAAGTAACCAGATGTGGGATCAAGTGTCATGGAAGAGTAGACATCCCCTGTAGAACAATTACTCCTGGCGTAATGCCTTACCCTGATACCCGTCTACTTCTGTCAAGGTGGAATGTATAGCTTTGTCGTGAACAAGGTTAACAGAACAAGATCAGTATTAACATTCTACAAGTATACAAACAATCACAGACGTTAACACTTCTATAACTGTAGAAAGGTTAAGCTAATTCTCGTATCCATTCCTTAAAAACCAGTCCATGCTACATATCTTAAAAGTAATTCCGATAATAAAACAATTAAATGAAATACGGGGACTAATACAATCAACGTAAAAACACCATACCCATATTTACTTCGTCTAACGAGGATAATAAAATTAGACCGAAGGAAAAACACCACATTCATTATTATCTCAACGTAAGAGATCACGAAAAATAAAATAGAAAAAGCACCAAACCCATACTAATATTGACGTATGTCAGCTCTTAAAATAAAGTGGAAAGGCACCTTTACCAAATAAATGTCTACAAATACGAGATCTCCTAAAATATGACAGAAAAGGCACCATCATACCCATGATGATCTCGACGTACCAGATCTCCTAAAATAAGACGGGAAATAATAGTGTGGACGTATAAAATCTCATAAAATAAGACGGAGAAAGCACCATACACAGTTGTCTGAACGAACGAGATCTCATAAAATAAGACGGGGAAAGCACCATACTCAATTGTTTGGACGAACGAGATCTCATTCTCTACGAACGAGATCTCATGTAATACGACAGGGAAAACATCATACTCAGTTGTCTGGACGAAAGGGATCTCATAAAATAAGACGGAGAAAGCATCATACCCAACTGTATCTACGAACGAGATCTCATAAAGTAAGACGGGGAAAGCACCATATTCAATTCTCTCTACGAACGAGATCTCGTAAAATAAGACGGCTAAGGGAGCAACCATTTGATTTTTAGGCGGGGCAGGAAGATTTTGCAAAAAAAAAGTCCGGGCTCAAATTTTGGGCAAAAACATATTCAGGCCGGTGAAAGTCTTCTCTCCCCCCCCCCCCCCCCATAAAAATCAAATGGTTGCTCCCTAAAGCTCCATATCCATAACTTTATAACAAATATTTTATGCGTTCGAATCAGTTGCCTTTTCAATACAAAGGTAGAATAAGATGTTCTAGTAAGCCGGTACCTCTATATATACTACACTGCGGCAATCTGTACCATATTGGTCTTTTTATATTTTATGCTGTGAAAATAAAATGATGTATATCCAAGTAGATGTGTTGGCCATGCGACTACCATACAAAGGCGACACCTGCATACCCGCGACATAAATAACTTTACTGTATTAAGTGTGACAACAGATTATGCAATATTCATCTTAAACAATCCCTTAATGAGGTCTACGAGAGCAGAGCCTGTAGATCAGCAATAAGCTAAGACTGTAGTGCAGATCCCAGTAAAACAAACTGTAGATCAGATGTCGGTAAATCAGAAGCAAGATCAGGTTTAAGTAAAGCAGAGTTTGTAGATCAGCAATAAGCCCGGACTTGTCGGATAAGTCGAGACTGTAGATCAGATGTCAGTAAAGCAGATCAGCTATAACCCAAGACCGTAGATCGGATGAAAGTAAAGTAGAGACTGCATATCAGATATCGGTAAATCGGAGACTAATTCAGGAAAGCAGAAGCCTGTAGATTAGTTCTAAGTAATGCAGAGATTGTAGATCAGATTTAAGCAGAGCCTGTAGATCAGATCCAAGTACAGCAGAGCCTTTGGATTAAATCTTAAGTAAAACAGAGCCTGTAGATTACATCCAAGTAATGCAGAGACTGCAGATCAGATTTAAGCAGAGCCTGTATATCAGATCCAAGTACAGCAGAGCCTTTGGATTAAATCTCAAATAAAGAAAGGCTGTAGATTACATCTAAGTAATGCAGAGCTTGTAGGTTAAATCCAAGTAAAGCAGAGTCTGTAGAGTAGATCTATATAAAGCAGAGCCTGCAGATTTGATCTAAGAATAGCGGAGCCCGTAGATTAGATCTAAGTAAAGAAGAGGATGTAAGTTAGATCTAAGTAAAGAAGAGGATGTATGTTAGATCTAAGTAAAGCAGAGCCTGTAAATTTGATCCAAGAAGAGCAGTTCCTGTAGATTATATCTAAGTAAAGCAGAGTCTGTATATTAGTTCCAAGTAAATCAGAGCCTGTAGATTAGTTCCAAGTAAAGCAGGGTTTTTAGGTTAGATCCAAGTATAACAGAGCCTTTAGATTAGGTCCAAGTAAAGCTGGGGATGCAAGTTAGATCTAAACAAGAGCAACATCAACGTAGCATATGCCCCTCTGGTTATTTCTGTAACGTGGGCATAACTCACATGACCATATTAGAGGTCATCTACTCCTCATAATCACCCACAAACAAAATTCTTCCATTCAAAAGCTCGTGTCTAATGATTAACAGATATGTCACTTGTCTTCATTTAATTAAGACACCAGTATTAACTGACACAAAACAAAATCAAAATAAATATGCATAACACAGGTATCCTAATTATAACTTATTAACTTCACCTAGATATCCTCAAGATGTCTCTGTATACCAAATATCAATTCAATATATCTAGCTGTTCCTGAGATAATGACAGGAAACGGCTAATTTTAAGAAATTTTCTAAGTCCAAGGGGGATAAGTCTCACAAAACTTACTGAACCACAACCAAATTTGAACTTGACCTAAATATCTTTCAGATGTATCAGTATATTAAATATAAATTCAGTATCTTTATTGGTTCCAGAGATAATGTGCGGAAACTGTAAATGGACTGACCGACCGACAGCAGCAAAACAATATGCACAGTACAGCAGAGCCTGTAGATTATATTGAAGTACAGGAGGGCCTGTAGATTATACTGAAGTACAGCAGGACCTGTAGATTATACTGAAGTACAGCAGAGCCTGTAGATTATATTGAAGTACAGCAGAGCCTGTAGATTATATTGAAGTACAGCAGAGCCTGTAGATTATACTGAAGTACAGCAGAGCCTGTAGATTATATTGAAGTACAGCAGAGCCTGTAGATTATATTGAAGTACAGCAGAGCCTGTAGATTATACTGAAGTACAACAGAGCCTGTAGATTATACTGAAGTACAGCAGGACCTGTAGACTATATTGAAGTACAGCAGGGCCTGTAGATTATATTGAAGTACAGCAGAGCCTGTAGATTATATTGAAGTACAGCAGGGCCTGTAGATTATAATGTAGTACAGCAGAGCCTGTAGATTATATTGAAGTACAGCAAAGCCTGTAGATTATACTGAAGTACAGTGGGACCTGTATATTATATTGAAGTACAGCAGGGCCTGTAGATTATATTGAAGTACAGCTGAGCCTGTAGATTATATTGAAGTACAGCAGGGCCTGTAGATTATATTGAAGTACAGCTGAGCCTGTAGATTATATTGAAGTACAGCAGGGCCTGTAGATTATATTGAAGTACAGCAGAGCCTGTAGATTATATTGAAGTACCTGTAGATTATATTGAAGTACAGCAGGGCCTGTAGATTATATTGAAGTACAGCTGAGCCTGTAGATTATATTGAAGTACAGCAGGGCCTGTAGATTGTATTGAAGTACAGCAGAGCCTGTAGATTATATTGAAGTACAGCAGAGCCTGTAGATTATACTGAAGTACAGCAGGACCTGTAGATTATATTGAAGTACAGCTGAACCTGTAGATTATATTGAAGTACAGCTGAGCCTGTAGATTATAATGAAGTACAGCAGAGCCTGTAGATTATATTGAAGTACAGCAGAGCCTGTAGATTATATTGAAGTACAGCTGGGCCTGTAGATTATATTGAAGTACAGCAGAGCCTGTAGATTATATTGAAGTACAGCAGGGCCTGTAGATTATATTGAAGTACAGCTGGGCCTGTAGATTATATTGAAGTACAGCAGAGCCTGTAGATTATACTGAAGTACAGCAGGACCTGTAGATTATAGTGAAGTACAGCAGGGCCTGTAGATTATATTGAAGTACAACAGAGCCTGTAGATTAAATCTAAGTAAAGCAAATCCTGTAGGTTAGATCCAAGTTGAGAAGAGCTTGTACATTAGATCCAAGTAAATCAGAGCCTGTAGGTTAGATCTAAGTAAACAAGCGTCTGTAGATCAGCATCAAGTAAGCCGAGGCATAGATCAGTATTAAGTATCTAAAATCCATTTCAAATTAAACATCCTCTTCAGAGCTACATTAAATTTATAACATTTTCACCGATAGAGAAGTACCTTTTAAGAATAAGAAAGGAGTGTTGAAAATCTTAGCTTAAAGAACCAAAAAGATTTATTTTACCTTTTCACACTCCCAATGTAAAATTATTTGTTTTATGCCTATTTTAAGTAATTAAGGTGAATGTGCTTTATATACATGTATAAACATGCACAGACACATATAAAAAATGCTTGTCAGAATGTTGCCACAAGTATTTGGAATTGTAGATCAGATTTTAAGCCAAAACTCCTCTCCTACAATGATCATCTGATTGTAAACAACAGCACCACACTGCAGAACATCACCTGTATAACCTTGAAAATAAATATGGTGTGTCCTCACCTCATAAGCCTCATTTGTAAAGTGTGACTTTTAGATGAAATAAATGAATGAAATAAAGAATGGACTGACAAAAATAGGGTACAATTAAACAATTACAAATATGCATCCGTTATTTCCGATGTTGACACCCCCTCTTTCATAAATACACAACTACAGTTTATTAAATTTGGAGATGTGAAAACTTGTGCATACTAAATTTCATCAAAATCCCCCCGAGGGTTTAGGAGGAGGTGCAAAGACAAGCTCTTTTAAGAAAATCTAAGTCCATGGGTCATAACTTCCGTGTCTACAGCATTCCACTTTCAATATGCACATCTACATACAGTGTTCTTTCTTTTTACAAAGTTTCATCAAAATCCCTCCAAGGGTTTTATAAGTTCATTACAGTGTAAAGAACTGTTGTTCTTGTTTACAACATCAGCATACTGAGCCCGTATTTAGGAGGAGTTGCCATGACAAGATGATTCAGACAGACAGATGACAACAGTATTGCATAATATATCCATATTCTTATGCAGGCATACAAATACTACATTTCTTCAGTAGCGAACAAAGTGAGGGGATAGTAGTCTTCAGAGACAACATACAAACCTGGATCAGCTAAAATATTAATGAGCTTTTAAAATGACACATCATAACTGATTTTTACTTTGACAAAATTTTTTTATTTCTGGATGCCAATACTCAAAACCTAAAGGGTTGCTGACATATTAGTATAAATGTATTTATCTCAAATCTTGAATGAAACTTTAAACATGTTTATTACAAAAAGTTATGTATTTCTATATACATGTTCACTCACAAAACGCATAAAACATTATGTAATCTTGATTCATCATGTATCGGTCAAAAACATGTATAAAACAAAACACTTCTTCATAAATTAATCTAATATAAAAGTGACACTTGTCACATGGTTTACAACTGATATGACCTCGTATTTCAGTGCTTTACATGCTTCCCAACAACAATAGGATGAATGCCAGAGTTATCACTGTACTATGGGAGAGGTGATGACTTTGGTGGAAAGCATTACATATTCAAAGTCCTGAAGTCTAAGAGATTGAATTAATCTTCATCCCAGTCTTTGTTCTGTTTAGCCTTTGGACCTCCTGCAGGCTTAGCCATGATGATCTACGATAAAAGAAAATAGGTTGAACTAGATTTATTGGCCTCAAAAACTTTACAGCTACATTTCTAAATATCAAAAACTCAGTATCTCAATACTGAAATAAGTTTTTTGTAACAGGAACAATGTCTAAATAATGTATTTTATACTGAGAACTTAATTCATTGTTATTTAATTATTAAATAAAGTATCAAAGATGAAAAAACTTTCAATTATTAATGTTCATATAATTATGGAAGCTTTCATTATCATTTTATTGACTTGGATATGCATCTTGAAAATGGTCACTTCATGTAACCACAAAGAATAATGCAATATGAAATGGCAATAAACAGAATCTAGGTAACAATTCAGCTGACAGAATGAAAGATTTTAATGCATCATTATGAAAAACCTGTTACCATGTAACTCCAAGTAACAAGCTTAGTTCTCTGTATACATGAATATGTTAATTACCTGATCGACTTTGAGGACTGTACAAGCTGCTGCTGTGGCATACTTCAAACCCCAGTACTTATTGATGTACAGGTCAAGTATATTGTTTTCCACAGAGTCTGTCACTCCTACACTAGCATCTTGTAGATCTACACCTGCATTTTTCTTTCCCTCTTGATGGGCTGCTTTAAGTTTCGACAAAACCTCCGTTGCCTGCAGTGGAAGTCAGTCATAATAAGGCAAAAAAAAAAACTTTCCCAACCAACCCCATTTTGTACAAATGACCATATAAATTTTTTCAGGGTCATAAAAAAATGGGCTTGCGATTACTTCAAAAGGTTAAAAATTGTTGAGAGAAAAAGGCTTGAAAAGGAGTACATGTAGCTTTGGGTACAAACATTTATGAGACTTTTTAAATCTAGAAACGAAAAGCATGGCATTCATGCTTTTCATTTCGTATATGGTGTCAGACAGCAAATGTCTGATCCAACGTTTCAAAATTCATGCCTTTGAAAGAGAAGAAAGAAAGTAACCAACTCAGTCTTATGACAGAAGTCACCATGGAAATATACAGTATATAGCGTAATCATATAAAAAACATAGAGGGACATCACAAGAATATTCAATTAAAGTGCAGTTACAATACCGACTTAGGATGGTCATTCGATATGACAACAGTCTATGAATTAGTGTGGTTAACTGGTTTACAGGCCCACCTTCCCACTTACAGCAACAGCAGAACAATCAAAGGACACACATTTAAAAATATAAATATTCTTCCACATAAAGATCAAAGGTCAACAAGTGTCTAAAGTTGAGAAGTCATAAAAATATATAAACATGTATGGTAATGCAGAAAAACATCATAGTATCAAAAATATATAATGCGACATCAAAATAAAGAAACAGTGCTCTGTCAGTCTGGAAGCGAGCTCAGACCCTTGATCTGTAGGAGTTCTGAGTAGCAGTCAGAGGGGATGAGGTTCAGGACCATGTCTCTTCTGAAGAAGGTTTCAAAAAGGCCTGTCATTTGGTCCCCACCGCCCTGGGGTCAGTTGTTCAAAACGTTAACCACTGGTTAAAAGTTAAATAGTGGATAAAGTTTTAGAGACAATTAATTTAATTCATAAGATTTCTGTATAAATATCAGTTTTAGATACAATTAATTTAATTCATAAGATTTCTGTATAAATATCTGAATTACTTTACAAAGTACACAGAATATGGCTCATTTCCAAGACATAATCCGATGCAATTGAACCATTGGTTAGTTTAACCAGTAGTTTAAAGTTTCAAACAACTGGCCCCTGTTAGTCAGCATGCAGTATTCAAGTAGAAGTCTGTATAAGGCTGTATAGGGGCTCAATACAAGACTTCTAGTCTTTTTGATGATCTCCGGGTGATACTGTCTATGACAAAGGTGTTTAATTATTTTGGGACATGACGAAATAAAGTTGTCAGAACCTTTGACTAGTGCTGTGCGGTGCACTGCAATTTTCAGTGCTCCAATAATTGAGGTTGAATCAGTTCAATGATTAAGATTTCTTGATTCACTTCGCACTTTAGTTTGTACTTGGGGAAAATAATGGTCGTGAGTAAAAAATCACATGTGCAAGATTATTTAGTAGTGGGGGAAGGACTGATAAATCCATGACTGAATGTAACCCTTGTAAAGCCACAGCCCATCTTTATATATAAAGTGGGGTCAAGGAGCTCCAATGAAAGCACATCTCGTCCCCATGAATGCCACTGTGTTTAATGAAGGGGAGGCTTCAATGTCAAGTCTCATGACTGACATCTGAAACGGACAATAAAGAGAAAAAGCCGATCTTAACAGGTAAACTGAGGTTAGGGTCTTAGAATCCTTAGTATTTCTTAGTAAACAAGGTATCCAACTATGTATCTCCACAACTAAATTTACAGAAATATACCAGACACGTGTCTAGAATGATGAACAGGAAAGCTGAGACTAAGAATCTAAGTTCATTTGATACATATATTAAAAAATACAACAAATATATCATTCATATCAGATGTAACTTTGTTGAGAAATTTCACAATGAATGGATATATATTATGTAATGCCATGTAAAAATATTCTTGGTTCTTGGATAGTAAACTATTCAAATGTACTTTGGGTAGGTACGTAGGTTATTTATTTTTATTCTCTATGAAGTACTTCAGGATATTTTGTATTTTATGACTTAATATATAATAAACTATATTATAACATTTGCACTGAAACGAAAATAATCGAACCAAGAGACTGTGAATCGAAACCAAACCAAAGAAATCCTGAACCGTCTCCATCCACCTTTGACCCTCTCAAGTTTATATACTAGATCACCGTAGAAATTGGGATGGGAAATTCCATTGGATAATATTATTGAAAAGTGATATTTCCAAATTTAAGATAAAAGTTCTGAATACGGTCTAAAGAATTTGCCAAATGTTTTTATAAGTTTGTGATATCTGTAACCCTAAGTTAAAGTAATTTGTAAATTTTTGGTATGAAAGTCAAAACATCAGTGCAACTCCTGGCAAATCGAACCAACTGAGATATATAGAGTTCATCAGAAGCAGTGTGGGATCTTTTATGAACCACAGCCTAATTTTATCCTGTATCAACAGGTGTGACCATGGCGGGAGTCAAACCCAAAACCTATCAGTCTAGGTTAAGCACATCAACCACTGTGCCACACCAGCTGTTTTTGGGTTGTTTTGGAAGTAAATGCATTGTATGTAAGATTTCCTTGTTATATTTATTGGATTGTACAGACTGTCTACTGTCTAGCCAAAGACAAAGAATATTTCAAGTATGGGAGTAGTAACTATTAGCAGGATCTACATTATCAAGGTCAGCAAGATAACAAAAGCAATGCCTAGTGTGGCATAATACACTCGTCACTTAGATTGAAAGAATGAATTTCAAAGTATGGAAATATTCACCCTTTGCTAACAATTCTGTGAAAGATCATTCAAACCTGTGTAATGGGTAAAAAGTTATGTACCAGACAAAGATTTACATATCATATGCAGTGTGACTTTGCACTTATAACCTTGGTTCAAGGTTAAGACACACCCTTGGGTCCTGGGCAACAATCCTGTGAAATATTACTGAAATCTGCACAAGGGGTAAAAGGTTATAGCCAAGACAAAGATTTACCCATCATATGCATTGTGACCTTGACCTTGCAAATAGTCAGGTCATAACACACCCTTGGGTCCTGGTCAAAAATTCTGTGAAATATTCAAATCCATGCACAGTGTAAAAAGTTGTGGCCTGGACAAGAATCTGCCATAAGCACTGAGACCTTGACCTTGTAGATATGACCTTGAAAATGAATTGGGTTCATCCTCTAGTCATAAGAAGTGCGTGCAAAACTTAAAAGTTTTAGCATAAGCAGTTTGGTGTGTACCTTGTTTACAAGCTGCATTCTCAAAAATTTCCTATTTTTGCCCCAAAAATGACTTGACCTTTGACCTTGATATTGAAAATCCAGAGGGTTTGTCCTCGTACCCACTGGCCCAAAGACCCATAATGCCATACCATAATACGTTTGTCTACAACAGGCATTTAAAAAAATCCCTGCCTATCAACCCAATTTTTTCAAAGGGTAAAAGTGGAAACACTTTTTTTATCACCTTAACTACTTAAGTGGTACAGATCAAACAAATGTAAATTATATATCAACAAGCCAATTCAGAGAATTGTGGTCCCCCACTTCGGGGGTTCTATCAGTAAAGGTGCAGTGATCTCTGACATATTGTCATGGTTGTGCATGTCTACTGACACACATGCCAAATATGAAGGCCCTATGTCTTTTGGTTAAAAAGTTACATTGAAGTAGGTCAAAGGTCATGGTCAAGGTCACATGATAAAAAATTCTGGTACCAACGAATAGGTATTGCAAATAGGAACACACATGCCAAATATGAAGGCCCTACATCTCACGATTAAAAAGTTATGACCAAAGTTAAAGTTTTTGTGACAAACAGATGGACCGACAGACACAGAGATGAATGAGATTTAATGTCCCCATGCTTTCGTGAAAAGCAGGGGACAACAAAGAGCCATGTCAACATTGTAAATGATGACAACACTCACCTTAGCCCCAGCATTTTCACTTAATGCTCTAGGAATGACATCTAATGATTCAGCAAACTTCTCTATAGCATACTGTTCTAACCCTGGAGAACTCTGAAATGTCCATGGCAATCACATTAGCAATAAGTGAATTATTAATTAACTTACCATACATCCTAGTGCATAACAAACATAAAAGTTTCTTAATATTAAGATCAAAATATAAGTTTTGATACCCTAAGGTGTTACAGGAACACAAGTGATGCTTCCTACAAATTTTTCAATGGATCATAAGCCAAAGAGCATGGTCAAAGTAAAAAATTGTTATATCAGAAAAATGTTATACCAGATTGTGTTACCACAAGGAATACATATGAGAAACATTCAAGGTATATTGCTGATGGAAGAAATATTATTAGAAAATCAAATGTAGAACAACTACCAGAAAGACACCAGACAAAGTGATTCCTAGGTGTTGAATAGCTCTGTAGGTGGCACAATTAAAGGAACATTATTTATTTGTAAAAGAAACAAGCTGTGTTAGTAAAACACTAATGCCCCTAGTGGGGCAAGAAAAGGTTATCAACCTTGGTTTTATTTGAAAGGGCCTCATTAGTTGAATATGCATGTGAAATATGAACTCTCTAACCCTCATGGTTTAAAAGTTATGGTTAAGGTTAAAGTTGACAACAGGCAAGCACACAGACAGACAAACAGACAGACAGGATAAAAGGTCATCGAACTTAGTGTCAATGGAAGGGCTTCAATAGTTAAGTATGTGTGTCAAATATGAAGTCTCTATCCCTCACAATTCAAAAGTTATGGCCAAGGTTACAGTTGACAACAGGCAAACAAACAGACAGACAGACAGGACAAAAACAATATTCCCCCAATCTATCAATATGGGGGCATAAAAATAGTTAAAGAGATAAAACAGTGACATACCTCAGCAAATGATGTGAGTATTTTGGATAGTTCCAGCTCTGTTGCACCCCCTCCAGGTACTAAACGAGCATCCTACATAACAAAAGGAAGAATACAGAATCAGTATCAATATCTGGAAAACATAAAACAAAGACTATAAAGCCAGTCTAAATACCTAGACAACAAAAAACTCTGCATTGTGACATAATCTGCTTCAAGATACAAACCATACAAGTTACTAATAACAACAAGGATTCTACAGTGACATGGTGCCATTCATCAAAGTCCATCACGGTTTACTCTAAAGTCTTATTTTAGTGAGTCCCCGAACCCACAAAAGTAAATTCTATGAGTCTCAAGGTTAATTTAAGAGTCCCATTGAGCAAAAGTGGCTTAAATATTGTCACTGAACCTCTCTAAAATTAACAAGTGAGAAAAAATATGATATTTCTAATACACATTTTAAAAACGAAGTTGTGTCATCATTTTGCTCTTTTCCTCGCTATCAAGCGCTGCATAGACCCTTTCACATTAACTACAGAACTAACATTTTAAGGGAAAAATAGCTACGTTTTCCGAAAAAATCTGACACCATAATCAGATACTGATTGTGTCTTACACAATATTGTGGGAACAGTGATCATTTCTTCTTCCAAGACGTCAGTCCCGAAGTTATTGTGAAAAGATCTCATTAATGGGCTGAATGGCGCGTGGTCTTATACCCTAACACCATGCAGCGGCCAATGTAATGTTGATGTGGAGATTGAATCTGCATGGAAGTTATGCACATGTGAGCAATTGCAGCAGCAACCATAATTATAATGGGATTTACTAGGGGTTATATCAATATCTGACATTTGGAAATGGAGTTATCAGCTGACGATTAAAAAAAAGTAGATAAGAACTGGCTACATACTTGTATCCATAATTTTACAGCTTCATTTCAAAACTAGAGCATGTTTGTAAAACATACGTGTAACGTCCAACGTAGGCTTAATTCATAGCAGCAACAAACTATCCTAAATTATAAAGGTTCATGGCCATAACTCCTATAAAAATTACCAGTAGTGTAGCCTTTTGACATATTGACCCTCAAATTTATAGGCATCTTCCCTTTTACTAAGTTTTTAAATTACCTCTGTTTAAAAGAAAATCAATACAGTTCTTCCTCTTTTGATAAGTAAGCAAATATCCAAATTTGGTTTGAATATGATGAAAGGTACTTGAGTTATCATCCAAAAACCATTTACAACAGACTATTTTCATAAGCTGTGACCTTTGACCTTTTGATCCCAAAATCAACAGGGTTCTTCCTCCCTTGATAAGTAAGCATATATCCAAATTCGGTTTGAATATGATGAAAGGTAATTGATAAATCATCAAAAACCAATAATTACAGTCTACTTTCATCAGCTGTGACCTGATCTTTGAACTTTTGACCCCAAGATCAATAGGGATCTTCCTCTCTTAATAAGTAAGTATATATCCAAATTTGGTCTGAATATGTTTGAAGGTACTTGCGTTTTCATCCAAAAACTAATATGTGACGGAAGGACGGACAGAGCAAACACTTAACAACCCCACCTCACCCCCATACTTTGCAAAAGCATAACTATAGTGCGTCCCTAGGGACTCAGCTAGAATTGTTTTGTATGTCCTATCTTGGTTTAAGTGTTAGAAATGCATAAATCATGCGTAAGGGAAAACCCTTTGTTAATAAAGAATACAAAAGTTATTGATAATATTTTGTGCCTACAATACCATACCTTAGTTAGAGCTTTAAATGTGTTGACACCATCATCTACAGCTCTCTCAATATCATCAATGATATTATCTGTCGATCCTCGGATCACAATAGTCGAGATTGCACTCTCCTCTTTGTCTGTAACATACAATATAACTAAAATTACTTGCACATCTCTCTGATTCTGTAAAGACATCTCTTATTATTCTATTTGTAAAACAAAGAAATCTAAGGAAGAAATATATTATGTGAGTTTACCCATGCGAAAAAGACAACATAAGTACTTATACAATAGTCATAAAAATAAACGAAAATACAAATTCATGATAAGTATGCTTGGTAAGAGAAAAGGATAAATTCAATTATCAATATAATTAGAATTTGTTCTACTTTGACGTTGAAAAATATCATTTTAAATGCCAAGGCCTTTTTTGTTGGGGGAGCTCATGTTACGTCTTAAATGTATATATACACGTTCTCCAATCAGAAATTGACAGGGATGTTGATTTGTATTACAGTTATGATAAGGCTATAATTCCTGAGCACCTTTATGAGTAGATAACTCACCTTGCCTGAACACAATCACTGGTGTCTCTCCTATCTCATCAACATACACATGATCACAATACCCTGTTTCATCTACTGTTGGAGGAGTCTGCAATGACAGTCACAGTCTCAATTATATCATTTATTCTAATTCTTTGTGAATTTACAATTCTTAGCAATAAATATTCTACAAGCAAATTAAGAGAATTCTGGTCCCCCATTTTGGTGGTTCTACCAGTAAGGGTGCAGTAATCTGTGACATATTGTCATGATTGAGCATGTCTACAGACACACATGCCAAATATGAAGGCCCTACGTCTTACAGTTTAAAAATTACACTGAAGTAGGTCAAAGGTCATGGTCAAGGTCAAATGATAAAAAATTCTGGTACCAATGAAAAGGTATTGCAAATAGGGACACACATGCCAAATATGAAGGCCCTATGTCTTATGGTTAGAAAGTTACAATGAAGGACAAAGGTCACATGATAAAAGATTTTGGTACCAATGGAACGGACATACATGCCAAATATGAAGGCCCTACGTCTTACGATTAAAAAGTTATGATCAAGGTTAAATTTTTGTGGCAGACGGACAGACAAATGGACAGACAGACAGACAAATGAGATTTAATGTCCCCACCCTTTTGCGAAAAGCGGGGGACAAAAAGAGTATGTACAAGTTCAAAATTACTTTGTATGAATATCAAATCATTGGGCCAATTGTGTTATCATCAAATGCTAAAATGAAAGGACTGACCATATAAATGTATCGATATCTGAACTAAATTTTATTTGGCATCAAACAGTGCGCAGGTTTATAGTCATAACAGAATGAGACAAGAGAATCCAATAAGTACTAGTTCCCAAATGGCTACAATCTTTACTGTTGAGTGACACATACTGCATGCTTTAAACTAAAGTTAAAGTTCTTATGCTCTTCACAACACAACAGTTTTTAACTGCGCTCTTTTCATACCCTACGAAAAATCTTGCTACCTTTAAAGTTTCAAAATGATGCCTTTTCAACTTCATGAAATAGACAAACAAACAGACAGGTCAAAAACATGATGTCCCTAATCTATCAATCCAGGAACATAAAAGTAACAAAGGGTAATAACTCTTAAATTATGCAACAGAGAATTATGGTGCTTGTGCACTGCATTTTCATCAAGATCTATCTACTTATGAAGATGATGATACCTCTTATAGTTTTTGTGTTATGCTCATGACACAATTATGAAAGATGGACAGACAAATGGGCCGATGAACAAACAAAGCCACAATGATTATTATGCACTTTCTTTGGGAAGCATAAAAGTACAGATCAGGTATATGCCAGAGACTTGTATATTTAAACTTTTATCTTAATATTCCTCCATAGCTGTACACATTACTAAACTACATAATATTATCTGGGGCCAAACTAACAAGATGTGGCAAGGAATTAAGTAAAATCAGCAAATTTAAAAAAAATATTACCACTATTAAGGAATTTAGTAAAAATAGTGCATTTATTTAAATATCACTACTGCTTGTATGAGGAATCATTATTTTATTGATTCTTTATCCTCCCAATTCTTTTACAAAATTATATTTGAGAATGATATCTCCTCTCCTCTCATGTTTTGGAACAAACCGTTTATAGCATGCTAGGAGGTGAAAATTAAAATACATGGAAGAAAATAAAGATGTGCTTATTTTGTCTGGTGTGTATATCGTGTGTGGTCATTTAAGGCTATTTTCAGCCTACAGTGTATCATCACAACCAATCTTCTAAACTAGTTCATCAACCATGCAGAAAGAAAAGAATGAAAAAATCCAAACATGAAAATTTCAGAAAAATCCTTTCATAGAAACATTCCTCTTCTTAATTCTGATAGAATTAAACCAAAACAGTGTATCGAAATCAATCACCGATTCTTGCATTAAAATGACCAAGCCCAAAAAAATGTTGAAAAATTTTATGTCAGACTGGAATAAAAAACATCAACTTCTTCACACATCCTTCTAAATGTGTGGTTATGAAGAAGTTTAATTGTCAATGAGGATAGCCTTTAGAGACCTACAATTGCAACAGGTGGTGCCACCTGTTGTGAGATCTAGACAAATACAACAACATTAGTAGAGGATTGTTCATTACTATTGACTTGAATCTAAATCCTTGAGCAGTTCTGGAGAAAAGGCTGAAAATGTGTAAAAATGTAACCCCCCCCCTTTTTTGGGGAAGCTCTAGAGCTAAATGCATTTAAGGAACATGTAATTTGTATCAGAATCCTACATCTGCCTGGCAGGTGTATTCCTTTATGTTGTTAGTGATACTTACTATTCTAGGTAGAGGTGTAGCTCCTACAGATCGACATAACCTCCGCAAGTCCCATTTTGACATGAGGCGTACCACCATCAGCTTGTGTTTATTACAGTAATGCTGTGCTAACTCTCCAACCTTTCCTCCTGCCACTATTACCTTACACCCAGTCGCTGCTATACTCTTGATTTGCTGGAAATAATCATATTTCATGTGAATACAATAAAAATGATGGTAGTATAAACAAATAAATCTGGCATTTAACATTTATCTAGAACACTGACAAATTCATGAAGGGCCCTACAGTGTAACCTAGAACTTTGGCATCAAAATCTACAAGCATGTTTCTACCATTATTCTGTATGTGTATGTGAAATTTGAAAACTGCAAGACGAATACCTTTCCAGTTTTTTTATCACATTGATTGTCAACCGAAATGTTGACACACATACCGACAAACAAATGGATGGACAAACAAATGTGGTTCTTAAAAGGCTCCCACTGTCAAATGCAGGACCCCTTGAATTACTGTGATATATACAATGTAACCACGTAAATAAATTTCTTCATTCCTCTGGAGCTAATGCATTAACTAAATGATACAAGAGCAATGTATACTTTGGAAAATAAACTTGTCCTTTTTATCCCTTTCAGGATAGCAACTTCCTGTAAAGGACAAAAATAACAATTACTTAAGGTCAACTTCCTGTAAAGGAAAATGAAAGGACTTGAAAGTCCTCAAGGTCGGAATTGCATGGTCAAGTACATCAAAGGTAATAAAGTCGTGATCCACCAAGAGATCACACACCAAGGGTGTAGTGTTTAGGATCAGTATTGACAAAAACACGGTCTGCGCACAGGTGCTCATTTTCATATAAACAACGGCTCCGCCCCTGTACACCCCTGTACGTCTCCGTCTCGTACTATATAGTTATCTCATTCTCTCATTACTTTTGATATTGACAGTAGTGTGAAATTAACAATCTGGACAGTCTCCCGCTGTACATGTACATTTGGGGAAAACCACGTTTACACGTGGAGATCTATAAATAACTGGCTATTTTTAGTAGCATTACATATCAACAACTACCGAGACGTTTGTTTATCGTTGTGACGAGAAGATTGTAGAGTACTTCGAATTCCACTGCTATAAAAAGAAGCGATAGTTTTATTAATTATAATACAACGGATACTAGTACGGACTAGTAGTGCACTTTTTAAATTACGGCACAGCTACACAATAATGTCAATCGTACTTTTTCGGGACTTTCCGTCGAGTATTCGGAAAGACTGCATGTCCTCCAGCGCATGAATATAACTCGTCTAAATCAATGAAATAACGGCACATCTATTTTCTCATCTGATCACACTTATCTTGTATTGACTCGTACAATTGAATTATAAGTACTGAAAGTAAATCTAATTACGCTTTTTCTAAATATCGACTCAATATTTATACACGAGGAGGTATTTTCTGCGTTCCATGCATTCTCCACAGCTTATTGTAACGACTAGGGTCTGGAATTGCTACCCAATTCCGACCAAAAATAACAATTACTAGAGGGCAACTTTCTGTAAAGGACAAAATAACAATTACTAAAGGGCAATACTGCTTATGAAAAGCAGTCAATTGAGACAAAAGTTCAACTACATCATAGTAAACATACACACTGAATTTAACTGTAACAGAAAAAAATCTGGAATACCAGTACTTATTTCCAACAAAGGGGAATGATTCTTTTTAAATAGGGTAAATTACAATGGAAGCAGAACTACATTTGTAGGACCTAATAATATCTACACTACATTTCACTCCATACCAAAAAATAAAATTCAGGAACATTAATTTTCTACAAAGGGCAATTACTACAGCAAAATGAGCAATGTTCTAGGATCCCTATTACTCAGGGTAATTGAAAACTGAGGTCAATAACTGGGAGTCAGAGAGACAATTACTCATTGGTAATTTAATTTTGAAGCTCCAGCTGATGAAGTGATTTCAACAAATTCAAATTATTCAAACAAATTATGTATGTTTGAAAATCATGTACTTTTTATACAATATTTGAAGCGTTTTACTGTCTTCCTATGTTCATTTTATTTAGTAGATGTGTGTAACTCTTTAAGTCAACATAAATTCTTCCTTGTTTGTAATAAGATCAATTATCATATGCATTATATCCAAAACTAAGACAGAAGTAGAGCATATAAAATTTTAACAGCCGATTTACTGTTTTATACATATGAGTCTATGGTAACAGATGAATCACTTCCTTGCTTAGTGGGCTGAATCTTAATTAACTCATGTGCTAAAGATAGTTCATTGATATCAATTCCATTTACATATGGACAGTACAAAAATAAGATGCTTTTATACAAAGCAGTGAAAGCACATAATACTGTGAACTTATAACAAACAAGGAAGGATTTACAAGAGTTGTCAGAAGACCATATAGCTTGCCAGTGCAGGTTATTATCATCTCATAGATATTAAAAGCAAAAATATAAGTCTGTAATGTGTTTTGGTACTAAAGATAACAAGTCTATAGATATGGCATCACACGAGATATAAGTCAGTAATGTGTTTTGGTACTAAAGATAAAAAGTCTTTAGATATGGCACCACACGAAATGTAAGTGTGTAATGTGTTTTGGTAGTAAAGATAACAAGTCTATAGATATGGCACCACACGAGATATAAGTCAGTAATGTGTTTCGGTACTAAAGATAACAAGTCTATAGATATGGCCCCACACAAAATAAAAGTGTGTAATGTGTTTTGGTACTAAAAATTCCAAGTCTATAGGTACTAAAGATAACAAGTCTATAGATATGGCCCCACACAAAATAAAAGTGTGTAATGTGTTTTGGTACTAAAAATTCCAAGTCTATAGATATGGCACCACACGAGATATAAGTCTGTAATGTGTTTTGGTACTAAAGATAACAAGTCTATAGATATAGCACCACACGAGATATAAGTCAGTAATGTGTTTCAGTACTAAAGATAACATGTCTATAGATATGGCACCACACCAGATATAAGTCTGTAATGTGTTTTGGTACTAAAGATAACAAGTCTATAGATATGGCACCACACGAGATATAAGTCTGTAATGTGTTTTGGTACTAAAGATAACAAGTCTATAGATATGGCACCACAAAGATATAAGTCTCTAATGTGTTTCATTACTAAAGATAAGTCTATAGATATGGAACCACAAGAGATAATAAGTCTGTAATATGTTTTGGAACCACACGAGATATAAGTCTGTAATGTGTTTTGGTACTAAAGATAACAAGTCTATAGATATGGCACCATACGAGATATAAATCTGTAATGCGTTTCGGTACTAAAGATAACAAGTCTATAGATTAAATTGAGTGATGATACACTCGTAAATATATCTAATACATGCACATAAGATGAAAACTACTTCGCTGAATTCAAGTACATGTATAAGTTTTGATACCTCTTTTTTTTAATATTTTTCTGATAAATGAATATTCTTCTGGGAAAATGAATTGTAGGTGATCACTATCCCAGTGAGTCATTTGAAAAATAAATCCTTGATAGTGATGTGGTAAACTGTGATAAAAGTTAAACTATATAAGCAGTCTTCTTCAAAATAACATTTATCAATACAAGCCCTAAGGGCAGGTAACTGACAAAAGTAAGAAGCCAGAACAGATTTTCACAAGCCCCATATTTTTTTCATACTTTTTATTTCTCGAAAAAGAAAATGAACAATTTTTATAATAATTCAGGTTCTCTTTGGATTTCTCTCTTAGTCACCTCTATGTCAGAATCTAAATCATCATTAGCTACATGTATACTCAGTAACAGGTACTGTAAATATTGTGAAGAGTAATATGTGTTCCATTTAGATCCTTCATGATACTTTACAAAGCGTAGTCTGAAGTAATCAGATCTAATTATGAGGCTTCAGTTTCCCACCTTCCCTGTCTGACAGAATGTGTTACATTTTGCACAAAGCACAGTTATAATCCAATCCTGGTCTACCATTGCACCAATGTTGTGGGAATTTCCTCTGTTGTGTAATTTCAAACCTTTTTTTTCACATGCCAAATCCTGATTTTACAAGCCTCAAACACTGGACTTGTGATTTATTTTAAAGACTGTAAAGGACTGCATGATAAACATACACAGTAAGTTTCACTGTAATATTTCAAGGCAAGGCCAAAACATTGTAGAATACAGATTACCCTCAACAGGCTATAATTCTTGTTAGAAAAGGTCAACTTTCAAAAACATCCAACTTCATAAGTATCACCTCATACTAAGCATACATACCAAATCTTATTCCAATATCTGATGTAATTCTGAGCACCAAAACTTCATTTGTTTGACATTACCATGTAAAATCTGATAACATTCTCTTACAAAAAACCTAGAGTTCCTATGTAGGATCTCATACTCGGTATACATCCCATGTTTCACACCAGTATCTCAAAGCATGGGTAAAAAACTTCTCTAATTCTGTTTATCATCAAAGGACAATAACTTTTCTTAAATCAGATTATTTGAAAGGATTTGAATCTCATACCAAACCTGTCAAAATCTCAAATTAGACTGAAAAATTTCCAGAATCTCTGATTTTCAATAATGGGCAACTCTTGTAAAATGGCCTGCTCATTTGTAAAAGAAATTTAACACCAGATACTAAACACACAAGATTCATCACAGTAGCCTGAAGTATGACTGAAAACTTTCAGAATATGATGGCTTGAGACTGAGAGACAGTACGGTTGGACACAGGTACATGACATTAGTACCCTACTTTTTTTTACTAATTTCGGACAACTGTCAAGCAGCATCTGCTTGCTGTGCAACACATTTTTACTTCATTTATTGCAAGCCGGTGTAGCCCAGTGGATGAGGTGCTTGGCTTGTGACCAGGAGGCATGGATTCAACTTCCGCCAAGGGTGTACGGGTATCCTGTTGTTCGGATGAGACAGTAAAAACTGAGGTCTTGTGTCACAGCATGGCAAGTAAAAGATCCCTTACTGCTTCAAGGAGATTTGTTGTAAAGGTAAAAATTTCTGAGCAATGCATCAAGCAGATGCCATCACCATATACGTGAAATAATTGTGGGGTGACTAAAGCAATAATCAGCCAGTCACTCAATCAATCATTTATATGCTTTCTTATGCCGTCTTGGGTAGCCATTCAGGAGATGCTGACTCTTGCCATCACCTACTATCATCCTCAATATACTGGGTACTTCTTTTTCAGTAATTCATTAACATGTAGGAGCAATCTACACATAAATATGGACAGCACCACAACAGAATACATCCAGCCTTACAATTGGCATACAGAAACTATACTTAAAGAATTTCTTTTCTTTAAATAAATGTATTTGCATGTTAAAACATGAAAGGCTTACTTCTTCTACTTGACTTTCCTCTCCTTTGCTAAACTGCATGAGCTCATCAGCAGACTTGATTAAGATTACCCCCTATAAAACATGCACAACAAAGATTTTAAAAAGAAAGGTTAATGGACCCATATTCCAACTCACTACAAAAATACAGTACAAGAACATATATTTAAAGATTTATAAATAGTCCTCCAAACAGTAAACAAAGATATAAGAAAGCTAGAGTAGCTACAATTATGGCTACATCTATTTTTCTGGTTTACTGTTGAAAATATTAAAAATTCCTTGAACATGTATTTAATATACATCTCTACATACACTTTACAAGAAATATCCCTGTCACAGTAGAATCTCCATATGTTTAAGATTTTTTTTTTCAATTATTATTATTTTCTTTTTTAATTTATTTCTTGTTTTCTTTTCTTTTTTTCTTTTTTTTTTTTTTGTTGTTATTGTTGTTATACAAAGTTATTTCCAAGTTGGGTAGGTTTCTGACATCATAACCATTCTGATATTAGTTCTATGGGAGCATCAATTCTTTTCCTGTAATTCTGTATCACCATAAGACTGGTTTACATCGCAGTCATTATACTTCATATACCTACACAAAGAGCCGATAACTCTGTATTTCAAAAAGACTTCATACCCTCCTTTGTCCTTCTGTTCATACCTTTGTCTCCGTCTGTAGAACATCTAGTGGACACGAATATACAGCTATTTTACATTTCTCAGCTTTTGTAATATCCCCTTCAACTTGTCTTTTGAATACCATGCCTTGAATCACACTGGACAGATGAACACCAGCACCCTAAATAGGAAGTAATTATGGCTTAATCATTCAAGTCTTGGTAGGTAAGGCCACAACAAATTAATGTCTTCTTGATGGAATTCCCCAAGTATTAGTGAAATGGTCATATGTTGGAGTTGTAAGCATGTTTATTAAACAGTCATATTGTATATAAAGGTAGTTTTCAAATTAAAATTTCGCTGGATAAAAATATTGTAAAAATTTGTAATGAAAAAAAAAATTCGCTCGCTGCCTCTCTATTTTCATCATAAAAATAGAAGAACAAGAATTTTTTTTGGTGTGGCCTAAAGGATATCTTCTTATTATATCATACTTCTAAGAAAACTTCTATTGAATAATTCTAAAAATTAGCATGGGATTGTTTGCATTAAAAGTAAATTCTTCAGCAAAAAGATAGTTCTAACATTAAAGGTGGCAGGAAACAATTAAAAAAAAGGTACACTCTTTCTACAAAAGCCTTATGAAACTGAATAATGAAAAATATGCTTTAAAGTTTAAAAATCTGTCTTGGGTAAATATGCCCACTTCTTACAGAGAAGTTATCATGAATTACAGTTCTTGAATTCGCTCTTTAGTCTATGCTATAAGTGCTATTGTATTTGTAAACATAGCAATTCCAAAAGGGAGGGGGGAAGGGACAAAAATAATATTTCACAAGAGTCGATCAATAAATTTTATGATGTTTCCTTTGGGTATGAAGTTCGTTAACATGCCTGAAAAAAAGAATTTAGAAACTTAGCATGCTTTTCTGAGCACTGAGTCAAAAAATTTCTTTACAGGAGGCTCTTACTAAACAAACTCTTAATGCACACTGTGGACATCAACAATACAAACTGCCTGTCACTCAGACAAAGATATCAAAGTACAAGGTATCTTTATAACAAGAGGCCCAAGTGGGCCTATATCGCTCACCTGAGTACCTAGATGATCAGTCATGCAGGAAGGAAGAATTCATTTATTTTTGCATTACTGTGACTAAGTCAACACAAATGTTGAAAATATTTTAAATTTTTTTTCAGACCAGAATAAAAAACAACACTTTTTTGCACATCCATTCAGGTGATTTTGATATTAAGCATTTGCTTTGTCTCTGCAATATGTGATTCAGGGCAACAGGTTAGTCATTTTCTTTAGGTGAGGCCTTTTGTTGAATGATTTCAAGTCTGGGTCATGAACAATAATTGTTTCAAATATTGTCCAGATCTAACTTAAAATTGCCTAATTTCATATGTTGAGTGTTGAGAAACATCTAAAAACTTATTAAGATGTGTAAAAAAAATGAAAAAAAATTTTGACCACAGCTGGATTTGAACCACTACTCTCCATATTTTAATTACCAAGTGGTATATGTACCATTGTGAGACCTACTTTTTAGACATGGTGGCATTATCTGTTAACCAATTTGGATGAAATGTACAAAATTGATAGATGACCCATAGTACTTCATGTATTCCATGTTTCATTAAGATCTTTCATGTGGTATAACAGCAGACTGAAGTTAAAAATGTGAGGAATTGTTCCTATACACCTTCATTTGGAAGTCTTTAAAAAATTCATAGAAAATCCAAAAATTGATATTGACAAAATTCTTTCAAAGTAACATTCCTTACCATAATTATGATCACAATAGTCCATAAGAAATCATCATTATCAATTAACTGGGAGATATGACACTTTTCTGCATTGAAATTGTCCAAACAAATGTCGAAAATAAATTCTAAAATATGATTTTGGAAGGGAACCAAAATGACAATACATCTTCACTCATCCCTCTTAATCATTTCTATGCATTCTGTTTGTCTCTGTATACAGCCCGTATGAAAAAGAATATTGTCAAAGGAGGGTACTCTTTTGTGACCTACTTTTGACTATGGTGGCGCCACCTGTAAAGAGGTCTAGACGAAAACAACAGAATTTGAAGAAGATCATAAGTGACTTATTTCTACCTGGATTTATTAAAATCCTTTCAACAGTTTTGCAGAAAAAGTTGAAAATGTGAAAAATGGCCAACCCCCCCTTTTTTTGGAAGTCTTTAAAAATTCATAATGAAAGGACTTGAAAGTCCTCAAGGTCGGAATTGCATGGTCAAGTACATCAAAGGTAATAAAGTCGTGATCCACCAAGAGATCACACACCAAGCGTGTAGTGTTTAGGATCAGTATTGACAAAAACACAGTCTGCGCACAGGTGCTCGTTTTCATATAAAAGACTCCGCCCCTGTACGTCTCCGTCTCGTACTATATAGTTATCTCATTCTCTCATCACTTTTGATATTGACAGTAGTGTGAAATTAACAATCTGGACAGTCTCCCGCTGTACATGTACATTTGGGGAAAACCACGTTTACACGTGGAGATCTATAAATAACTGGCTATTTTTAGTAGCATTACATATCAACAACTACCGAGAGGTTTGTTTATCGTTGTGACGAGAAGATTGTAGAGCACTTCGAATTCCACTGCTATAAAAAGAAGCGATAGTTTTATTAATTATAATACAACGGATACTAGTACGGACTAGTAGTGTACTTCTTAAATTACGGCACAGCTACACAATAATGTCAATCGTACTTTTTCGGAACTTTCCGTCGAGTATTCGGAAAGACTGCATGTCCTCCAGCGCATGAATATAACTCATCTAAATCGATGGAATAACGGCACATCTATTTTCTCATCTGATCAAACTTATCTTGTATTGACTCGTACAATATGAATTATAAGTACTGAAAGTAAATCTAATCACGCTTTTTCTAAATATCGACGCACTATTTATACACGAGGAGGTATTTTCTGCATTCCACGCATTCTCCACAGCTAATTGTAACGACTAGGGTCTGGAATTGCTATGCAATTCCGACCAAAAAACCCAAAAATTGAGACGGATCTTAACCCCGAACACAATTTTTGATAACCCATCTTTATAGATTGTTGAAATGCAATTAGTTTCCCCATTTATGTACTGGTTCTGGAGGAGAAGATGTTTGAAGAGGAGTATTGTTTTGGGCACTTTTGGCCCCACCCTGGATCCACCCCTGAGGGAATCTAGATCCCAAACACAATTTTAGTAGGGGATCTTGAGTACATCATTTATACAAAGTTTGATCCAAATTTGCAATGTGGTTCCAGAGAAGAAGTCGAAAATGTGAAAAAGTTAACGACCGACCGACGGACGCACGGATGACGACGACGACGGACGGCGCACTATGACTATAGCTCACTTCAGCCTTTGGCTCAGGTGAGCTAAAAAGCAGTCAGTATTATCTTTTTAAAAGGTAGTAGTCCCTCTAATAATCATAATGAAATGAAATTATTTTTCATACTTATTTCAGTTTTGTTGTGGTGTTTTCTGTGAAAACTGAAAACTGCATGACGATGACAATTCAAAGAGAGTCAAAATGCTGTCACTGATGAAAGTGTTTACAACATAGATTTAAAATAAATCGAATGCAAGATGGAATAGAAGGACAAATGCACAGAAAGTAGACAGAACAAACACTGTATTTTCTGGCCAATGTACAAATTGCAGGACATAAATATCATAATATATACATATGCATTATAATCTTTTAAGAATTTAGCATGCCACTAACATCTTAATAAATTCGTCAACGTCAAGGTCACGAGGTCAAAATTTTGAAACCAATACATGTATAAAGGTCTTGCCACATGGAATACACATGTGTAGTATGAAGGCTCTATCTCTTTTGGTTCAAAAGTTATGGCTAAGGTTTAAGTTTTTCTCAAGTAGGCCAAACATCAGGGTCACAGGTCAAAACTTTTGGTACCAACAGAAAGGTTATGCCACAAGGAATACACATGTGTAGTATGAGCACCCCATCTCTTTTGGTTCAAAAGTTTTGGCCAAGGCTAACATTTACAAAAGTAAGTCAAATGTCAAAGTCAAGGTCACGTGGTCAAAAATTTTGGTACTGACAGAAAGGTGTTGCCTTTAGGAATACACATTTAGTACCAAGGCCCAATCTCTTTTGGCTCAAAAATTGTGGCAAAGGTTCAAGTTTTCTGGACAAATGGATAAACAGACAGACAAGGTGGTTCCAATCTATCCCCCCCCCCCCACAAACTTTGTTTGTTGGGGGTATAATAAATAAGCATTTTAACAGTACATGGACCAGGATATTTGCCATTATAATAAATGTCAACGATAAATTTAATTAAAGTACACATGGAGTTACATAAGTGCAATGAATCTAAAATATGGAATTACTAGCTAGTTTTTCACACAAATCAAGTAAACTACGTTCTTGCCACCAGACCTGTGCATCGAAAAAATACACATGAAAATCTAAACAAGTGTAAGTCCAACAAAAAATAACTTTATTTGACACACTTTTCATATTGGACAGAATTTGATTTGAATGGGACTTTCCCCACAGTACAATTCAACAGGGCATAATGTGACATTTACAAAAATTTAAAATTCAAAACGGAATTATTAATATTTATTTATAACAAACAAATTAAGAGAATTGTGGTCCCCCGCTTTGGGGGTTCCATCAGTAAGGGTGCAGCGATCTGTGACATATTGTCATGGTTGTGCATGTCTACAGACACACATGCCAAATATGAAGGCCCTATGTCTTATGGTTTAAAAGTTACATTGAAGTAGGTCATAGGTCACAGTCAAGATCACATGATAAACAAGCATTCTGAAAGTATTGCTTAGGCAATACTAAGTCCCCTACCGGCAAATGGAAAACTAAGACCCCCAAAACACACACACACATACACACCTACACACACACACACACACACACACTCACACAACATACTGTCTTTCAGGCTGCCAGCAAGTTAAGTATTTGATCACAACCTTTGATGATGATGAAAACTAGAACTGTCTCGAACTTGATCCGTAACTCATGGTGGTATACTCACACAACAAAAATTGGATGAATATCTACAAGCGTTAAGAAAAAAAGTTGGAAAACTGCTATTTTAAAGAAATTTTCTAATTCCAAGAGCAGTAATTCCATAAAAAAATCCGTGGACCGAAACAGAACTCGAACTTGATCTGTAACTCATGGTGATAGACTCACACACCAAAAATCGGATGAATATCTACAAGCATTTAGAAAAAAAGTCCGGAAAACTGCCATTTTAAAGAAATATTCTAATTCCAAGGACAATATTTCCGACAAAAACCAGTGGACCGTAACGAAACTCGAACTTGATCTGTAACTCATGGTGGTATACTCACATACCAAAAATTGGATGAAAATCTACAAGCGTTTAGAAAAAAAGTCCGGAAAACTGCTATTTTAAAGAAATTTTCTATTCCAAGGGCCGTAATTCCGTCAAAAATCAGTGGACCGAAACGAAACTCAATTTTGATCTGTAACTCATGGTGGTAGACTCACACACCAAAAATTGGATGAATATCTCAGACATGATTGCAGAGGAAATAAAAAAAAACTGAAAGGGGGGTCTGGGGGTTCTCCCCCAGCGGGGTCACGAGTGGCAGCGCCCCTGTTCTGGGGGTTCAGGGGGCCAAAGACCCCCGACCGAAAATGGTTTTAGGCATTGTAAAGACCTTAAAAAACCATCTCCTGGCAGCTTTTTAAACAACAAATCTTTTCTATATTACCTGTTATTTATACACCTCAGCTACCTGTACATTGACTTGGACTTACAAAACACAAATAATCCTTCCATAGAATATATTCCAACATAATTCAGTGTCGACCAATGAGATCAATGATCACAACAACACCCCAAAGACGGAAATGAGGCATTGAATAGTAATGTCTAGAAACGATCCGGACACGGTGTATAATAAAATGAAACGAGTTCTTTTCCGGACAGATCAGCGAAAAAAAAACCTGATCAGTGGAAAATCGTGAAAAGCGGAATTCCGTTTAAAAGCGGAAAATAATCATGTCTGATATCTACAAACGTTTAGAAAAAAAGTTCGGAAAACGTGAGTGTGACTGACGGACAGACGGACGGAGTGCAAACCTATAGTCCCCTTCGGCAATGCCGGTAGGGGACTAAAAATTCTGGTACCAATGGAAAGGTATTGTAATTTGGGACACACATGCCAAATATGGAGGCCATATGTCTTACGACTAAAAAGTTACACAGAAGTAGGTCAAAGTTCACGATCAAGGTCACATGATAAAAAGTTTGGGACCAAAGGAAAGGTATTGCAATTAGGAACAAACATGCCAAACATGTAGGCCATATGTCTTACGGTTAAAAAGTTATGACCAAGGTTAAAGTTTTGTGACAGACCAACAGACAGACGGACGGACGAATGGACAGACAGACAGACAAATGAGATTTAGTGTCCCCACGCTTTCGCGAAAAGCGGGGGACAATTATAATAGAAACTTAATATCATATGCGAAAAAAAACATGTTTGCATTCCTAAGAAATGTGGCACTATGAAAATTCTTTCCATTATTGGGCTTGTTCATTTCCCTATCTAATTTTATATCAGTCACTGTAATTCTGTTTTGTTATCAATTTTAATAAATCATTTATTTACAGTAAAATATATCTGGTTCAAATGTATAGATTACAGAGAGAAATTTCAAATACATGTGTATGTACATGAAAATAACTGCAAAATTACTGGAGCAGGGATTTGGTCGCAAACTCAGTAGATCTATCCCATGTGTACAACTATCATATTAACTTAGTTAAATACATAGCAAATGCCTTGCCAGGGTGAAGGGATAATATATATAATACAACTATATCAAAATTTTTAAAAAATCATACAAGTACTCACCAAAATTTTTGAAACACGAACATTGTCTACATTGAATGTAATCTTCTGGGACAAAACTGAAACTGTATACAAAAAGTCCCATAAGTTCTGACAAATATAGAGCAGCTGTTCAATAATAATGCACAACATTACTATATTTCACATTTTTACTTGCTCATTATACACAGAAAGAAGAGGGGGGGGGGAGGGGGGGGGGTGCTATATACATAAGAAATTTTGATATGGTATTATTGGAAAGCTCTCCCTACAAGGAACACCAAATTCCAATGGATAAAAGTAACGACCATAGACTTTTTTTTAAAATGGAAGTCAAATATTATGGTCTAGCTAACAATGGAAAGGTCTTACCACAATGAAGGCATATGTGAAATATGAAACCACTGCCTGATATGGTTAAAAAGTTATGTCCAATGTTAATTTTGTCCAGATATGCAAGACGAAATCGATCAATGTGGCATAAAAAGCAATGGATGTGTTTACATTAACTTACTGCAGACGGGCATAAAAAGCAAAGGATGTGTTTACATTAACTTACTGCAGGCATCAGATATTAACTTGGCTAGGAAATCCTCATTTCCATACTGTTTACTCATGACAGATGTCCTGATCACTCTTGCAATTCCCTCTTTATCACGCATGTTCTTCTGCTCTCCACAAACCAAATCTACAAACACAAGAAAATATATTTGAAATGTCTACTACATGAGTGAAGCCAAAATTTTAATAGATACACTAAATTTTAAGACAATCTTACACAGTACTGAACAAATGCCAAATATGAAGTCTCTATCCTTCACGGTTCAAAAGTTATGGTGAAGGTTAAGTTAACAACAGACTAACAATCGCTTAGCTTGAAGGGGATCAATTTGAAAGGATGGAAACATTATTTGGGTAATTTGTATTAATTTTATGAAATATTATTGAAATCCATAAAGAGGGTAGGGAAAAATGGCCTGGACAATGTTTTACACATATAATGCTTTGTTATCTTGTACTCTGACATATGTCATGATCTTAGTTCAAGATCATGGGCATCAATCCTGTTAAATAATATCCAAATCCAGGCATACAATAAAATAATATCCAACTCCATGTATGCAATAAAAAATAGAAAAAAAAAATTAAATGACTAAAGTCAGGAATAAAAGCTCCTAAATGTTTATTTATTATGTATGTTTGTAGCCATTGTCTGAATCATCCACATGTTTGATTCTGCTACCGAGATGCAAGTACGCAAATGTGTGGAAGATTCAGACTAGGTATAAACAACACGGCAAATTTGACACAGGCAGGGAAAAAATGTGTGTGGAGCCTTAAGATGACAGGTTGGGGGTAAGTTATTATTGCCCATCGTTTACATAATGTTTATATATGTTAGATATTTGCTCCATTTAATGCCGAAATGCGTAGAATCGTGCCGACCAATCCGTTTATCAAAATTGCAAGTTTACACAACATAAGGAATTATGGCCTTATCGTTCATATAGGGCCACTACTTGCAGCTAGTATGTTTGTTACAATTGCAGAGTTGAAAAATAAAACTATAAAGTTTTAAATCTGATATCTTGAGAAAGACTGCGGGAAAAAGTCTATTAAATATGGCGTCACATGGATGGGAAAATTGAGTAAGTACAACAGATAATTAAATTACTGCAAAACAAAGGAAGATAATGCATATAACAAGGAGAATAACTCTGGCAAATCCAAACCAATTATACTGGAATGCAAACTAGTACTGGATACATTGATATAAATGTATAAGCCAAGTTTCAATCCAATACCTTGAAACACTTCATAAAGAAATCTGGAAAACTATAAAGTTCATGAAAATTCCTAAGTTCAAGGGGCATTACTCTAGCAAATCTGAAGCAGTCATACCCAAGATAGAATTGGTACTGACCATCAATGATATACAATTATAAACTAATTTTTAATCCAATACCTTTACAAAGACTGAAGAAAAAAATCAGGAAAAATGTAAAATTTTAAAGTTGTATATCCTACAATTCGGTATAATTTCAAAAATTAGATCATGTAAAACAAAAACTGTATTTTTCTTTTATGGCTGAAGTTATTAACTTTGCGTTAATGACATTTTTTGTTGCTACAAACCTTCAGAGATATCAAAATAAAAAGAAAATACTTCGTAAATAAAGAGGGTATTACATAAATACAACCATAACCTGACTTTACGCATGCGTAGTTTAATCAAAACTAATATGATGAAGGGAGGCTCCAAAAGAAAACAATTTCAGTAAATACTAACTTTAGCAGACTTGAATGCAGATTTTTAAAGTTGCCATTCAAGTTTATTTACCTCGCCTTCCATGATGCGGGTTCCGAATTAGATCATGTGATAAGTTGGTTAAGACAGCCGTATCTCCCTTAATACAACGAATTTGATCACCACATTTGCAAGGGCCTTTTTAAAAATATGTTTTAGGCTTATATATATAATCAAAACAATTTAGAATAAATTTACCTATAGTATGTGAACATAGGGTATACAGCTTTAAAGTTCAAGGAACGTAACTCTGGCAAAACGAAAGCAATCATACCCAAATGTGAACTGATACAGACCCTTGTTAATATAAAGTTTTAGTTCAATACCTTTAAAGACTGCATAAAAAGTCCTGAAAACTGTAAAATCCTTGAAAATTTCTAAGTTCAAGGGCCATAACTCTGGCAAAACCAAAGTAATCAGACCCAAATGCGAACTAGTACTGACCCTCGTTGATATAAAGTTATATACGAAGTTTCAATCCAATATCTTGAAAGACTGCAGAAAAAAGTCTGGAAGTCATGATCTCAGACAGACAGACAACGCCATAACATAATACGTCCCGTCTTACGACAGGCGCTTAAAAACAATATGCCCCCAATCCATCAATCCCGGGACATACAAATTCATGCCAGTAATATTTCTTTTGGAAACAAAAACTGCAAGCTGAAAATTGATATACCTGTCCTAAACTTTTTTTAATTCCAGTCTACGCGAAAGTTGAATTTTTTTACAGGACCACAGGTCTGGTGAAAGCAGAAATTTTACCAGACCTGGAGCCATTTTACCAGACTGTCAAATTTTGTGTGATCTTGATATCAATTATGATATATCCAACTCATTTTAATAGTCAATTAGAACTTTATACATTTGAAATTGAATTTATTCATCTTGTGAAAACATGGTTAACATATTTCATAGGCTTTTCCCGACGAGACACTTACAGTGGCACTAGCCTTCCTCTTCCCCCCTGGCACCGCCCCCTCGACATATTATAGTTTGAAATACATTCAAACTTTCTTGTGGTGACCTTCGATTCTATATCATGCTAGCTCTCACTAACTACTGCATTCGCAAGATAATATTCAGACCAGCATCGGCTTTTATGCTTCCGGACATAACAACGGAGAAAAAACTTTCAGAAAAGACTAGGATGTAGTTTTAATCTAAACTGTAATAGAAAACCTCTTGCAGGTAATCGTTTATAAAGAAAACTGAATAAAGATATTTTGATTTAAAGACAAACTTTCGATTTTTTCGTACCGGACCGCCGTTCCCGTATCTGGAAAAAAAAATACAGACCCGAATCCAAATTTACCGGCAAAAACCGATGGTCCGGTGACTTTCGCGTAGACTGTAATTCTAATAACTATTTTCAGTTAAGAATGTGTATGTTACATTGTGCATGTACTTTTTAACCACCCTAAAACATAAAGAACCTACCTGGTAATGCCTCCAAAGCTTTCTTACAAGCAATTTCATATCCATCTGTCACCTCTGTTACAGATAAACCCTGAAATAGATGTAAATACCATCATATAACCTACAGTAATCAACAGACTGAAGTCAAAGATATTTCACAACTCAAAATTCAAAATAAATACCTCAATTATGACACTTCTATCCCATACCCAAATACTGATACTGATATGAGTATGAACTGTGCTGATCATGTTGTGTGTTATATTCTCTTTACATCACATTAAATTGATAGGCAATCAATTCGAGACATGGTATACAGACGCAGATCCAGATATTTTTTGAGAGGGGGTACACCCCAAAGAATTTTCCCAGAGGGGGTCCAACCATGTTTTTGTGTGTAAAATTATTCATTTTGCGTAAAAAATTAACAGTCATTTTCAACAAATCTCAGGGTGTCTAGATCCCCAGTCCATCCCTCTGGATCTACACATTAAAATTATCACTATGTTTAAGAAATTTCATAAAATAATACATATTAGAACATATATACAAAGCACTATAAGTGCATTACTTTAAAGAAAACAAGAGGTCTAAATGAGCAATTAAAAAACACACAAACCTCAAAAATTTTCTAAAGTATTACTTTAATAACTATCAATATATCAACTGGAATTGCCTTGCAATTCAGCTACTTAACACAGGTTAAGCAATCAACAATTCATCAAATGAATCACAACATCAAAGAAATTGCCTGAAAGTGTGCAGAAATGACCAAAGAAACATCCAAAAAGAGAGAAAATTTAATTTCCAAATGGGACAAAAATGTAACATACATGATATATGTCTTTCCAATTTGGATCAACCTCTTAGCCAATTTGGCCACATGTTAATCACTTGTAGAAGTCATTGTATATTTCAACCCTACCAAGTTTTGTCAAAATCCCAGTGGGTCTGAAGAAGTTTAAAATGATTAAAAGTTCACAGACAAATAAATATCCAACTGACGACACATGCAATATGACTAAAGTGAAGTTAAAAATTAGTTTACAAGAGCTAACAAGTGTTCCAAGGGGGCTTACTACTCAGCGATTTCCAACCTGAGTGCCAAGAGCATGAGCAGAGGTGCAAAACATACATGTAATATTGAAACTTACACTTAAAATTTCTATGATGATTTGTCGTAGAACGTCAGATTTTTCCAGTAAAATCAGAGTCAGGAAGGTGAAAAAACACTGGAATCCAGACCGATTGTCTGATGAAAAATTTTCAGCCATAGAAAATTCGGACTGAAACAACTGCAGAGATTGTCTCCTGTTAGGTCTATTTATCAAAGTTCTACTGTTTACTGGCACGCAATAAACTATAAATGCCCATTTAACATTTATTTCTGATGCAGCGTAATTCACTTGTCCATGTTCGTCTGGTATAGGTTTTTGTTTTAGTACAATATCTTCAGGCCGCATTTTAATTTTCAAGCATGCAGTAATACACTAATAGTATTTGTGAATTTCGTTTAATTTTTTTTAAACAAAATACTGCGGTCTGGTGAAAGTTGGCTCAGTCTGGTAAAATATAAAAACTTATCAGACCAATTATCCAGTGAAAAAAATCAATTTGTCAATGTAGAGGATGGTGTGGTAGACAGTGAAGAAGAAAGGGAAACTAACTGTGACAATGAACAATCAGAAGAATAAATGGACAAAATTTAAGACAAATCATTATAGAATATGAAACTGAATGTGAAAATTTGTAATTTTATGAAATTAAATGTAGATCTATTATCATGTTGTTAATAAAAAGATCAAATGTCAAATACCATGTTTTCTTTTCAAATTGTAAAATCACAAGAAAATTACTCTGATAAAAGCTTTTTTCGCTTGACAGAATCAGTTATAAGACCAAACGTCTAAAACTTTTTGAAAGTTTTCAAGAAGTCTACATATGCTGCCAATCATGGATTACTATTTTCCTCTCACTTCTATATATGCATAACTCACTATTTAGAAAGTAAGCACCGAAAATTATACATCCAGAATATGTCTGTTCCAAAACTTATCATGTGAATTTTCAATTAAATTGGAGAACAATGAGACACTAGTTATCCCAAAACTGTTTAGAAACTATCTGCAATTCAATTTCTCTTTCTTGCGACTTGAATGTACACAATGGGTATAAATGGATTGCTATAAATAAGCACCTCAATAAACAGCATTGTACACATCATCATGTATTTATGCATTTCAAACAATTTGCTGCATTTCATTGTATCCATTTGTTATCTGAACAACTTTTTTCTCTTAAGGCCAAAATAAGTTCTCTTTATTCTGGTCAGAATAGTATTGTTTTTGTTTTTGAATACACTCGTGCACTATTTCTATCCTGGAAAGAATTGAGGCTGTGCTAAAAATTCCAGAATTCCAATTTTTTCAAGGTTTACCATGCCTAATAGTATTTAATTTTTGTTGCAATTCTGACACAAAACAAAAAACATTAAAGGACTTTTCAGTAATTACTACCTGCCCAGCTTAAATGAAATCTACTAAATTACTGCAGAGAAGAATATGTGAGAATGGAACAGACACTGGACACCATAAACCAAACAAACACACAATGGATATAGCTCACTTCAGCCTTTAACTTGTACTAGCTAAAAATCAAATATGAGATCAATTTTAACATATGCACAACTTTATGTAATAAATCTAAGGTTTATGTTGACTTTCAATCTAGTGAGTTACACTGTTTCTTTGACATGTTTAACTACCATTACAAATTAGAATCCTAAAATTGAATTGCACACTTAACCATTCTCAGTAGCATTTCTGCATGTTCCAACAGAGCTCCAGCAAAGACTAGAACAAAATTGGTGCCATCTCCAACTTCCTGTTCCTGTTGATGTGAAGCCATAACCAACATCTTGGCAGCTGGATGCTGGACATCTAATTCACGTAAAATTGTTGCTGCATCATTGGTTACAAACAATTTTTCCAAATGATTAATGACCATTTTATTTTGACCTGAAATAATACAAAACATTTACATCTAAATAATGGTTTGATTTCAGAAACTAGAATAGTGTATCTGTAAACACGCTATCCCCAACAGTGGCAAAATTCAGTGAATAATATAGCATAAATTATATTATTTGACCTGGCTTAAATGCCCCCACTGGTAGCTAAACTAGTGAAATATGAGTTCCAAAGAACTAGTATTTTCATGAAATTTTTAATATTCTCAAAAAAAAAAATCAGAGTCGGCGCCATTTTTGAGGGGTCGGTCAGATTACTGGAAACAAAGATTTTTTTTTTAAGCCAAACTCAAAAATTTAAATGTTTGGTAATGTTAAAGGTGTAACAGTTCACCACTGCATAGATATATCTTGTTTGTTTGCTACTTTTTGACCTCAATCTCCCCAATTTTCTTATGGTATCCCTTGAACTCACCAACCCTGCGCACAACAGCAAAAGAGCATTTTCAAAACAAAAACTTACATTGAAACAACTTTTATTAGCAACAGGATTAGTTCTGTTCCATGCGAGGAGATAATCAAAATGCAAGTCATTATAGAAGGACCTGCTTTAAAGGAATTGGACTTCAAAAAGTTCATTAGAAAATGGAAAAACGCCAAAAGTGGCTACCTCTTTAAGACAGTCACATCTTTAAAAAAAAAGTGACTTTTGGTATCTCTGTATACATTACTGAATTTTGGATAAATTTCCAGTTGAAACAAAGGTTGTTCAGAAACCATATGGAAAATCTCTCATTAATTTTCATATTCTCTCTTTGACTAAAGAGAGTGAGAGAAATTTCTCATGCATAACAGCAGCTAGAATAATCCCTGACTGAACAATGTTAATATTTGTGTGAAATATGCAATTATAATATAGACAACAATTTTATGTATACATTTCATATGAAATACAATTACATATTGTAATGCATATTGCAATACATATTTGTATTGCAAAAATTCCCAATAACTTCTGGCAATACACCCTCCTACGTAAATTGTACAAATTTAAACTTAGACAAATGCAAATGATTCACTCACTTTGAAGTATTAAATTGTAAAAACATCTTATTTTGTCAATGTCACTGATTTTCAAAACTGCTCTACTAGACTGATTTGTGGATCACAGGGGTTTGATATTCTGTACAGCATGTACCATAGGGCAGACACCACTCAGGAGATTTGATATTCTGTACAGCATGTGCCACAGGGCAGAGACCACTCAGAAGGTTTGATATTCTGTACAGCATGTACCATAGGGCAGACACCACTCAGGAGATTTGATATTCTGTACAGCATGTGCCATAGGGCAGAGACCACTCAGGAGATTTGATATTCTGTACAGCATGTGCCATAGGGCAGAGACCACTCAGGAGATTTGATATTCTGTACAGCATGTACCATAGGGCAGAGACCACTCAGCAGGGATGGAAACTCCCGATTGCACGTTCGCCAGAGACGACCAAAATCGTAATCGGGCGAATGGTTTTGCGTACGAATTAGCCCATTTGCCGAATTGGCTCGCGGGCTCTGACTATGATTTTACCTTGTCTTGGGTCAATTGAATGATTGACTTCAATGGGCTTTCCAGTGCTCGATTGGAAGTCTATTCTATCAATAAGTAGTATCCCCCTATAGGCCACAATTGCTCGGTTGTTATTGTAAACTAAAATGGTGGCGCCCTGGTACGCCGCGCTGAATTGCTATAAAAACACAAAAAAACAAGGTTGCAAAAAAGACTATGATAGAGAGTACGGACAATAAAGCTTGAGGGACTATCAATTCCAAATTTTGATCCCACAGAGGCAATACATTATTGGAATGGTACCGGGAGCAGGAGGCCTTACTACATGGACTGATGAAGAGGAGTAGTGATCCGAATATCAGAAAGATGAGTTTGAGTGGGTCTTCTGTAAACAAAAATGAAAGAGGGGAGAGAGGTCTCAGAGGGTGAAAGAGAGAATGAAACAATGAGTGACAGTAGTAATAAGATCAGGGAATGGCAGAAGGGATGGGAGAGATGAGTCAGAGAATGAGAGAATGGATGATTCAGATTCGGATGGTGAAATGTCAGATGTAAAAGGGGTAATTGAGAGATTGATTGCATTTGAAAAGAAATCAGAAATGGAAATGGAATTGGAAATGGAGTAGACCTAACTTCAATACATATTGTCACCAGATCAACTTACTACACTGTTTGTAATAAAGGCATTCAAAGTTTTACAAATTAGTTTCTGATTTATGTCAATTCTATAACGGGCCCATTACTTTTAATCTGGGCTCCTAGATTTTCACTTTCATGAGCCCGTTTGGCTCCTTAGATATTTTCCTGAGTTTCCATCCCTGCTCAGGAGGTTTGATATTCTGTACAGCATGTACCATAGGGCAGAGACCACTCAGGAGATTTGATATTCTGTACAGCATGTACCATAGGGCAGAGACCACTCAGGAGGTTTGATATTCTGTACAGCATGTACCATAGGGCAGAGACCACTCAGGAGATTTGATATTCTGTACAGCATGTACCATAGGGTAGAGACCACTCAGGAGGTTTGATATTCTGTACAGCATGTACCATAGGGCAGAGACCACTCGGGAGATTTGATATTCTGTACAGCATGTACCATAGGGCAGAGACCACTCAGGAGGTTTGATATTCTGTACAGCATGTACCATAGGGCAGAGACCACTCGGGAGATTTGATATTCTGTACAGCATGTACCATAGGGCAGAGACCACTCGGGAGATTTGATATTCTGTACAGCATGTACCATAGGGCAGAGACCACTCGGGAGATTTGATATTCTGTACAGCATGTACCATAGGGCAGAGACCACTCAGGAGATTTGATTTTCTGTACAACATGCACCATAGGGCAGAGACCACTCCTGTATCTGTGGTATCATCAGTACAGCAATCTCAAATAATTTTCAATAATCTTACTAGAAAAACTATCAACCCAAGGGTCACCTAAGCACTTCTCTTTCTAGAGGCATTCCAAGATGCTTCATTCAATCACTGTGTAGTACTTTGATCTTAAAACATGATTACTGGTAAGTCTGGGAAAAATTAAAATTATTTCTTTGAAAGAAACATACTTACCAAACAAAAACCTAAATATCCTATGACATTCTGTAAGACATTCAGTCTAAGACAAACAATTAAAAGCTGACCTTAGATATTACACATTGTCAAATACTCAATAGTTCCACGGCTGTATACAACTTACCCAAAGGACCAAGTGCTGATCTTGTAGTTTTCGCAAGTTCTTTACAAGCATCAATGTTTCTATAGACTGCCTCGTCTAATCCACTAAAATGCTGAAACACAAAATAATCTCTCTTAAATATTAGTATTCAAGGTTTGTATTTATCAATTCTTATATAGGATCATCATTACTGAAAAACAATTTATCTGAATTGAACAAATTCTTTAAATGTTCATTTACTAATCTTTGTACCAGTACAGTGCAATAACTAAATCACAAAAGACATGATAAAGTCAGACTTCACGAAAAGTGTCGGTCCGACGGTCAAATCCATTAAAAATCGAGTCGGTCCGGTAAAATGTGACTACTAGTCGGTCCTAATGTCCGGTTAAAATTTCAGCTGTTACTATTAGTAGTAACGAGATCCTGCTATACGCAATACTTTCAAATTCAAAACTACGACATATTTTCATCTTTCATTAAAAGAAAAGATCATAAGTAAAAGCTTTTCTCGTCTTCTTTGCAAAACTATTTTTGACTTTGGATATTTAGTATCTCAACTGAGGCTTTTCAGCTTGTAATTTTATAGAAACTGGTACGGTATAACTAGAAACAGTGCTGGCCGTGTTTGTTTATATCGAATCGTATAAAACATCAGTCATGTTACCGTTTCTGAAATACTTCGAAGGTGCTGTTCCGGGTAAAAAGAGAAAACTACACCAAACAAAGTACGAAGAGCACCAATCGAATCGTATAAAACATCAGTCATGTTACCGTTTCTGAAATACTTCGAAGGTGCTGTTCCGGTTAAAAAGAGAAAACTACACCAAACAAAGTACGAAGAGCACCAATCGGATCGTACTGTGAACGAAAATTGGAAGGTAGGTCATCCATGGCACACTTTCAGTGACAACAGTGTGGTATGCGAGGTCTGTGTAAAATATTTGGAGGGCTCGAGTCAAACTGCAGGGCGGGGCCAAAACAGATCTATTAGTGGCTGGACTAATTTCTGTGTTTCAGCCATTCAGTCTCCTTATGATGTGTTCATAAAAGAATTAAAGAATTTAATAAACAGTAATGTGTTACCATTTTATAGTTTGAAATTCAGACATTGGAACAATTCATGTCATTTTGTTTGGTCCTGTAAAATACAAGTCGGTCCTGTAAAGTTCAAGTCTTTACAAGACCGAATGTCCCGTAAAAAAAAAACTTTTTCGCGAAGTCTATAAAGTAGATGATTATACAATTTATTACTTCCCATGAGGTCAATAAGGCAAATTGATAACCTAAGACCTTGCACTCAAGTTTGTCTAGCCTGACCAAGGCCTTAAGGTCAACGTCAGGCCAGATTACCCAGAGTGCAAGGTTGAGGGTCATCGCTTTCCATATTGACCTCATTGTGTTAAATTAATTGTTTTATTATACCAAAATTGTATATAACAAGAATATTTAGTGAAACATACATGTTACATGCTGTTCTTCAGTCTAAGGGCAATGGTCATCGATTTGCCATATTGACCTCATAGGGTGTAATTAATTGTTTTGTTACACCACTCTTAGTGGTCAAAGAAACCAATGCGATAAGCAAGAGAAAAAACCCCAAAAAATATAAAATCATTAAATCATTGATTTTTTTAAGGTAAATTTTGTAAAATAGGAATAAGCCTATTAGAATAATTCAATTAAACAATTCATACATAATTTTTGATACCAAAAACTATGTGTCTTCTACATCACTTTATCTGCACGTAAACAAACAAGTTATCACAACAGCTATAGTCCATTTTATAAATTTTACAGATAAATTGCACTTCTAGTCCATATCTGAGGCGTTCAATCACTGCCATATTAGATTTCTGTCTGTCGTATTTGGCGGTCTTTAATATTAATGACCCGGGTCCGGCGCCATTAACTGAGAATATACTTAAGTCAAAAATTCACATTCTTCTGTTTGTCAATGAATTAATAACTGGGATTTGGATTTTATTTAGTTTTATTCTACCAATAAATAGAATTAAACCATTCTGCATTAAAATTCTATTTGAACGTTTGATAATGGATTAAATTAAAATGAAATTTCTGACTTAAGTATATTTTCAGTTTATGGCACAGGACCCCGGTCATTATTTCATTTTCCAGTCAATAATTATCACATGATGCAGTTTTGAGTCATAAGCAGGGCTCCACATTAACGCTTGTCCGTTTGTCCAGTACCAGTGAAAATTTTCAATGGACAAGTGAATCTTGCTAAGTACTTGCCCGATTGGACAAGCGATTTTTCTGTAAAGAAGTTTTAAAATTAAAAAAAGAAACTGAATTGTAATCTTTTTTATCAAAATTTAAAGTCAAAAGCAGTGAGAGAACAACGATCAGGAAGTTTATTCTCAAAGCAAGGTTGGCAACGTTAAAATCTAAATACTGAATTACGATTGTGCATATGATAAATATGAGTTATCAGGGCTTGTACTGCCCATCGCATCGGTTTTTAGTGTCACATCCGAAAGACAGAACAACGGCATGACCAGAGCAGTACTCGAACTCCGGCTTCCTGATCAGGAGGCGAGTGCGATACCACTAGGCCACACCGGCTTCACCCAACTGTTGACTTGTTTGAACATTCTAAATAACTTTCAGTTTGTTTACAGCTATCACAATGAGAATCTAGCCATATTCCTTCTCCCAGGCGGTTTCACAACTCCATGGACCAAACTTTACATTTAGAGTGTGACATCACATCAATTTGCAGCCTCTGAGATATGGAGTTACCGGCTCTTAATTAAGACATACAAAACAAAAACTCCACAGATGATAAAAAAAAACCTCAGTCGTTTGTATTTTACACAAATTTATTTCCCCAAGTCACCGACGCAAGAATAAAATTACAATATCTTATCCATTTCATATTAGAAATATATCTCAAACGTGGGACAGATTAATGGATAAAACAGCATAACCGATAAATATCAACGCTCCTATGGCAACTTGCCCCCCCCCCTTTTTTTTTTCCCTCTCTCTTCTAAATGACTAAAGTCAGCATGCTTTTGGCGACAAGTGGAATCGCTTCAGATTTCTGTTGAATTTGTACGCCAAAAAAAAAATAGGAACAGTAAAATACCGTCAACGATTGAATTCAGTAATAAATGCTAAGTTGTTTCCAGAACATTCCGGAAAATTCCTTTCTCACACTTAGTGACTTACACACGTGCATGATTCATTTGGTCAGAGGCAACTTTAATTACATTCATTCGACAAGATGATATGGGACTTATCAAAACAAAAAATATAATGGAACAAATCTCTCAAATTGAGTAAAACAGATACGCATACCTTAGCTCCATCTTTTAACATTTGGGTAAACCCCGGAGCCCTAGGAACGTGCATCGCCATGTCTGTTTTTTGAGTGTTGTATATACTGGGTTTTAGTTTCCTTTACATCTCGAACGCGAACCTATCAGTACAGGGGTCGGTCAAAATGAAATTTTAACTATTAACTAAATAACATCGACGTTTCTGATTCTGAGTGTTATCTCGACATCTCATTACTGAATATCTAGTAAATACAGAGGTGTATGACATAAAAAGGTGTGAAATGGGGCAAATCCTTTATTATTAATTTTTGTTTGTCCGGGGGGGGGGGGGGGGGCAGGTGTTTGAATCTTAAGCATTAATTCTATTTATAAGATTTCCAGATAAATATCTAAATTATATTACAATGTTGGTTACACATGCTACAAACCAGTACATAGACTATGACGTAAAGTCTTCTCAATTCAGATATATAGTCAGATGAAATTTAACCATTGGTTACCTTAATTAACCAGTGGTTAAAGTTTCGAAAAACTGAACTCTGAGTGATAAATTTATATATGACATTATGATCAATCTGATTAAAACCATGTCTCTGTTCTGCTTCTCTATTTGTCCCATTGCCTATAGAGATCTGATGAAGCCTTGTGATGGCGCCTCAGTCACCGAAACCGTTATTTCCCATAGCCATGCAATCAGTGATTCGGCTAGACAAGTGATAGTGACGCAATATGTAACAAACACTGTGTCAAATGTGTCAAAAACTACCTTGTGGGTCACACACGCTGTGGATGTTAGTTTCATCACTAGGATTTTGTAGCCGATCCATTGATGGGCTGAAAATCACAGTTCACTAGAACGTGATCCCTTACGGGGTTTCACCATATCTTCAAGTTTATACGCAATGGGACAAATAGAGAAGCGGAATAAAGATATGGTTTTAATCAGAAAGTATTATGATCAGCTGAAAAAAAATGTGACCGCCCCTCAGTCTTCCACGATTTCCTAAGCTTATAAGATAAATAAATTAACATACTATTTAGTACTGAGCCAACAGACTCTTTCACGTTTATTACAATTTTATTACGAGACTGACATTTGGTTTGCTAAATCATCACTGTTCCCGTAAAATGACATCAGAGACAATCAAAAATTTTACGAAAACCTTTAAAGTAGTAGGCTACGATTTCAGAGGCATTGTCAGCTCAAACTTCAGCACAGGCTTACCGGCTGCAGTCAGTGAGAAAGGGAATTTGAAACCACTAGATATCGTCCATTAAGTAACTGATCTTTGTCATTTTAAAATTATCAACCAGTTGCTGACCACTACCAGAATAGATAAAAGTGGCAGAATTAAGGAGTCGTAGAATTCGTTCAACGGCGAACTAGCAGTTTGAGATGTAAACTGGCGGCAAAGCAAACATGCAAATGTACATATAGACATATAGATATTGATATCTCCAGTAAACATTTCCGGCAAAAACTATTTTATTCGTCTATCTTGAAATCCACTGAAGGTTTCATTAAATCCAATAACAGAAACAACTTATAGACAACAGAATAGAAGTACAGCACTTCGGAAATTTGAGTATACCTTTATGTTAATCTAATCTCTCATTATATGCCTGACATAATGTAGTATTGCAAAAACATGACCTCACAATCCAGGCGAAAATAGTTTAGCGTTTTAGTGGTAAATATTATCACAGACATATATACACACGTGTATACAGTGGCGGATTTAAAGAGGGGGGCGGGGGCCCGGGTCTTCTCTTTCCGCCGCATATTTACCAATATTGCTGACTAGTTTTACTAATACACATGTGCCCCCCCCCCCCCTTTCGGAAATCCTGGATCCGCCACTGGTATATCTCTGATATTACTTTAGACCGCAATATAAAGCATCTTCACGAGTCAAGGGGATGCGCTACATAAACTTCTTTATCGAGAGAAGTTTGCCTAGCGCATCCCCTTGACTCGTGAAAATGAATATAAATTTGTAATCATCAATCGAGATAGGTGATTCCATTCCGACAAAGCAAATATCTCAGTATAGGCCTATATTGAATTATCATTCATCGCTCCGTTTTCCCACAGCAGTGAGGATATATGCAGCGAAAAGAATGGGGGCGCCCCCTCTAAATCCACCACTGCGAAGCACGTGTTTTAATTCATATTGTGTAAAGAGATATATATACACTCGGTAGATGCATGCGTTTTCATATTTTTTTCCTTCTGCTTCTGACAACGATCGAAAACATAATTTTATATGAATATCAGGATTCAGACCATATAAGTAAATTTATAATACCCAGTACCACTCAGTGAAGAATTTGAAAGCTTATCCGCAAAACCTTCTGATCAAAGAATCCACTAAGTTGTTTCAGAGGGGTGCTGCATTTATGTTAAAACCGTACTTTTAAAATACAACGTACATGTCTGGTAAATGAAGCTAATTGGTCAGCCAGACCAGTTCACATAATCTACACGATAACTTCAAAGTACATCAGATTTATTTATTTCGTACATGTATCGATATCGTTTACGTAGTTTGTGTGTGTGTGTGTTATCTGAGAAAAAAATATGATCTCTCTATCTCTCTCTGTCTAAAGCACAAATAGGATCAGTGAAACACTCGGGAGTACTATGGACCTTGGATCTCCGAAGAAATACCTGTAGAAAACAAAGACAAATTAGACAAATATATAAAGCACAAAGACACTACAGCTAACAGGGCACCCTTTATTTCACTTAAATTCGTTCCCCGTCTGGGGCTCAAACCTACGACCTATATGGTACCGAATCACCTAGCTATCATGCATCCGACCCTCTAACCGACTGAGCTACCCGAGCTACACAAAAATAGAGCTTTAATAGCCAATCATTAGCTAATCGCATGCATGACAACACGGCCGCGGAAAGTTCAGGGATTTACCCGACGTAAACGTAGGCGGTTCCTCTGAAAGAATACAATCACTGAAAGAGAAATAAACATATAAAGCACAAATAGGATCAGTGAAACACCTGGGAGTACTATGGACCTTGGATCTCCGAAGAAATACCTGTAGAAAATAAAGACAAATTAGACAAACATATAGAGCACAAAGACACTACAGCTAACAAGGCACCCTATATTTCACTTATATTCGTTCCCCGTCTGGAACTGGGGTTCTAGTCCCAGACGGGGAACGAATTTAAGTGAAATATAGGGTGCCTTGTTAGCTGTAATGTCTTTATGCTATATTTTATATATATATATATATATATATATATATATATATATATATATATATATATATATATATATATATATATATATATATATATATATATATATATATATATATATATATATATATATATATATATATATATATATATATATATATATATATATATATATATATATATATATATATATATATATTATATATATATATATATATAATATATATATATATATGTATAAAGGATAATAATAATTAAATATGAAATATTATTTGAAATCCCCTGTGATATTTTCGGGATTGCACTTTATTTATATTAAAACCACGTAAATTACCGGAAATTAACGAAACCGGAGAAGTTCAGCGCATGCGAAATATTGGGTTGACAGGTGCAGGAGATAGTGTACACAAATAATTGCTTTGTTTATACAATAGACATTAAAGATTTATGTCTCACAATATAGAATATAGACTATAGAGATTTGTCAAGAATATGAAGAGAAGAAATGCGGATTGTGGTAAAGTCAGACGCCTTCCCAAGCGAAGCAAAATAACGGAAGGTTTCTACGGAAGGTACACATTTTCAATATGGCAGCAAACGTACTAATCATATGCAAAGTCGTGTAAAATAAGAAATGTCAGTGAATGTCTTGGTGTATAAATTTATGATAGTTTTATACATGTAATGTCTTCTTCAATTTCTGTGTAGGATATCCATGTAAATAGACGATCGAGATTTACTATAGGCATTTGTACTTGCAACCAAATGGAGTGATGTGACATCTCTATTGAAGTATTGCATTTTTGCAATAGATCTAGAATTTTTCACAATAGTTCCAGTCTTACAACTTGTGTATGTGCGATAGTCCTTCCAGACAGTTAGCTTCAAACCTGAAAGAAAAGTGATCTCCTAAAATTGCTGAGCAACTTTCAATACATTCAGGTTTTTTAGCTAGCCATCAGGAATATGCATTTTCTCGAAGTCGGCATGACATCACACTAAGATCTAAATGAAGATAATCCTCTAAACATTTCTGAGGATGACCTGGGGGATAAACTTGGTGTTTATCATAGGCCGTAATGCAACTTTGCTAAATAATGTTTCGAGCACAAGAGCTAAATGTGTCTTAAAACGTTTGAAATTCATTGAGGAGCTTCATGACGATTGACTTTCTTTCCTTCTTAGTATATTATGTGACTGCAGTTTGCAAAAACGAGATTTCAAAATATCGGATTCTTCATAGAGAGCGATGATAAATCCCGAGAGTTATTTCCCAACAAATATGATACAAATTAGGTCATGTGAGCAGTCCGACTTCAAGAATATACTCATCGTGAATAGGTCTATTGATATTCTGTCTTTGACGTACAATGTAAAAAACTGTTGTATGTAAATACAACAGCTTTTTGAAGAAATAAAATACTAGAATATTAGACCTTTATCAATATCTATACCTTGAATTGTCAGACTTTGAATAACAGTAGATAAGAACAGGAAGAAATATTGATAGACCTCTTCCCTTCAACTGCAGAGCTGTAACAGTGGACTACAAAGTCATTAACATTCCCTCCAAATCAATCAGGATGATGTCAAATTACATTATGATGTAGTAGATAGTTTTTGAATGTAATAAATTTAATCAGTTACTTCCCTTTTCCGCCATTTTTGTAGTGAAGCTTGAGTTTTTGCTTTATATTCAGACCAATTTTTGTCCTAGCTTTTTGCGAATGCGTGGGGACAATAAACTCATTTGTCTGTCCGTCCGTTTGTGTGTCACAAAAAACTTTATCTGTGGTCATAACTTTTTAACCGTAGGACGTAGGGCTTTCATATTTGGTATGTGTTTCCCTAATTGCAATACATGGCTAGGTTAGAGGCTATTCAGGATGTAATGTTTGCTGCCCAAGGTACCAGGCTGAAGCAGGTGTTTAGTACAAGGTGGCTCAGTTTTGAGGGTAGTGTTCAGGCAGTAGTCGATAATTATTCCAGGATTGTGAGTGTATTTCTAGAGGACTCGTCTGCCAAGGCCTTGTCTATGCACAAACCCATCACCTGTTTCAAGTTTTTGTATGTGGCACATTTCCTTGCCGATGCCTTGAAGCCCCTTGCAATTATTTGCAAAAGCTACCAGAGGTCAGAGTTAGACTTCACTGAGGTGGATCCTTTGCTTAGATCTACAGTCAAGGTTCTGGAGAAATTAGAGTCTCAGCCTGGCCCTTATCTCAGTGAGTTTTTGTCTGTGTCCCAAAGGAACCTTGTAATGATTCCACTAGGAGTAGGTTCACTGATGAAGGTGATGCTGCCACTTTGTCTGCTTTGTCTAAGGTATTTGATCACTCCACTTTAGGTGATGATCAGTCAATAGGAATGGTAGCCAAATTCATAGAGTCTCATGGTATCATTAAGTCAACATGTGCTAGTATAAGACAGGAGTTTGAGTGTTTCTTTGAGCAATGTAAGGCTAAGGGCTTGTCTGGTGTGTCAGAGGTCTGTCAGTTTGCACTTAGAAAGAGGGAGATGTACCCATCTGTCAGTGCTTCTGTTGAAAGGCTCCTGGTTGCTCCTGTTAGTACTGTTGATTGTGAGAGGGGATTTAGCAAACAGAACCTTATCAAGACCAAACTTAGGAACAGTCTGAAAGTCAAAACACTGGAAAACCTTATGAGACTGTCTATGTGCAGTGATTCAGTGGACTCATTTGATTATGATAGTGCATTCAAGAAGTGGGTTCTTCTGAAAAAAAGAAGAATTATGATTCCAAAATACTAGATAGTGACTGAGTGTTCCACAGTACATTTTAAAGCTAGTGCTGATGTTTGTATATTTTGTGAGACAGTCATTCTGAATATATGCTACTTCATTACTGTGCTTATCTTACTTGATAATATTTTATATTTAGCAATTTTTTAAACTGTTCATTGTATCATCATTTGATAATTAGTGACAATAAATATATAAAAACAAAGGAAAGTGTTATGCATTTGTTAAACAGCTGTGAATACGTAATTTTAGCTGAGAATTATATTGCGCCCCTTCGATACATCTTTCATGAGAAAAGTGGCTACACTTTTTTTCAAGCCAGTGTGAGCCCTGCAATACCTTTTTGTTGGTACCAGAATTTTGTAACGTACAGACTCAGACATACGGTAATTTCCAACTGTGAAATAATTTTCTCCAGTTTCTACTTTTGTCAGAGAAAAAGTAACTGGTGGTGACAGCTAGAATTATCGGCTATTTTCACCAGTTGCCAGCTGCTAATGACATCCCTGTTTCCAATTTACTACTCTAAATTTTACAAAGTTATAATGTCTTCAAAGCAAATTCCTCAAAAGAAAAACAACTCATAATAATACAGGGGTTACCATGGCTTTCAGGGTGAATGATAAAATTCTCTCTCCAAAATATACTGTGACAGATTTCACATTTTTATGCAGTGCCGTCTCTGTGTATTTTGGGACTGGGGCCAGGGCCTAATTGGGAAAAATAGCGTTGTTTTGGATCAAATTGGGAAAAAATTCAATAAAATGAGAAAAGCAGTATTATCAATGGCATTTGTTTATTTCAAGTACATCTCGTTTTTGACCGGATTGCAAAGCAATTCTGGTCTATGAATTGGTGAAAGCCATCTGTCCGTCAGTCCGTCATACCGTCCGTCTGTCAGCACAGTGTCAACATTTTACGTTTAGCTTGGTTTCTTTCATACCCCAAAGGGTACTTATGTCAAAGTTGGTAGGGTTGTAGATAAGATACTTGAATGTTCATATCCAACCAATACAAAAATTTAGTGACCTTGACCTTGACTTTACGCTTCAGTGAATACACACTGTTTTTTGCCTTTAGGGTGACCACTTGCATACATGTATTGTTAATGTTAATGGAAAGCAATTCCTGTCTATAAATTGGCAAAATTCGTCTGTCCGTCCGTCCACCCATCCGTCCAGCTTCAACATTTTGCGTTTAGCATTTGCAATCTGGTCATACCGTCCTTGACGGTTTCTTGTTCCTAAGATACAGTCCTTCTTAAAATTATACAAAAAATATATTGAATTGAGGAATCACCAGGTCCAACTTCAGTCATGCAGAATTTAAACTAAATGAGCTTCATCTTACAAAGAGCATTGCCAATTTGAGGAAAATGAAAGACAGATTTCTTAGTCTGTGTAATATTCTATAAACATGACAAGTTGTATTGTATAGAATTTACATTGTTTATCGTAATAATTCTGCTTGCATATATGTCAGTACTTTCTGGATTCTTATCTGAGTCTGTCAGAATTGTGTAGACTGGTGCCGTGGTGTATGGATCATAACTTTAGAACCATTAGGGACAGGGCCTTAATATTTCACATACATGTGTATTCCTTGTGCCAAGACTTTTCATTGGGTACCCAAATTTCAGACCTTGTGACCTTGACCTGGAAGTTTGACTTTTAAAAAACTTTAACCTTGGTCGTAACTTATGAACATAAGAGATGTGGCATAAATATTTCATGTATGTACTCCTTTGTGACAAGACCCTTCATTATGTGTCATAATTTTTTACATTTTGACATTAAAACTTTTGCTGCTTAAATTTGGTTGCCTTTGCAAGCTGTGTTGTTTTCTGACAACTCTTTTCAGTATCATCATTATAAATTATTTTTAATGATTATATTTTATTTTCATCTATTACTATTATTTTTTTATTTTCATTTATTACTATTATTATCATTATTCTAAAATACATAAGTCGGTGTGGCCTAGTGAATGAGGTGCTCAGCTCATGGTCTAGAGGTCACAGGTTCATTTCCCACCCTGGGCACACCAGTGTTCTATCTTCTGGATGAGACAGTAAAAACCAAGATTGATTGATTGATTGATGGATTGATTTTTGTTTTACGTTGCACCACGAATATTTCACGTATATGGTGACGGCATCTGCCTGATGCGGGGCATACAAATTTTGACCTTTGCAATGGACCCACCCGAAGCAGTGAGGGATCTTTAACGTGCCATGCATATCACGACATAGGGCCTCGGTTTTTACTGTCTCATCCGAAAGACATGACACCGGTATGACCAGAGCGGGACTCGAACCCCGGCCTCCCAATCAGGAGTCCGATGCGATACCACTAGGCTTCAAAACCAAGATCCCATGTCATGGTAGGCATGGCAAGTAAAAGATCCTTTACTGCTTCAATCATGTCCGTTGCAAAGGTAGAAATTTCTATGCAACGCATCAAGCAGATGTCATCACTTTATACATGAAATAACCGAGGACTGACGTAAAAAAATAATCAATTACTCTAAAATACAGATTAAACTGACGACATTCCAATTTCCTTGTTTGAATATTGCATCCAGTATTCTTAAAATGTATTCCTCTTCCTGTAAGGATTTGATTGGATTCTAATTATTTTATTTTCATTATCTATTATATATATCGATTTATCATCATTAGAGGCATGTAATTACAATCATCTAGAGAGATATTACACTAGGAGATAGACTAGTTCCTGGATTATTTAATATATATGCATATGTACATGCAATTCTGACCTTAGGACTATCAAGCCTTTCATCGGTATACCTCTATCAACAAAATTGCTCCTACATGTATCAAGTCACATTACAATATTTTCCATGGATTTATTCTTGGGTTTAAAACAAATAGTTCTCTACAGAAGCATTTGACGTTGATTATTCAAAATGTTTGAAAGGTTAAGTAAAATGATAGGCAATACGCCTAATAATGTATGGTGGATGGAGTGAAAAAGGGGCAGAAATCTGTATCTCATGCACTCCTGGGTTCTGGGGCCTAGGTATTGGTGTATAATGCCATGTTAATGAGCTCCTGGGGTCTGGGACTTGGGTATTGTTGTATAATGCCCCATTAATGAGCTCCTGTGTTCTGGGCCCTAGGTATTGGTGTATAATGTCCCGTTAATGGGCTCCTGGTGTATGGGACCTAGGTATTGGTGTATAATGCCCTGTTAATTAGCTCCTGGGTTTTGGGGCCTAGGTATTGGTGTATAATGCCCCGTTAATGAGCTCCTGGGTTCTTGGGCCTAGGTATTGGTGTATAATGCCCTGTTAACGAGCTCCTGGCTTTTGGGGTCTAGGTGTTGGTGTGTAATGCCCTGTTAAGGAGCTCCTGGTTTTGGGGCCTAGGTATTGGTGTATAATGCCCTGTTAAGGAGCTCCTGGGTTTGGGGCCTAGGTATTGGCATATAATACCCTGTTAAGGAGCTCCTGGGTTTGGGGCCTAGGTATTGGTGTATATGCCTGTTAATGGACTTTTACTTCTCATGATATAATCTTCATCTTACAAAAAATCTACAAAAACATTCTTTCTTAAATGAAGTATGACATTCAGAACATTGTGTTGCCCTCTGTCTCTATTGTCACAGTTTTCATTTGTTTCCTTGATTTCAATTCAAGGGTTTCTATTTGTTTCCTGAATTTGTTTTGAATGTTTCCTCATTTACAATTTGTTTTAGATTATTTCTCTGTTTACTTTAACATGTATAATGACATACTATACATGCAGTCATTCATGGTATTTGTTAAATATAAACATTTATATAGATAGACTGTCACTTAACATCTCTAAGGTTTAGATGTTTCTTGTATCCATGTTAAAGAAGTTGAGTAGTGGAAGGAGAGGTTTCGTTATAGTACTTACTATGTACATGTACTTTATATTGTTGTCACAATTATTTAAGAAAATGTATATAGTGATATTTGGCTTGTTTCATTATCATGATTCCATACCCGAAGAGGCTCATAATGCCGAAATGCATGTTATAATGGAATAAAAGATAATTTTTCTACTTTGTAAAAAGACGGTGTGTATGTATATATATATATATATATATATATATATATATATATATACTGGTATATATTATATATCACTTATAATATACATATGTATATGATTGTTTTATATGTCTTTGTGCTTCATTAGTGTGTATTTTTGTTTCCATTCCCTACTGCCAATATACACCAGTGAAGCACAAAAACATATAAACATACTTTGTATTTACATTATACTTTCCGTTTTGTCTATCTTGTACCTCAATTTGACCCTGAACTCTTTATAAAATGTGATACAAGTGTGTAGCTATGATGATGGGACAGCAGTACTTCAAATCACTGTGATTTGTGTTTTTATGAATAAAAAGCCAAAATTGTGTTAATTGTCATGTTTATTCACAATCAACATTTCTTAGTTTTATCTACATAAAAATGAAAATAAACAAGAAATTATATGTGTGTGTACACATTTACTGTAGACTGGGTAGTTGGTAAGACATATTGGTCACATTGTGTGTAGTTGACCTGATGATGATATTGTATGTATGGGGTCAGTAAATTCCATACGGAACTCCTATATACCATATTTGATTAACTATTGCTATATGAATAATGATTAAAGAAAAAAAAGAGAACCTCTCAATGGGTTGTTCAAGTGGTAATCATTTAATTATATTTTTTTTATTACAGCACATTTCTGTACCTGAAATTTCTGATGGTGTGGGCACTTGTTCTAATGGCTGACTTCATTTTGGAATTCCGGTTTGAATATTTATGGCCTTTTTGGCTTCTTGTCCGTAGTGTTTACGACTCATTCAAATACCAAGGACTTGTAAGTGTAATATAATTATATCATAACTCTGTATAAAAATTCTATCATTATAGAATTTTAAATGTCATTGATTATCATACACTTTTAAATTCTTAAAATCTTACCAAATATAATATTGTTTTTAGCTCACCTGAGCCGAAGGCTCAAGTGAGCTACAGTCATAGTGCGTGTCCGTCCGTCCATCGTTAACTTTTTCGCATTTTCAACTTCTCTGGAACTGCGATGCAGATTTGGATCAAAGTTTGTATATATGATGTACTCAAAGTCCCCTACTAAAATTGTGTTCAGGATCCAGATTTCCTCAGGGATGGATCCAGGACGGGGCCAAAAGTGCCTAAAACGGTACCCCTCTTCAAAAATTCATAAATGGGGAAAATAATTGCATTTCAATAATCTATAAAGATGGGTTATCAAAATTGTGTTTGGGTTAAGATCCGTCAAATAGAAATTTATGCTTTTTTGACATGTTTTGGACTTAGTAATTTCAGTGCACAAAAGTGTCATATTTTTCACTTAATTGATATCGATGATTTGTTAATGACTATTTTGATCATAATTATGGTAAGGAATATTATTGTGAAAGAATTTTGTCAATATCTCAAGGTTTTGATTTTTAATGAATTTTTTAAGACTTCCAAAAAAAAGGGGGGAGGGCGGTTGGCCATTTTTCACATTTTCAACTTTTTCTGCAAAACTTTAGGAAGGATTTTAATAAATCTTATTAGAAATAAATCACTTATGATCCCCTTCAAATTGTGTTGTTTTCGTCCATACCTCTTTTAGTCTTTGTTTACAGGTGGCGCCACCATATTCAAAAGTAAGTCACAAAACAGTATCCTCCTTTGACAATATTCTTCTTCATACTGGCTGTATACAGAGGCAAACAGAATGCAAAGAAATGATCTAGAGGGATGAGTGAAGATGTATTGTCATTTTGGTTCCCTTCCAATATCAAATTTTAGAATTTTTTTTGGACTATGTTTGGATTTGGTGATTTCAATGCAGAAAAGTGTCGTATTTCCTAGTTAATTGATAGTGATGATTTTTTATCGACTAGTGTGATGATAATTATGGTAAGGAATGTTACTTTTAAAGAATTTTGTAAATATCTCCATTTTTGGATTTTCTATGAATTTGTTAAGACTTCCAAATGAGGGTGTATAGGGACAATTCTTTACATTTTTAACTTCTGCTGTTATACCACATGAAAGATTTTAATGAAACATGGTATACATGAAGTACTATAGGTCCTCTATCAATTTTGTACATTTCATCCAAATTGGTTAACAGATAATGCCACCATGTCTAAAAACTAGATCTCACAATAGTACATATACCGCTTGGTAATTAAAGCATGGAGAGTAGCGGTTCAAATCCAGCTGTGGTCAAATATTTTTTTTCATTTCTTTACACATCTAAATAAGTTTTTAGATGTTTCTCAACACTAAACATATGAAATTAGGCAATTTTAAGTTAGATCTGGACAATATTTGAAACAATTTTGTTCATGACCCAGACTTGAAATCAGTCTTACAAAAGGCCCCACCTAAAGAAAAAGACTATCTTGTTGCCCTGAATCACATCTTGCAGAGACAAAGCAAATGCTTAATATCAAAATCACCTGAATGGATGTGTAAAAAAGTGTTGTTTTTTACTCTGGTCTGAAACAATCTGATTAAAACCGTATCTTTATTCTGCCTCTCTATTTGTCCCATTGTGTATAAAAATCTGGTGAAGCCCAGTGACGGTTCACGTTCTGGTGACCTCTGATGATGTCTCAGTCACCAAAACCGTTATTTCAAATAGCCAATCAGTGACTCAGCTAGGCACGTGAAAGCGACGCAATATGTAACAAACACCATTCAAAAAATGCCTTGTGGTTCACGCCCGCTGTGTTTATTTCACCCCTAGGATTTTGTAGCCGATCCACTGATTGGCTGAAAATCAGAGTTCACCAGAACGTGACCCCTCACGGAGTTTTACCAGATCTTTATACGCAATGGAACAAATAGAGAAGCAGAATAAAGATATGGTTTTAATCAGATTGGGTCTGAAATAAAATTTGACATATTTTAAACATCTGTGTGGACTTAGTCACAGTAATGCAAAAATAAATGACTTCTTCCTTCCTACATGACTGATCATCTAGGTACTCAGGTGAGCGATATAGGCCCACTTGGGCCTCTTGTTTTATGCCCCCACCATGAAATGGCCGGGGGCATATAGTGTTATCCTGTTCCGTCATTCTGTCATTCCATCATCATTCAGTTTCTGCTCATTTTCCCTTTGAAGGTTTGATGGATTAAATTGATATGGTGTATACAGATGTATCAAGGGAAGATGCAAGTCAAATTCAAATATGGGCTTGGTCCTATTATTTTTGCCGGAGTTATTGCCCTTGAACATAGATAATTTCTTTAAAATGACAGTTTCAGCTCTTTTTCTCTTTGAAGGTTTGATGGATTAAATTGATATTTGGATTACAGATGTATCAAGGGAAGATGCAGGTCAAGTTCCAATATGGGTGTGTTCTGGTAATTTTTGACAGAGTTACTGCCCTTGAACATAGAAAATTTCTTAAAAATGACAGTTTCCGCTCATTTTCTCAGTGAAGTTTTGATGGATTAAATTGATAATGGGTATATAGATGATGAAGGGAAAATGCAGGTCAAGTTTAAATATGGGTGTGGTGGGGTATTTTCTGACAGAGTTACTGATCTTGAACACAGAGAATTTTTTAAGAATGACTGTCACAGTTTCTGCTCATTTTCTCAGTGAAGGTTTGATGGATTAATTTGATATTGGGTATATAGATGTATCAAGGGAGAATGCAGGTCAAGTTGAAATATAGCTGTGTTCCAGTAATTGCCCTTGAATATTAGAATTTTTTTTTCAAATATTAGTTCTCTGGCAATTATATTTCACTACCTTAGCTGTCAGCAGGGGTATCTTTGTCACACCTATGCATTAAAATTCTAGTTTTTATTATAAGACACATCAAACATGTATTCTACTGAAATGGTTCATAGTCATTTATACAGTAAGTAAAATTAGAACTTGTCCTGACACATTTGTGACCAGTTTTCGGTCATGAGTGTTTATGGCGTACAGTTGCCCATTTGACCCATTTGTTATGAGCACAGTGAAATGACCAAGCTCAAGTTCATAGGAGACTTCATAAGAGCTCTTTGAGAGTCACACAGTGAATTTGTTTACGATTATTGGAAGCGAGTGTGAAACTGAGGATGTGGTGCACATCTAATTTTGGCATATAAACGCTTATATGGGCTTAGAACTTTTTGTACTACAAAGTTATTTCCCTTTTAATTTGGGTAGGTATCTGTTGTGAACACCATTGTGACATTATACAGTTTCTTATCTTTGCTGGCAAAGGGTGGCAGTTGCGCTTTTTTAAACCATTGGTAGATTGAGCCAATATTTGCATTACCTGCAGTAGCTGGTTTCAGTTTTTTAGACAGAGTTTACTGGAACATATCAATTTGTGTGTTAGACTTGTGTTTGTTTTGTTTGAAGTTCTATGCATGAATTTTGACTTGTTGCAATTGACACAATTTATAAGAGTTATTGTTTATTTAGTTTTGCTGATAATCAGTATTTCAGAAAATTTTCGTCCATGCCAGAAGATGGTGGAGTGAACCTTGATGTGCATGTTCATCATGAGTTTCTATACAAGAAGTGTGACTTTTGTTTTAATTGATCCCAGTTTACAAGAGTTGTTTCTTTTGATGAAATTAGTATTTCGGATTTTTTTTTTCCATTTATGGTTTGATACATTCAAATTGAACTCAGTGTTAATGTCTATCATTAAGTTAAGAGATGAAATTCAGCTTTTGTTGCTTCATTTCTATATCGGTTTCCATAGTGTTGGTTTATGTCACAGTTATTCTACATCAGATACTCACCTAAAGGGTAGATAACTCTTAGTTATAAAAAGTACTAATTCCTCCATCAACAAAGATTCTCTTATGATGTCATGTCACATTGCTTATCACACCTCTATTTTGTACTCAAAACAAATAGTTCTTGGGGAAAAAAGGGCTTTTGATGTAAAGTTTTATTTTTTGAATAGAAGGAAAAATTAAAAGTTGTCAGAAATAAAACTAATACTTTTTCATTAAATGGGGGTACACAAAAATAAGACCCCAAAATTACAGAATTACACTTACTTAACACAATGATGCAGTTTTCGTTTTGGGAATAAACCTTCATTCAATGACAACTGTAAAAAGTTATTCCGTACATCAGCATTAACTTTGATGACCAAAAATTTCCTAGTTTGTATGATTTAATTTCTTAGCTTTTAATTAAAATGTTGTAGTAGTGTTTGATATCAAGTGACTAAGAATGATGTACTGAAAGTGAATGTGGAAAGAAAATGCCAAAAGATATTGAAATAAAGAAGCTGAAATTTTCAGATAAGTTTGTCGGCACATCAAAATATGGATGAATATTGCTAAATACATGTATATCATTTGAAGTGGAAGTAGGGAGTGTATCTACCTTAATACGCTTGAAACAGCTCTATATACATGTACTCTGCATGTATTCATTAAGAACATATTAATCTGATGATATATGATTGGTCGTGGTTTTTAACCTAGAAAATGAAATCAAGGGTCCAGCTGGCCCTGGACTGTGCAACTAAATTTAACTTGAATATTTATGCCCAGCCATTGTATATGGTCGGGCATATAGTGTTAACTCTTTCCATCATTACGTCATCGTTTCGTTTCCATGCTCTCTCTCTTCAATGAGTGCATATATTGAATAGAAATTTGGTATTTAATACACCTTGGGATGGTCTAGGCGAAGTTCTCATTAAGTTTCAGTTGAATAATTTTTTATAGAGTTATGTTCTTTGGACTTAGGAAATTTCCAGTAATTAACAGTTTTCATGTTTTATCTCTGCAAATGCAATGAAAGACACATATTAAATTAAGGTGGGCCCGTAAACTGATTAACCACACCAGTTGATTGACTATTGTCATATCAAATGACCGTCCTTAGTCGGTATGGTAACTACACTATAATCGAATATTTTTGTGATGTCCTTATGTGTTTTTTCATATCATTATATTAAATACTGTACATTTCCTTTGTGACTTCTGTTATACAGCAAAGCCAGTAACTTTTCTTTTTTCCTTAAATTTGGTATATAGATACATCATGATAATATCAAGGTCAAGTATTAATTTGGTGCCATTTAATTAATTTTTGACAGATTAATGCCCCTTGGACTTTCATGTCTATGCACATATGGCAAATTCACCTTGTCTTTGCAACATCTTTTTTTGATTTAAGAGGATTTCAATGAAACTTGGTACAACCAAAGTTGATGATATGCAGATGTGCGTATTGAAAGGGGAATGCTGTTCAAAATTTTTACAGGAGTTGTGGCCCTTGGACTACATACGCTATTCAGTAATTGTCATATTTTACTTTTGTTGCCGGCGGGGCATTCGTTGGAATATCAGCACATCAAGTATCACTAGTTTTAGATTTAGCCGAAGCTGCTTAAGTACAGGACTTTTAAGAGTTCCCTTTCCCATTTGTGCTTGTATCACTTTAAAGACTTTGATTTCTTCCTTCATTAATTAAATATGGCAGTTGCTGTGCATAGGTTAATAATCATGATGTAGCAATACATTTAAACAAACAACAGCAAATAAATTGTGTTTGTTTATGTTTTATATTTCATTCTCAGTATAGATGTATTTTGTTTTTGTTGCAGGCTTTTTCTATGTTCTTTGTTTGTATAGCTGTGACCTCAGATGTGGTCTGTTACCTCTTTATTCCTGTTCAATGGCTGTTTTTTGCTGCAAGCACATATGTCTGGGTGCAGTATGTATGGCATACAGGTAGGACAAAAGACATGTAAAGTATGCTTAATTAAAATATGTTCCATGATATCAACTGATAACAACCAATAGAGAATACACTAAGCTGTTTTTTTTTTTTGGTTGTGGTGTCTGATTCTAAAGCTATTGTTTGACTGACTGTGTCTCAGTGGTAAAGCTGTTTGACTCAGTATTAGAGGGTTTGATGAGACCTTGGATTACCATTGGGGTCTGCTTTTGGAGGAAGTCCCATGACAGTGGCAGATCCACGATTTCTGAAAAACGGGGGAGTGGGCCACATCTGTATTATCCGAACTACTCCGCCATTTTGGTGCCAAATCTGGATTTTTAGTAATGAATATGTGGCAGAAAGGTGGGGGGGGGTGCCCTGGGTCCCCCCTCTAAATCCGCCACTGCATGACTTGCATATCATAACCATAAACAGTCAGCAAAACTCATTGATGTTCTCAATGTTGGCTGTTTATGACATGACATATTAGTAGATAATAAAAAGTCAAACATTTAGAGTTAGCCAACTGTGTCACAACTATGTGACTGAAAAATCTTTAGATATGTTTTACAACGATTAAGAAACAAGTTAACAACTTATATAAATCTAGCTTTTTGGCATGGATCTTGGCATAAGGGTGTCATTTTTGTGGGAGGAAACCAGAGTACCCGAAGAAAACCCACGATGCCAGGTTGGTGACAGCCCCACAATCTCACACACCACACAGGAATCTAATCCAGGTCGCATTGGTGAGAAGCGAGTGTGCTACAGACTGCGCTACCTGGTCCCCTTAGATATGTTGAGTGGTTAAAAAACCAACATATACTGTTTTATATATTCTTAAAGCATAAGGTATAACTATTTCTGTGACTTTAATGCAGTTCTGTTGTACCCCCAGCAAAGAAAGTTTGGGGGTTATATATGATTCACCCTGTCGTCTGTCTGTATGTCAGTCTGTCCGTCTGTTCACATTTGACTGGACCATAACTTCTTACCCCCTTGTCGGATCTGGATAATATTTCACACAATTGTTGTACATGACCCAAAGGTGTGTCATGGCCTTGACTCATAGTCATATCTTCAAGGTCAAGGTCACAGTGCACACATAGCAAAAATTCTTGTCCGTGCCATAACTTCTTATCCCCTTGTTGGATCTGGATAATATTTCACACAATTGTTGCATATGACCCAAGGGTGTGTTATGATTTTGACTCGAAATCATATCTCTAAGGTCAAGGTCACACTGCACATGGTCGAAATCCTTGTCCGGGCAATAATTCCTTACTGCTATGTTGAATCTGGATAACAGTTCACGTAATTGTTGTACATGACCCAAGGGTGTGTCATGACATTGACCAAGGTCATATCTTGAAGTTCAAGGTCACAGTGCACATATAGCCAAAATCCTTATCCGGGTCATAACTTCTTACTGCCAAGATGGATTTAGGTAATATATCACACAATTGTTGTCCATGACCCAAGGGTGTGTCATGACCGTGAACCAAGGTTATATTTACAAAGTCAATGTCACAGTACACACAAAGCCAGAGGGTATTTGTCCTGTTAGGAGAGCTCTAGTTTCTTTAAGTGAGGGGCAGGCGTGGTGTAGTGGTTAAACGCTTGGCTTGCGGCGCCGACGATCCGGGTTCGATTCCCGGGTTGCGCCACTATGTTTAAGAGGTTGGTAACCTCCTGCTTCCATGTCGTGATATAACTGAAATATTGTTGAAAGCGACGTAAAACACCAATCAACCAACCAACCAATCTTTAAGTGAACTTTCCTCATGTACCTATTGAAATAATCCTTAATTGTTCAAATTGTTGCTTTTTACTAATTGTTGTTCACTTGATTAAATATATAGGGTTGTACCTGTAATGAGAACAGAAGGAAATAAGTTATTACTGTACTGTATTTTTCTCTATATTTCAGAAAGAGGCATATGTCTTCCAACTGTTTCACTTTGGCTACTGTTTGTTTACATAGAAGCTTCAGTGAGATTACGTGAACTTAAAAGTTTACCTTTTAATTTGGATTTATGTAGACCTTTTGCAGCTCACTGGTAAGACTGAATCCCTCCTCCTGTTTATACATTTAGTCAGTATTATGTATCAAGTACATAGAAGAAAATCCTATTATTATGAAAAGGTTTTTGATGAAATAAACGTATATAAAAAACTGTTCATTTATTAGCTCACCAGAACTAATGTAAAGAGAGCTAATGTCAAACCCCCTGTGTTTGTGGCGTTGACTAATGGCATAGACAAAAAACTAACCTGGGCTATATTTTTTTTAATTCTGAGAGATAAGCTTTCATATTTTATATAAAGATATCTCACGATTATTGCTATCATTTAATACTATGAGTTTTCCCCCAGTAGCCAGACCTTGGACTTTGACCTACTTTTCAAATTTTTGCCCTGAGCTATATCTTTTAAACCAGAGGAGATCAGGATTTGACACTGTATGTATACATTCCTCAGTATCAGGGCTTTTGTTTGGTACCATGGTCTTTGACCTCTTGGACCTTGAACTTTGATCTACTTTTCAAAAACTTTAATCTGTGCTATGTCTATTGCAGACTAGTTTACCCACTGTATTTGCCGTTTTTTCTACAGAAATCTCAAGAAAAATATGGGCTATGGTTACTGTATACAAAGAAAAAAGGGTTGCAGTTGACTTTTCCATTTTGGTTTGTTTATTTCCGTTTTTTGTAATTTACTAATGAAATTTAAGTCCAAGAAATGCACAACCGATAGATGAGGTCAACACCACTGACACGGAAAAACAGGGGAAACTTTGGATTTCTAAAGGATAGGGATTTCATATTTCACATCTAGATTTCTCAGGGTCAGAGCTTTCACTTTGAACATTTACCATGGCTTTTGATCTTGTGACCTTGGCCTTGAACCGTGTGAGATAGGCATTTGTATTGTACATATTGCTTCCTCAGTATGATGCTTTCATTTGATACCATGGCTTTTCACCTGGTGACCTTGACCTTGGACTTTTATTGCTTTTCCAAAAATTTAACATGGGCTAGGTCTTTGAACTGCAAGAGATAGGGCTTTCCTATTTTACGTATTAATTATTTAGCTGTCATATTATTTCCCATTCTGGTGAGATTTGTTGCTTTCTAACAATTCTTGTCAGTGTAAAAGGTTTCCCTATAATTGATTTAAATTGTTAAACACAATGATTTTTCTTTATTCTTTTTGAATTGCAGTCAGATATAAAAAGGTATCTTTCTTCATAACAATGAATATTGAACAATAATATAGTAGGCCTCCAGATATGTTCACCCGAAAAATAGTTTTCATTTCTGAAGACATGGTTTTTGAAACTTACTTTTAGAAAATTATGATAATCGAGCAATTTAGATGTAACTAAATATAATTTTGCTCAACACATCGTTAGTATTGTCCGTTGATTCTTGCCATAACTCATTTTCATTAGGATATTTACCCATAAAAACTAGTACACTAGTAAAAAAGGATGATAGTGTTAGATGTATGATTTTTAGAGTGCATGTTTGGTTCAGGCAGTAAAAAATTGCATAACCGTTACAATGCTTTATTTTTTTTATTTTTTTTTTGCAGTATTGGTTATCCAGTTGTCACATTAGGGTTTGGTTTTAAAAGTTATGTGTCTTATAAAATGAGATTGGTAAGTACTGAATTCACTTAATAAAACATCAGTTATGTATATATTATAGCTCCTTTTCCCAGAATTCCCCATAATCTAGTTGTCACATGTGCCTATATTTCATGCTAGACAACTAGAAATCTTTAGGAGGTCCTCAGATTGACTACCTCAAATTTGTAACATTTAAATTTTCATTTGTTACAATTCTAACAATGGATATTTTAGCTTACTTGAGCCAAAAGCTTTAGTGAGCTAATGTGACGGTGCATCGTCCATCATCCTTCTGTTGTTGTTAAATTTTTCACATTTTCAACTTTTCCTCTTAAACCACCTGACAGTTTTTGACAAAATTTTGCATATGTGTAGTATGACAGACTGTGCATTGTCCATCGTCTGTCATCCATCTGTCGCCTGTAAATGTTTTACATTTTGATTTTTCCTTAGATATTCCTCCATAATTATCAGACAGATTTCTGTCAAACTTGGTAAATTTGTAGTACTAATGGACTTCTACAAAGCTTGTGTTTATTCAGACCTGTCAACAGATGGCATCACTGGAAACAGAAGTTTGCCCAAGAGGTTACCTTTCTTTTATAATCATCTTCCTCAGAAGGGATGCATGGCTTCAAAATCTAATAAAAGCATTGTGTTCAAGAGGATGCAGGATTCAGTTTTGTTATGTTTGTTCATTCAAGATCAAGAAAATTTGGACCTTTTTTAGCTCACCTGAGCCAAAGGCTCAAGTGAGCTATAGTCATAGTGCGCCAGCCATTGTCATCCGTCCATCGTTAACTTTTTCACATTTTCCACTTCTTCTCTGGGACTACTTTGCAGATTTAGATCAAGCTTTGTATAAATGATGTACTCAAGGTCCCCTACTAAAATTGTGTTCGGTTTCGGTACCCCTCTTTAAACATCTTCTTTTCCAGAACCAGTGCATAAATGGGGAAACTAATTACATTTCAACAATCTATAAAGATGCGTTATCAAAAATTGTGTTCGGGGTTAAGATCCGTCAAATAGAAATTTACGCTTTTTTGACGTGTTTCTGAACTTAGTTATTTCACTGCAGAAAAGTGTCATGTTTTTGAGTTAATTGATATTGATGATTTCTTAATGACTATTTTGATCATAATTATGGTAAGGAATATTATTGTGAAAGAATTTTGTCATTATCTCAATTTTTGGATTTTTTATGAATTTTGTTCAAAATTGTTCAAAGGATTCTAATAAATCTTGGTAGAATTAAATCACTTATGATCCCCTTCAAATACTGTTGTTTCGTCCAGACCTCTTTACAGGTGGTGCCACCATAGTCAATAGTAGGTCAGAAAAGAGTATCCTCCTTCAACAGTAATCTTCTTCATACAGGCTGTATACAGAGACAAACAAAATGCATAAAAATGATCTAGAGGGATGAGTGAAGACGTATTGTCATTTTGGTTCCCTTCCAAAATCAAATTTTATAATTTTTTTTTCAACATTTGTTTGGACTTGGTGATTTCAATGCAGAAAAGTGGCATATTTCCTAGTTAATTGATAATGATGATTTCTTATGGACTATTGTGATCATAATTATGGTAAGGAATGTTACTGTGAAAGAATTTTGTCAACATCTCAATTTTTGGATTTTCTATGAATTTTTTAAGACTTCCAAATGAGGTTGTATAGGAACAATTCTTCACATTTTTAACTTTTGCTGTTATACCACATGAAAGATTTTAATGAAACATGGCTATACATGAAGTACTATAGGTCCTCTATCAATTTTGTACATTTCATCCAAATTGGTTAACAAATAATGCCACCATGTCTAAAAACTAGGTCTCACAATGGTACATATACCACTTGGTTATCAAAATATGGAGAGTAGTGGTTCAAATCCAGCTGTGGTAAAAAAAATTTTTTCATTTCTTTACACATTTAGTAAGTTTTTAGATGTTTCTCAACATTCAACATATGAAATTAGGCAATTTTTAGTTAGATCTGGACAATATTTGAAGCAATTGTTGTTCAACAAAATGCCCCACCTAAAGAAAATGACTGACTTGTTGCCCTGAATCACATCTTGCAGAGACAAAGCAAATGCTTAATATCAAAATTGCCTAAATGGATGTGCAAAACAGTGTTGTTTTTTATTCTGGCCTGAAATAAAATTTGACATATTTTCAACATTTGTGTTGACTTAGTCACAGTAATGCAAAAATAAATGAAGTCTTCTTTCCTGCATGACTGGTCATCTAGGTACTCAGGTGAGCAATATAAGCCCACTTGGGCCTCTTGTTTTTTTTAGACTAAATTAATTTTGCTAATTTTCAGGTAATTGCTATTTTTTATATGCCCGCATTTAAAAATGTGGGCGTATTATGCTATACTTCTGTCCGTCCGTCCATTCATCCTTGTCCAGGCTTCTCCTCCTTAACTAAAGGGGGAAACAAAACTTTTGATGGTGTCATATGAATGGATGTGGCTTGTAGTTGTGCATGTGGGTTCAAAGTTGGGTCAGACCCCTGGGGTGGGGGGAAATGGGCGGGGTCGAGAAAGCTTGTCCGGGCTACTTCCTTAACTAAAAGGGCTTGTAGTTGTGCATGTGGGTTTCAAAGTTGGGGGTCAGGCCCCTGGGTAGGGGGAAAATGGGCGGGTGGGAAAAAGCTTGTCCGGGTTTCTCCTCCTTAACTAAAGGGGGAACAAAACTTTTGATGGTGTCATATGAAAGGATGTGGTTTGTATTTGTGCATGCGGGTTTCAAAGTTGGGGTCAAGTCCCTGAGGTGGGGGAAAATAAGCGGGGTCAGAAAGGTTTTCTGGGCTTCTACTCCTTATCTAAAGAGGGAACAAAACTTTTGATGGTGTCATATGAAAAGATGTAGCTAGTAGACCACATTAAAACATGATGCAGGCGTATCATGCACCCGTTAGCAGTGCCCTATTTTTTTCTAATGTAATGTAGAATGAATTTATGTATTTTCACTGATTTATTGTAATAAATGTAATTTGAAAGAAATGGAATACAAAAAAACCCCATTTTCTAGGATATTCTGCTATTGTTTTTACGATTGAAAAAAAGAGGGCTTCATAGGGGTGCTCCTGGGTTGATAAATCAGGGACATATTGTTTATTACCAGTTTGTTTGTCTGTCTTTTGTCAACTGTACATTGATTAAGTGGGTTTTTTTTGGGGGGGGGGTTCTATACATCATTGGACTTGATTTTAAATAAAGGCCAGTTTTGGTATACTGAAGGTTAACGGTTCACACCTTGTTGGAGGCAAAAAAACTTCATTTCACTTCACACCAAGAACAGGTTTTGAAGTGTTTTGTAACATTTATTATGTCATATTAGAAAAAATGTACTCGCTTGTACTTTTTAACACATTTTATGTCATTTTCTTCATTTGTTCCATACGTATATTTGCCAAGTTTTACAATTTATTTATTTTAAGGATTTTGTAATTTACTCATTCAGAATGATGATGTTTATAAATGTTTGCCTCCCTCTGTTTTTAGATTTACTTTCACTTTCAAGTTATACACAAAAGTCAGCGTCAGTTCAGGCAACATTAAGTCTGCAAAAAAAATTTGTTAGATTGTTGCCTAATGCGTGTTTGGGAATTTCTAACTCTGAGGCATGATGAAGAAATTGATTTGTACATATCTACATTGTACACAACTAGAAATAAATCGTATAAAATAACTGGAAATAAGATATTCATAGTAACATCAGTAAGAGATGAGAAGGCTACAGGCTCAACAGGACCTATTGTATAATACATTTTAAGTCTTAAAAAAGTTAAAAAAAAAAAAAACAAGAAAAAAGAAAAAAAAGAGTATGATTTATATAGCTGAAATAATATAAAGTCAACCTTTTTTTCAGCGAAAGCAGAAAGATGTTCAGAAAGAAAATGAATTTTATCTTAATTTAATACAGCAAGCACTGCCAACAGAATTACAAAGAGAATTTTTAGAAAAACAAAAAGGTTTGTGATAGTTTCTGAAATCTTACTTAAAACTAGAGTTTTGCATTTATGAATTTTTATTCAAATGTGAACATAATGATATATCATCAAAACCTAGAAACCAAAGATACCAATTACATTCTCTGTTGACAATAACTCAGCCTTCTTTAAATTGTATTTGGACTATATCTTTCATATCATATAGCCAAATACTTTCATGTTTATTTAGTATGTTGTTGATCATGACCCAAAGGTTTCACATCACATTAAGCCTGTCCAAGGTTAAAAAGCAAAACCAAAACACAAAACAGGAGTTGTAGTGGAGAAAAGGGAGGTTGGGGGAGATACCTGTTTTTAGTCAAAAACAACATCTAGTTTTAATTATTTATAGTCAAAAACAACATCTAGTTTTAATTAAGATAAATATGAAATTCACTTGATGATTAACCATTTGATATGTTTGCTTATTCCTTTAGCTAATATTTTTAATGTTTTTGAAGATGTGACGTCATTAACTTTACTGTGTCACTGTTTACAGTTTGACACAATGTAAAATTGTACAAAATTGCTGTGGTGAATATCGTAAAATTTCCTGATCATAATGTAGAAAGCATATGTAATGAAAATGGTATTGACTGAGTAGTGTGAAAATTTCTGCTATTAGTTTGCACAAACGAGGACTGTCATAGCTGAATCCTCTACTTTAAAGTGGGAATATATCCTGAATGGTTAAAGCACAAAAGAGAATTAATATGTTCCCTAAGGATATATATTGAACTTGTGGCATGTTTCATGAGCTTTAGAGCTATTACATGTACTAAAAGTTTGACCAAAGAATGTTGTCTGTGCTTTTAAAAGAAGTAGAAGTGATTTTGTATGAAATTTGAAAGTTCTGGGATTAATTTTCCACACAGAAAATATCTTTATGGTCATGAAAGCATACCATTTTGCTTTCATATTGTATTAGCATTATTAAATTTATTTACTATGTTTGTACAGAACTGTCTCAATCATATTTTTCAGCTTTACCTTCCAAGGCAGAAGAGGAGGAAATCTCAACACAGAATGGCGAAGCAGGTAAACGACCTCTTAAAGAAATAGAAGATAATAAAAAATCATCTAAAGAAGCAGACCTCAACGAAGATGATGATTTAGAATTTATAGAACAGATTCCTAAATCAGCTTCAAATAAGACAGATGTGAACAGCTTTCAGGAAAGTACAGATAACTTCCTCAATGAACAACAAAATAAATCATTCAAATCAAACAGTGTTATCAAATTGCCAAATAGTAGCAAGTTGAACAGTTCAAAGGAAAATAGCAACAAGAAAGGAAAGAATTATAGTAAAGATCCTGCCACATTTAGTAATTTAAACAAAGATGAAACTATATCAAGGTAAGACTGTTTAATAGAATTTTTGAGAATTAATGTGATAATTATTTAGATTATGTGTAACTATTATAAGTACTCATTTAAACTTTTCATATGTGCCCTGCTGGCAAAGGGAGAAGGCTGTGAGAAATACATACAGTCAAACGTCGATATCTCGAACACTGATATCTCGAATACCCGGGATATCTCGAAGTCGAAGTCGGTCCCAAAAAAAATCCTTCATGTTATGATTAAATTCACCCCAGATGTGTCGAACACTGATATGTCGAATACCATGCTTATCTGGAATACATTTTCAAGTCCCGAAGTTCTTATTTACCCGGTTTATCTCAAAGTTGGCTTCTTATTGACAATATCTCTCACAGCGTTTACCTTAGACGACCGGTCGCTCGCGTGGTGTGATCAATTGACCGTATCGATGTACGAAGCCACAGTGATTATATAATCGATCGAGTCGGTGCGTACCCTGTTATTTATACCAAATATTAGTAAATGATGATAGCTTATTAAATTCGACATAGAATTAAATAATTAACATTAAATTTAATTAGCTGCATTTAATTAAAGAGGTTTCTTTACAATGTTCATTGATTCATTTTTATTTCGAATCCATGTGTCTGTGTATTTTTATGCAAAGTACTAGTACTAAAATCAAATTATGACATGTGTCTTTATTTTGTCTTATGTGTTAGCCCGTCCTCGGTTTTAGGTATAGTATAAGACAGTTATATCCAGTATTGAATTTAAATTACCATATTACTGAAAAAGAAACATTACGTTTTCAGTTTTGGAGTATAATCTCTTATATTCATAAATCATAAAAGGCATGATGAGATTTAGATTAATTATCTAGGAACAATGTGCACCTCTTTATGCGTATTTATTGACAAATACATGTACATCTCGTATATCTACTATAATAATCACAAATGTCAAATGAACCGGCGTACGTTAACAACTGCAAGATTTGTGATCCTAAACTCGAAATTTGGATATCTCGAACTACGGATATCTCGAAGTATTTTCCACGGTCCCTCAGACTTCGAGATATCGAGGTTTGACTGTACATGGATTTTTAAATATTAAGAAGAAGAGATAGTGTTGGAAGCTGTCAGAGATTTGAATGAAGACTTTCTATAGTATCTTATTTTTTTTTAATGTAGTATAGTACATGTATATTATATCAATAGCAATAGCTATACAGACATTTCAATTAATGTAATAATACTACGTAAATATTATAATATATAGTCAGAAAAAAGTCTGTTAATCAAACATAGATGTGCAGAAGTTACTCTATACAACTCAAATACATTGTAACAGTTATCTACCCATTTCACAGTAGATAACATAATTTGGGGTTGATTGCTTCACCCACAGCATATTCTTACAAAACTCAGTTTGTACTTTTTAAGATACTCCTTATCAAGGAGTATCTTACTGTTATCATGCTCAAAGGTCAGATTTACGTCCACCCATCTACAACCTTTGAAGAAGTAGTACGATGTGTGTGTGTCAATGTTTGACCATTTTAGCGAGGACAGCTGTGATGATTAATCGATTCAGTGTAAGAGTGTTTCTTAAAGATAAGTTTTGACCACAATGATGTTAATTCTTTAAGAAAATGTCCCTTCCCCCGCCAAGGTGAAAGCGACAGTGTATGAGTTTATGTTCATCAGTCTATTCGCATGATCAATATTCGTGGTGACCAACCTCGTACCTGTTATCCTAGATTTCCTCGCCTCTCCTTTTTCTTTTAAATTTCACACTTTGAAAATGAAATGGTTTTTTTTCACACATTTCATATAATAATAAAGATAAAACATTTCAAACTACAAAATGTATAACGATATGGTTTATGAACTGATTTTTATATGTACTTTCTTTTACCCGAACTACGGTCAAATCGAGATGTCTAGGTACTACTTTATAGTTTTCATTGTAGCCTGAGATTCTCTGCCCTTCTCCCACTTTTGATATCGGCAGTTTGTGGGAGAGGGTCAGAGAGGCTTTGTTCATGAAAAAATGCAATTTCCACAAACGACCGATATCAAAAGTGGGAGAAGGGCAGAGAATCTCGGACTATTTTCATTGCAATACACTGCCGTAACTGAGATTTAAGGACGTATATGGAAAACATCATAACCCAGCATGTAGCCTTCACTAAAGGGATAATGTGTTGCGTGAAACATTTTTGCTTTTAGTTCATCAATCTCATCGCATAATTTGAATAACCAATCTAGCTTTTAAATATACATGTACATATCAGTATAAAAGAAAAAATTAAAAACACCTAACTGGAAAAGATGGACACTCTATCCAGTGGTAGATCCAGGATTTCCGAAAAAGGGGGCCCACATATTGGCACCATGTCTAAAAACTAGGTCTCACATTGGTAATTAAAATATAGAGAGTAGTGGTTCAAATCCAGCTGTGGTCAAAATTTTTTTTCATTTCTTTACACATCTAAATAAGTTTTTAGATGTTTTTCAACACTCAACATATAAAAGTAGGCCATTTTAAGTTGGATCTGGACCATATTTGAAACAATTGTTCATGACCCAGACTTGAAATCAGTCAACAAAAGGCCCCACCTAAAGAAAATGACTAACTTGTTGCCCTGAGTCACGTCTTGCAGAAACAAAGCAAATGCTTAATACCAGAATGGATGTGCAAAAAAGTGTTGATTTTATACCCCCGTCAAAAGACGGGACGTATTATGGTATGGCAATCTCCATCTGTCCGTCCGTCCATCCGCTATGGAACGCAATAACTTAAGTAACGTCAGTTGTTTTTCATGAAACTCATACAGAATGCTTTGATAATACAGGGGGAGCGGCCTTTCAATTTTTAGCAAATTCTGTTTTGTCGTTCCATAGTTATGGGACTTGCATTTATTTTTACTATGAAAAGATGCTATGAATCGCAATAACTTAAGTAAATGTCAGTTGTTTTTCATGAAACTCATACAGAATGCTTCAATAATGTAGGGGAAGATGCCTTTTGATTTTGAGCAAATTCTGTTTCGTCGTTCCGGAGTTATGGGACTTGGATTTTAGTTTTGCTATAGTAAGATGATATGGAACACAATAACTTTAGTAAAGTCAACTGTTTTTTTATGAAACTAATGTAGAATGCTTAAATAAGGTAAGGAGAGTGGCGTTTTGATTTTGAGCAAATTCTGTTTTGTCGTTACAGAGTTATGGAACTTGGATTTTTACTATGATAAGATGCTTTGACTACCAGTATGTAACGTGATAACTTGAGTAAACGTCAGTTGTTTTTCATGAAACTTATACAGAATGCTTAAATAGTGTAGGGGAAGCAACCTTTCAATTTTTAGCAAATTCCATTTTGTCATTACAGAGTTATGGGACTTGGATCCCTCTTTTGGATTTCAATTTTTCGTAACAGTATTACCAAAGAGACCCAAGTTTAGGGGTAATAAAACCATACATTCACATTGAACCCGTCCAAAGTAAGCGATGGGCATATTAAGCCACGCTAGGCATTGCACTTGCTGTGAAAAATCTTGCCTTTTTTTACACAATACCGATAGAAGCTCAAACAATACGGCAACTGCAATCCCTTTCTCTATAAAAATATAAAAAAATAATATCAGACCTCTACCAGTGAAACTGGGGGAACCATAGATTTTGTCTCCCTCTGCATGTCCATCTGCAAATTTTATGAGGTTAAACAAGACAGTAGATTTCCTTGATGTATGTTAGAATCCCCATCTTGCTGACTGGAGGGGACGGTAGTATTTTTAATTATGTTTAACTTGTCTGTCTGTATCTATTTTGTCACAAACAGTTCTTTGGACTTTTCTATGTTTCCGGTCTTGCAGACCAAGGGGGTATATAGCGTTTTGGTCCTATGTCCGTTGGTTGGTCTCTGTCCGTAATTCAGTCCAGCTTTCAATAAAAGTAGCTTAACATTGTAAATGTAAGTGATACAGCTTTCATATTTCACATGTGTATTTTTTTGTGGGAACTACTACTAGTACAAAACATTTTGACGTTGTGACCTCTGCCTTGGAGTTTGACCTACATTTTAGGCATAATACTTAATGCTATAACTTTTGAATGGTAAGTGATAGGGCTTTCATATTTCAAATGTGTATTTGTAATTAAAATACTTTTCTATTTAGTACCAAAATATTTCACCTTGTGACCTTAACCTTGGAGTTTTGCTTACTTTTAGGAAAAAATCTTCATGCTAAAACTTTTGAATGGTAATAAATAGTAAAGCTTTTATTATTGACATGTATATTTCTTGTGGGAAGACCTGCCTACTAGTTTCAACATTTTGTACCATATGACTTTGATCTTGACCTTCTTTTAAGAATAAATACCTTCAAACAATCTACTGGTACATGTACCAACATTTTTTACCTTCATTTTAGAGTTTGACCAACTTTATCTTTGGCAATAACATTTGAAATATTTGTTTGGGTTGTCTGTCTTTTAGTCTATCAACTGTCTGTCTGTCCATATGACACTCCGTCTGTTATTCTGTCTCACTGTCAATAAAAGTCATGACAATGTAAATGTAAAACCTATGACTGAATGATTGATATGCAGTGTCAATATCTTATTGCCCCAAAAGGAAATCATATTTTGTTTGTTGAGAATCAGTAGTTTTTCAAGTTTTATTAGTTGAATCATAATAAATGGTATCCTATACTAACTATTTCACCATAAGAGGTGGGACTTTCCTACTTGGCATATTTGTTACTTCTGATAATATCTTTTTGCTGGTATCAAATCTTTTTTTTTTTTTTTGGTCATGTGAACATGACCCCTTACAAAGTTTGCTCTTGTTGTCCCCTCGCAACAGTGTTGCAGGGGAGATATAGTAACATTACCATTTGTGATTTGGGTGCATGCTTTGTTGTTTCTGTAACAAAACCTGTAGACACTTTAGAAGTCACAGTTTTGGCTCTATTGAGTTCATATTTCACATGTAGCTTAAGTGTAAGGAGAGGAAGATCCCTATTGATTTTGGGGGTTAAAAGGTCAAAGGTTAAGGTCGCAAGATATCCTCATAATAAACTTTAAAGACACTCTAGAAGACACAGTTTTGGTCTTATTAGGTTAAGACTTCACATATAGCTTAAGTATACAGAAAGGAAGATCCCTCCTGATTTTGAGGTTAAAAGTCAAAGGTTAAGGTCACTAGAGGTCATCATAGAAAAACAATGTTGACACTTTAGAAGCTACAAATTCACTATTGATTTTAAGATCAAAAGGTCAAAGTCATTGTAGTACCTTTAATTTTGCTGCCATGAGAGGGGATGCCAAGCTTGGCTTTGCTTTTCTTATACCTTGTTGTCGACCAGGGGCATCAGTGTTTCACAAACACATCTTGTCCTTTGGTAGTGTTCAATATTATATGAAAGTTGGTATTCAGATCAAGTTAAATCACAGTTTACTGCTTGGCTCAATACTTGCTGATCTGACATAATGGAGAGCATATACTGCTTTGACAATACTATCTGATTGCTTGTTAATGATATGTGTTACCTTTCTTATCTGACTGATGCAGTACTTTACCTATCTTATCTGATTGATGCAGTACTTTACCTATCTTATCTGACTGATGCAGTACTTCACATATCTTATCTGACTGATTCAGTACTTTAATTTTCTTATCTGACTGATGCACGTATTGCCTTTTTGATATGACTGATGCAGTACTTGACCTTTTTTTTATCTGATTGATGCAGTACTTGACCGTTCTTATCTGACTGATGCAGTACTTTACCTTTCTTATCTGACTGATGCAGTATTTGACCTTTCTTATCTGACTGATGCAGTACTTTACCTTTCTTGTCTGACTGATGCAGTACTTGACCTTTCTTATTTGACTGATGCAGTACTTGACCTTTCTTATTTGACTGATGCAGTACTAAGGTTCATTTTTGTCATCCATAGTATTTAGTATACAGATCAGATTGTATTGCTGTATCATTTCATTATAGGTTAGAATCTGATGTTAAGAAATTAAAAGCTGACCTTCAGAGCAGTAGGAACACAGAGCAGGAGCTACGATCTCAGATGAATCAGTATATCACAGGTGATAAATCCCTTAGGTCAGAGCTCTATCAACTGCAGCATGATAATGAAAATTTACAAAATAAGTAAGTATCTGCATAGGTCAACTTCTTGTACAATTTTCTTCTTATTTACTAGTATGAGAAAATGCTAATATAACGAATCTGTTGTTAAAGTGAATTTCTTGGTTCTTATGCCCATAGAATCAGAGATTTGGGAGGGTTTAGTTTTTGGATCTTCTCACTGTAAATGGTAAAGGCCCCATTTTTTACTTTCCACAATTTATGACCCATGTTGAAGTTCATGTTAAAGTTATTTGCCAAACAAATATTATTTCATAAAACGGTTTCACTTAGAGCTAAGTGTGTATTAAGGGTGGAAATGTGATTAAATATACTGCATACCTTAGTAGGAGGCACATAGTGCAGAATTAACTTTCAGGAATTGCTGAAATTTATTAATCTATGAAACCCCAAGCTTGACCCCAATGATAGTCTATATGAAACTCATTCTACATCTCCAATTGCTAAGCCAGTAAACTGTTTCTATCTCTGTAGATTAAAGTTATTTAGTAGTCTTTTGTTTGATGTTTATTTGAATATTTGTGTTGTTTATGTGATCCATACATGACTTATGTACTTGTACATGCATCATTATCCATTCCTTTTATTTTTAAACTTTCTTCACTTTTCATTGCAGACTTCATAATCTGGTCACAAGCAGGCAGCAAGATAAACAAAACATAGCAATCCTAGAAAAGAAAATGAACGAAGAACGTAAAATCCGAGCAGGTGTCGAATTACAGCTTAGTACGGAACGTAAAGCCAAAAAAGTTGAGGAGGCTGCAGCAGCACGTGCTGTAGCTATAGCAACTGCAGCCAGGTCATTATTCTATATCAGACATTTCTTTTAAATACTTAAACAATAAAAACATTATCTTATTATAAGAGCAGATAAGGGCAAAAACAAGATTCTGTGCTGTTCAATGATGCCCTATTATTTTCCCTTTGTTTTGGGGGAACCACAGTTGCAGTCAGAGCTGCTATGGAGACCAGAGGTGAATGGCATGTAACTCCCCTAAATGTTAAAACAAATCTCAGAAGGCACCATGCTCTTTCTCCTTGCTCCTATAATGGTAAAAGAAAGTGTATATAGATTATAATGTATTTATTTGTAATGTAACAATACAGCCTCATACAATACGTGTCACAATACTTACACAATGATACGATATGTATTGTTCTCTCATATCTGCGTATATGATACAGAGCAGGCCCATGTAATACAGCTATGTGATATTTATGTGTATTACATACCACATGATGTCTCAATAAAACGTCAAATAAAAACTCCCTTTTCTACATTGTTTTACATCTTTAAGGCAAGAGACTAACGATCACGATTTAATCATTTAGAATAAACCAATTTTGAGGACGCTGAACACGAAATTAATATGACAAATTTTCCTGATTCGATAAAGTTGAATATTTTCGGATTTTTTTTTTTTTTTTTTTTAAATTCAATATTCAGTCAAAAATATGAAAGAAAAATACTCTTTTATAGTCTGCTATGAAAGATGCATCAGTTACACCCTCAGGGTCTCAAAATCATGCAAAACCCTTGGCAAGCGACAGGTTTTACTTGATTTTGAGACCCCTCAGGTGTAACTGATGTATCTTTTATAGCCGCCTATAAAAGAGTCTGATATTAATACCGGTACACTTCTAATCAAGAGGTCAGGTCTATGATTTACTGCTCAAAAGTTAGTTTTTGAGAAAAAAGATGATAAATTATATATAACAATTTAAACTAGAAATAAATAATATTAATACAGCATCAAAAAGAATAATTACTTCTATTTGAAACATTATGAATATTGTTACAGAATTCTTTATAGAGAGGAGTACCTGTATAGTTGCTGTGAAATTTCAGCTCTTGTAGTTGTAACATGTATTCTGGCCCCTGTATATGAAGAGATATCGATTTGGAATTTTAAATTTCTGGAATATTCTTTTGTTTATTATAATTCTACATTCTCTATAAGATTAAAATGACATTCTTTACTTGTTAATATAGCATTTTGCCATGCATTGAAAATTATGTTATACCATGGTAAATTTTCTACAATGCTTAAAACTGGATCCAGAAATTCAGTATACATTAGATATTACTTGTAAGAGAGATTATTCATACTGTTATTTTTTTTTTTTTCTTTTTTAGAGTGGAATGCACAGACTCATGTAAAGCTCGTCAGAGAAATATAGAAAATGATATTAAACAACTTAAACGAGATTTACATATGAGAGAAGAACAATACAGACAGTTAGAATATGAAAATCAGGTATTTTCCTCCTTCCTTGTCTGGATTATCAGTTTTAGCATACAATATAGAGATGTTTGTTTGATTCTTGTTTTACATCCTGCCAAGGTTTTCTCACTGATATCGTGACAGCATCTGTCTGATGCATTATAGAGAAGTTTGTTTGTTTGATTCTTGTTTTACATCCTGCCAAGGTTTTCTCACTGATTGATGATGGCATCTGTCTGATGCATTGTAAGTAATATTGTTTGTTTGATTCTTGTTTTACATCCTGCCAAGGTTTTCTTAATTGATATGATGACAGCATCTGTCTGATGCATTAAAGAGAAGTTTGTTTGTTTGATTCTTGTTTTACATCCTGCCAAGGTTTTCTCACTGATTGATGACAGCATCTTTCTGATGCATTGTAGAGAAGTTTGTTTGTTTGATTCTTGTTTTACATCCTGCCAAGGTTTTCTCACTGATTGATGACAGCATCTGTCTGATGCATTGTAGAGAATATTGTTTGTTTGATTCTTGTTTTACATCCTGCCAAGGTTTTCTCGCTGATATGATGACAGCATCTGTCTGATGCATTATAGAGAAGTTTGTTTGATTCTTGTTTTACATCCTGCCAAGGTTTTCTCGCTGATATGATGACAGCATCAGTCTGATGCATTATAGAGGTTTGTTTGATTCTTGTTTTACATCCTGCCAAGGTTTTTTCACTGATGACAGCATCTGTCATGCATTGTAGAGAAGTTTGTTTGTTTGATTTTTGTTTTACATCCTGCCAAGGTTTTTCTCGCTGATATGATGACAGCATCGAGGTTTATTTGTTTGATTTTTGTTTTACATCCTGCCAAGGTTTTCTCACTGATATGATGACAGCATCTGTCTGATGCATTATAGAGAAGTTTGTTTGTTTGATTCTTGTTTTACATCCTGCCAAGGTTTTCTCACTGATATGATGACAGCATTTGTATGATGCATTGTACAGATGTTTAGAATGTGGTTTTTAAAAAATAGGGTGTCTAGAAATAAACTTTTAGTTCCAGGCATAAGAATACAAATTGATGTTTTTGTGCAGAATAAAATCTTTATTGTGTGTTGTTGTATCTTATTCCTGTTGCTTGTACATACATACATACATGTATAATCATATTAAGACATTTTATGATGTGAAAATGTGTAGGAACAGGAAAATTCTTACCCTCAGGATATTAATTTCAGTATTTTGTATTTGAAATGTAAATAACTTTATATGATGTTGTTTGCTAATGACATTATTTGTATTCTTAGTCATTAAGGCAGTATAAAGAACAACAGAATGACTCAGAAGTCCTCATGTCAGCTCTCACAGCCATGCAGGAAAAAAATACACATCTAGAAAACAGTCTCAGTGCAGAAACACGTATCAAATTAGACCTTTTTTCAGCATTAGGTGAAGCAAAGAGACAAATAGAAATACTCAAAGGTAATGTACATGTGTAGCACTACATTTATACCTTGATACCAGGTTTCTGTTCTTATTTTTCCTGACACTGTCAAATAATTATCATTGCCTTTGACTTGTATGTGGTCATGTTAGATGGGGAAGCTTTGAATAATTTAATAAGTAATTTAAATCCAGGTTAAGGTTACCATTCTCTTTTTAAAATTTGATTGAAAAAAAAATACTGGTTGAGGTTTTATTTTACAAGTCATGAATATATTTGTGTGTTAGCATATCAATAACTAGGGCTCTAGATCTGCAGATTTTTAGGCCATTATTCCACCCAATTACCAGCAGGAAGAAATTCTTTTTTTCCAATATATTTTTCAAATTTTCCTGTTCATTTAAAAGATTTTCTGTTGTTTGGTGTTTGTAAATAAATTAAATTAGTGCATTAAATCACATCACACTTAATCATACACTAAATCACTATTGATCATGACAATAGCACATAAATCTTGAAGTTATTTCACTGATCTGTCTACAAATTAATCTGAGCATCAGTCTGATGTCTTATCATCGCTTTCTTCTGTATTTTCAATTTGTTTCACTTACTGTAATTTTAAAGTTGAAAATAATTATACCTTGAAAAGGAAAAAATATGCTGTATCTAATTATTGGGTGATTTCAGTCTTGACATGGATTTTCTTGTGGTGAGAATTGTCTCTGTTTTAGTGACACAGCGCTGTTTATAGAGAAACTCGTATAGCCATCCACCATGCATCTATTAATTATTTGAAGAAAGAACACTAGAATTTTTAAAAAAAGGATTTCTATTGTTGACCAGTGGAACACATGAACATACTGTGTAAATTCTAGATCAGTTAAATTTATTGATGGTTTTTACATGGATGCTTTCCTTTCATTTAATGTAAATGTCACATTCCAGGATTTACAGTTATAAGTTTTACCATATTTCACTGAAAATTGTCACCATTTTCCCAATTCTAAGGACCCCAGCTCCTGTTCCAAAATAAGCTGCAAGATTCCTACAGTCTTTGTCAATATCCAAAATTTTAAAAGTGATTAGTTGTAATTCTACATTTGTGCTGTAGAATAGTCTTTTGTGGTTCCAAAAAAAATGTTAAAGGATTAAGGTAAATTATTTCAGTTTAAGATAATGAAAGTATGAATTTCATTTCCAGCCTTGATTCAAGAAAGAGACAAAGAAGTAGGTGAATTGAAGTCCAAGTTTACAGAAGCTATGGCACTAAATATGATGCCTACCACTTCAGTTAATGGCGTTGATAGTGACATGACTTCTTCCCCTCTCTACACCTCCAAATACAATGGCATGAAGGAGGAACACATGATCATCAAATCTAACCTCAATCCAAATGCTTCAGAATTCACACACAAGACAACAATGTAGAGAGGTGCAGGAGGACAACTTTTAATTTGTGCTACTTACAAGTGTATCTTGTAAATTTATAATCTTTTGAGATAGGAGTTTTTGTTGTTTCAAGGCTTTGGTTATTGTTATATCGTATATGCATGAAAATGAACAGCATCACAGAATAATCAGTAGTACATATGGCAGACAAAGTTAGCTCTACATTGGCTTTCTCGGTGATACTGATGTAATAGAGAAATGTATGAAATTAATAAATATGGAAGAAGAGTTACCTGCTACATGCCCTAAATGTTATCTTGATGTGGTAATTATTATTATTTGAACAGAACGAATACTAGAAGTAATTTTTAGTATTTTTGATGTTTTTAAAAATACAGTACAAAAATTTGTAAGATGATTTTTAAAATAAAGAAATCTAGGAATGAGGTCTAAAATATGTTTCCATGGATTTCATTTCCTTTACCCAGGTTATTCATTATTGATCATTTGCATCCTATACACTTACAGAGGCTGATTGATAGAGTGTGTCGATGTATATTTGATTATTCTGGGAAGCTGTTGTACAGGTAATGTCATAGTACACACCAGACCCAGAGTGAACATCTGCTGAGGACCAGCTGATAAACACACATACATATATATGTATTTCCATTCTTACAATGTCAGTCTATATACAATAATTTGAAGTTCAAAAAAGATAATTACACTTGCAGTTCCTGTAACATGCATGCAAGTCAGGATGTGTATATACCTCTTGTAATGAGTGTTAATTATCATATATTGATGTATGTGTTAACTGCTTTAATGTGTGTATCAGTCAAAAGCACATACATGTCTGTACTGCCTTAACTGTCAGACACACATGTGTTCTTACTGTTACAAGTAGATTCTTGCTCTTTGTTTTCTCTCAGTTATTTACTGTTATTGTTCAAGTATTTACTCCTTACATATCATTGTCTGACCTATGATTGTAATTTACAGGAAATGTCACTGTACACCTACCATTGCTGGTGTGCCGTTTGACATTGACGTAATCTATCTGTTGAATGCCTATTGGCTATCATACTAAACATCAAGATGCAGCTCTTTTCCCATGACATTGTTCAGATATATTTCTTTACATTAAACAATGGCATTTTTTCAGCAACAGATTTTGTTAAAATGTTGAGGATTTATCATTGTGCCTTGAAGTTTTGGAAGGTGTGTTACTTAATTTATATAATTGATTTGAAATACTTATACAAGTGCACAAGTTGCTGGCAAGAAACCTAATTTGTTTTATTTGATTTGATACATGTTTAACTGTTCAATAATTGAAATTAAAAAGTGTCAATGAAAAGGAAATGTATGGAATTCAGATTCAATATTTTGCATAACTTTCAGTTGTTAATAGGAGTATTGTTGACAGTGCTTTTTCCCCTCTTAAATTCAAACGGATGAATTTGTTTATACTTATTTCTACATTAATTTCATTGGTAAAGAATATCAAAGTTTAAATTCTTTCTTTACATCATTTTTACAAAATCAAATAGTCCTAACTTTCGGCCATATCCGATGATGTTGCAATGACAGTTCCTACACTTAGATATCATACTGATTGAAGAGGTAAGAGTGTGCATTGAAATGATCAGTTTTTATCAGGAATTTAATGATAAGTACATGTTAAGGTCGGTTTCAGTTGTCATCACAGTTATAGTGTATAAACAAATTCTTTTTCAAAAGGCTGTGCTATTTTAATTTGGTTCGTACATTTACACTGTAAAATAAAGGAAAAAATATGACATTCAGTTTAAAATTATATTAATGAGAAGTTATACTTCAATAGCAAGTCCCATGATGACGTATTTTGATCAAAGTCAGTAATGAAAAAGATTTTATCTTCCTGATAATATGTAGCAGATACAGTGTTGAAGTTTCTTAATTTGCAGGTCCATATTTTTGAGATTTTATCGAGACAGTTATAGTGGTACGCTATTTAATGACTGACAATTCTTTAATATGTCCAGTTCGTTAATTTATCTTGTGTGGTGAACATTATTATTTCCTAGTAAGTTTTAAGTTCTTGACATGACATGGGATGCTGGATATATAGTCTCTATCACTTTGGTTTACATTTTGTGCTATGTGAAGTACATGTAACAGTAATTGACTGAAGCCCGACAGTCCTCGGTTGAGTATTAGATATTGTTTGTACTACAGTGGTATATATATGTGTTGCTTGATGTCTAGTTTCTGTGTGTACAATCACACATTTTCTTTCTAGTTCATTTTAGAAGAAATATCGACCTAAACAAAGGCCGCCACACTTTGCCAGTATTGAAAGTGTCACTGGCTGTCAGAATGTCAGTCACGTGATAAGTGTCACTGGCTGTCAGAATATCAGCCTTATGATAAGTGTCACTGGCTGTCAGAATATCAGCCTTGTGATAAGTGTCACTGGCTGTCAGAATGTCAGTCTCGTGATAAGTGTCACTGGCTGTCAGAATGTAAGTCTCGTGATAACTGTCACTGGCTGTCAGAATGTCAGCCTCGTGATAAGTGTCACTGGCTGTCAGAATATCAGTCTCGTGATAAGTGTCACTGGCTGTCAGAATGTCAGCCTCGTGATAAGGGTCACTGGCTGTCAGAATGTCAGTCACGTGATTAGCTGTTCTAAGGGATCATTTCAGCTGAAAAGTCTCAAATTTGCTGCCAGAAATAAAAGATAGCAAATGGATTTTGTTCTGTATTTATTTAACTTGTGAAATATGTACATATATTTTCGGACACCTGTTCAGGATTCCTAGTGGAAACAGTATTTTACAATATTTGATTTACTCCTTTATATAGTAATGATGTGTACATTCTTCACAATTTGTTGAAAATAATATTTTAATGTAATTTAAGCATGGATATGAAAAAGTACAATGTAAATTATTCTTTTGTACAAAGAACAGCAGGTCAGGTACGTAGTGCATAAAAGAGACCACGGTCATTAATGTTCTAAATATGATGAGTGTTCTTGACGACCGGGTCGTAGTAAAATATATGCAGAAAAAAGCTTCACGCTTAGCTATTTATGCGGGCATCATAACATTTGGTAAGGAATCCCTTTGTATACCGGTGATAAGAGTGGATAGTGTAGTATAAAAGCATGACCAAGAAGGACTTAGGCATGACCCTGTTTGTTCCTTTCGTGCAAAGTGCATGTGCTGTTTTGTAGGATGTAGATGGGGTCTTTTTAATAAATGACACGTATGTATGCATCACTTTTGAGAAGGAAACGATTAAGACCAAACTCTGTAGAAAACTCGATAAAGGCAGGGATGTATAGCACATATATACTATACACGTCCCAGGTGAAGGTGTGCTGTTAAACCAGGGCGATCACCTCCAGTGCAGAAATTGTTCATTGGCATGGAACTGAACCAGCATGTCGCATATCCAGCTCCATCACACTTCGTCTGTTTCTAAATACGAGAAAGGACCCTATTTTACCATCATTATGTCTTACAGGACTACGGAATACTGGCTCTTGTAGACTTTTTACACAACAGAATATACATTTTTTTCACCAGTGCATCGAAACCTTTAACGTCGCTGTCATCGGGATACCGATGTATACAGTTATGGATCAAACTGTAAAATAACACGAAATTTTTCATAGGAACTAAAAGTTTAATATGGAGCTCGTAACTTATCAATCACCCCTCCTAAGTCACTCACCTCTAAGCCTGTATAACATTGTCAGTAATCGAGGCGTATGTTTGATGGTAGTGAGATCACCAATAAATTTTTCCATTGAACAGAGAAAAAAAACTGGCTACAGGTTTCGCAATTTTTTTTTACTAAGTACTGGACGTACTCCGAACGTATGAGACCCAACAAATGCAGAGGTCGATGCTACTCACTAAATTAGGACTGCCAAATGTAAGCTATTGTAATTTTAATCTACTTGTGAAATACAGACTTTTACATTAATTCAAAAGTCATTAACCCAATGAAAGACTTTGCCATATTGAATCTGTTCGTGTGAATATATAAAGGCTATATCTCTTGCATATCAAAATTGCCAGGATAAAATTTTTAAAAAGTAGATCAAAGTCGAAAGTCATGGTACAAAATGAATGACCTTGCCACATTGAATCTAATATTTACAGAACACGAAAGCCCCATCCCTTACAGACAGAATTTTTGAATAGTAGGAAATTGACCCTTCCACTTCAATCGGAACACCGTCGCCATTTTTTTTACAAAAATAGACTCGGAAGCCCCACGGCGCAGCGATATATACCAAATTGCTTCAATTCTTCGGCTTTCGTCGTAGGAGCACTTTGCGAAATGAGGCGAAAAAAAGTTTATAGGATTGCTTTGTAATTTAGGATATGAGAAGTTCAGTATGAAATGTAATACCCGTTTTGATGAATATTATACAATCGTAACGGTAATTCAGTAATCGTAGCAAATTTCACATTTTTATTTTAAATGTTAGAGTATTGGAAATGAATCCGAGGAAAATCGAAGTGACATTTAGCAAACGAATGTTTTATTGCTGCTCTCTTTAATAAATCAATGCAATGACACAAAAAAAATGTGTAAATAACAAAAAGACATAAAAAAAACCCCAAATAAAATACAAAAACAAAAGACGTCAAAAATTTATTTCGGAAGGGAACTAATAGTCTGAAAAGACGTCCGAAAGCATAAAAAAGTCTGTTTCCGATTTGAACGAAAAGAACAAAGTTGACTGTTACATCCTTCTAGAACACTCGGATACAGTTAGTTTTTATACTCTATGCACTTCTTATGAAGATTTTCAAGGAGGCAATCCCTGTTGGCAGCTCTCAATAAAAACATAAACTTTGTAGAGGTCCCCTTGTACTACAAGTATACGACGTTTGATCAAAATGTGCCCGGTAGTAAAGAGAAGTCGAGAATGTGAAGGTTTACGGACGACGGACAGTGCGTCATCACATTAGTCCACTTGAACCTTTGACAGAAGTGAGTTAAACCAAATGTAGAGGATCTTGAGTACTTTATCCATACTGAGTACCACGTTTCATCAAAATTTTGTTCACTGGTTTTGGAAAAATCGAGAAAAAAATGAAGTTTATTGTACTTCAGTCCTTAGCTCAAATGAGCCAAAATGATTGAATTGACCCCCAGTTTCGACTTTCCATTTTAGATATTCGAGTCACAATGGTAAGCTGTCTTCGTCTGTAGTGGTTCCCATTAACAATTGAACGTTTTTGTTTCTTAACAAGAGTCAATATAGCTCAATCAGCTCAGTGCTTGGTTCGTAGACCAGTGGTCCTGGGTTCGAGTTACGCTTGTGTCCTGTTTTAATATGAAACAGTACACGCCACAGTACCGTGTCACGGTAGACGTTGCATACAATATATCCCTAGCTGCCTAGAAATTCCAGTCCAGAGCGTTGCATCTCGTAGATGCTGTCGCCAGTTAAGCAAGATCAGACTGGTACACGTGATGCATGACTAAAGAAGTAAAAAAAAACCCAAAAAACATTAAACAAACTCCCCCATTAGTAAAAGATCCCCACCCCAAATACTAACAAAAATATATTATGATACGCTTCTTCTAAAGACGTGCGTATAAAAGAACTGTTCCCAGTATGGAAAGTGCCACTCTTTAATATGCTGGTGCCTGTTCCAATAAACAGTCGGGAAAAATAAACAGGATGTAATTGTGAAACAAATCTCTCGGGGGAAATTTCAGCTATTGTGAGAATGGAAATGTATCTGAATAAAGACCAGGTTTATCGTAGTACCATATCTCCGCAACGACGGAAAACGATTCAAGCTCTCTACAGGCAGACAAAAGCTATTGTGAAACATAGACATGGAGTCTTAGTATACAAAGTATAAGAACACTGCAGTTATGAAACACAATAAAAACGCAAGAGGTTTTATCAGATTCTGACATTGAATGTTTTGGTACAAGTTAAATATCTCAAGGGAAACTTCGTTGATTTTGGTATCAATGGAAAGGGCTTCATTAAAAGTACACATTTTAAATATGAAGTCTTTATCTTCAATGGTTCAAAAGTAAGATTCAAGTTACTGATAGACAGGCAGACAAACAACATTGGGGGGGGGGGCATAAAATCCAGAAAACTCAAATTTCAAATAATCCTTCAAAGGGATATTTACTAATACTAGTAAAAACTACATGTTTTAATGCATCTCTATGTTGAATAAATCCAGAACAAGTTGTGTTTTTGAAACTCTAATGCCCCCGGCGACACCAAAATCCAAAAAGTTATTTTTAGCGTGGTTATTGTCAAGGTCAAAAGGTCATCGACCTTGGTGTCATTTGAAAGGGCTTCATTATTTAAGTACGCATATCAGATATAAAGTCTCTATCCCTCGCGAATCAAAAGTTATAGCCAAGGTTAAAGTTAACAATAGACAGACAGACACACAAACAAACAAACAGACTAGACAAAAGCAATATGCCACAGATATATCGATCCGGAGGCATAAAATAACACAAATATGTGGAAATAAAATATATAAATCTATCCTTTGGTGGTTCTAACCCACAAAATCAAAACCACTTGTAGGGGGACTTCAAGACATCATACCTACCAAGTTTCACCAAAATCCCTTCAGCGGTTCTATTTTTTTTAAATTAACGAACGGATGGACACACTTGTAGTACACTAATATATTCAGTATATCAATCCATGCAGCCGGTCTGAAGGAGGATTTTGTCACAGGAAGGTTCCATTGGAAAGTTACTGTGAAATACTTTATTTTCCCATTTTCGTAGAATACCTCTTAACACTTGTTCGTAATTTCATGGAAAACGCCTCTGATTGAAAGACAAAATAATAACTTTCCGTCCACACATTTTACGTATATGCAATGAATCAAAGGCTGCTTACGATACAGAATCATTGACAATTAATGCAAACAACCACTAAATTTCTATCTCCATGTACGTGTAATAATAGTAATAAAAATCCTGATAATTCAGAGTTGGAATAGCATGTACTCGTGTATCTTTTTGCTTTATATTTTCAAATTGCACGAATCAAGTGATTATTATTTTCCAACTTCCCCATCTCTTCTTTTAAGACGAAACATTCGAGTACATATCATGTATAGGAAACTCCTGCATATGCTGCCGATCATGAATATAGAATTTCCTCAAAGTTTCCATATTTGCACAATTCTTTGCTTAGACGAGATATCGTTGAAAACTATAATTAAGACACATATGTCAATTATAAAACTTATTTTGTGAATTTTCAGAATGGGGCAATTCTATTACACATAAACAATCACAGATACTACAGTGTATTTCGAAACTATCTTCGATGCGATTGAATTTGTGTAATGGGTACACATAAATTGTTAATCAGAATCGTATTCTGTTTTTCTAAAGGTATACATTCCTGCATTATTTCTACTAGAGAAAGCATTGAGGTTGTGCTCAAAATACCATTTATTATTTGCTTACATGTACTAGTATTAGGAAATCAAAGAAAACACTTGAAAATGTGCTAAACCGACAGAGTTCAAAAAGATGTCCAAACTTATTTCTGACTTGAACCGAAAACAACATTTCTTAAGAGTTTTCTAGATTACTTTGGTGCTTTCAATTTATTGATTAACACAGCAAATATGAATTAAAAAGCTTGTCAAAAGCACAGATGGGCATATAATATATTGCTCAGTTGAGAAATTTCCTCCCTCTCAAACAACTCACTGCTTGAACAGAATTACAAATGCAAATACATGTACTCCTTATACATATTGCTCTCACAACATCTGACAAATGACTGTAAACTTTTGATTCATCAATTTTAAGCAAGTCACAGTATTACATAGTAAACAAGATCCAACTCCTAAAACTCAAGGAAATCTAATTAGGAAATATTTACAAATTATCCTTGAATTTCATAGATTCTTATGATTAACAGCAAATCAATGCTCTACAATCTGTTTTGGTGCAAAATGAAATAAAAAAAATGGGGCACCTCTAAACCAGTATATGAGTGCTGAAAAGCCTTACAAACTTGAAACTGAAATAAATACAAGCAAACCACTAATGAAGCATTAACAATTATTGAAGGCAGGATGTAAGACTTGAAATATCTAATTCTTATGGTATAACTTCAATGCAGGGGAAACAATGATGCATTTCTCTTGAAACAGGAAACCTTTAAGGTCAAAATCAAAAAGGTAATTTTGGGATACAGCCCATCAAGTCTATCTATGTGTGCGGTTTGAAAGATCCGATTCTCATGATCTTTCTGTAGCTGACCTAAACTTTAATATGCTTCTGACCTTTTGATTGGGAATCTTCAAGGTCACAAATGAAAGTCACTGAGAGTAGTAGTCATTAAATTCAATCTTTATGTGAGGTTTTAAAGACATCTCTCATGATCTTTCTGTAATAGACAAATTCCAAGTTTTCAATTACACTTTGAAATTCTTAAATATAACCGTAAATAGGATGTGACTATGGACAAATATTGACCTTTCAATTACAAAATTTCAATTATGAATTAAATTAAATTGAAATTTAAGATTTTATAATAAAAGGAACAAAACATGGAGATGGCTAATAGAACTAAAATCAATGACACATTTGACAATGAAATTGGGAACTTTCAAGGTCAAGGTCACAAACAAAGGTTTTTGATGGATAAAGCTCATCAAGGTCTATCTACATGTGAAATTTGAAAGAGTTTTTGTCTATGATCTTTCAACTCAATTCAATTATGCATTTGACCTTGTTACTGGGAACTTTCAAGGTCAATGTAACAAAGGTATAAATGGATAGAACTCATTAAGATCAATCCACAAGCACAGGTCTATGCAAATAAAATAGTTATAAACCCCCCTTTTTTCCCTCTGACTCTCTCTCTCTACTCAATGACTGCACTCGTGATATGAAAAAAAAGAAAGTAGTCTAGCTTTGTTTTTTTCATTTCATGAGTGCAGTCATTGAGTCAAGAGAGAGTCAGAGGGAAAAAAAAAGGGGGGGGGTTTATAATTATTTTATTTGCAGGGACCTGTGTCCACAAGTAAAGGTTGAACTAAAGTTGATTACACATTTGACCTTAAAACTGCGAACCTTCAACGTCAATGTCACAAACAAAGTTTTCAATGGATAAAGCTTATCAAGGTCTATCTACATATAAAGTTTGAAAGAGTTTTTGTCAATGTTTTTTTTGCAAGGTACTTAATCACAAGAGTTAATCCAAATTGTTGACGCAGACAGATGACATCACCATTTCAAAGACCGGATTTTGCTTTGCAATCTGGCCAAAAATTTTCCCTCTAATAGGGTTTGGACACTAACTTTCACGTTACAGCCAGTGTTGCATACAACACTCCTCCCCTATAGTCATCAGTGTGATTGAGGCAAATGTCTAAATTATGAAGAATCAACTAACTTTGTCATTCCTAACTCAAGTTATCATCTGTAAACCAAAAATCTATTTTTAGGGAAAGTGACCTACATATTTGACCTTTTTACCCCAAACACAATACCAAGCAAGCATTGTGTGTAGTTTCATCAATACATGTATTGGTCTATTCTAATTCAAGCTATAATCCCGAAACCAAAAATCTATTTTCAGCAAGTAATGTACATATTTCACCTTTTAACACCAAACACAATTCAATGCAAGCAATCTACATAAACTATCACTCTGTGAAGTTTCATCAATATTGGTCTATCCAAAGTTAAGTTAGCATCTGGAAACCATCAGGACAGACAATGACAAACACTATAGTCCTTCTGGTTTTACCGGCAGGAGACTAAAAAAGAAAAATAGAACAAGCATATTGAGTCCTGCTGGAGAAATATGTGTCCCCCACCAGTTTCCATAAGTTTACTAAGTCCAAGAGCCGTAACTATTCCTTAAAATAGGTCAATCCTGACCAAACTCGATCTTGATTTATAACTCATTGATACAAAGCTAAATATCAACTTAATGGTTGCAAATTAAGTCTCAGATAGACAGATGGAGTGGGAACCAATAGTCCCCTCCAGTTTACTGTTGAAAGACTAGAAATCAAGAAATCTAAATTCTGACAAGAAACTTTCAAATAAGCCTTGAAATAAACATTTTCAAATAAAATTTAAAAATAAATGACTTATTTCTCTTAAATAATTAATAAATCAAGAAAATGATACAAAACTGTGTCAAAAAGAAGAGAGTCAAGAAAGAGAACAGAAAAGCATAAAAAATCACAACCAGAAGTCTCTGTCGAGACTGGAGCTCTACTGTTATCCTCTACTCAAACAACAATTTACCTTCAGAGAAGAAGGGGTAAAAATATATTTGGACCACACATGTATGTTTTTGTATTGCACATGCACAACTATACCACCTACCAAACATGATGAGATCATAATTAAGTCTCACAGACATATACAATAAGAGAAGAAGTGGGAACAAGATTTTGGGACCACGCCCCTTTGTGGGGCCCCAAGGGGTCCGAACTGGTCCAAAATTGCACATGCACAATTACACCACCTATCCAACAAAAGGAGACCATAATTAGGTCTCTAGGCTATATACTTTCAAAGAAAAAGAGGGAACAAGATTTTGGGACCACACCCCTTTGTGGGACCCAAGGGGGTCCGGACTGGACCAAACTTATACATGCACAACTACATCACATATCAATCATGATGAGACTATAATTAGGTCTCTGGGACATATACCTTCAGAAAAGAAGAGGGAACAAGATTTTGGGACCACGCCCCTGTGGGGCCCAAGGAGGTCCAAACTGGTCCAAAATTGCACATGCACAACTACACCACCTATCCAACAAAATGAGACCATAATTAGGTCTCTAGGATATATACCTTCAGAGAAAAAGAGGGAACAAGATTTTGGGACCACACCCGTTTGTGGGACCCCAGGGGGTCCAGACTGGACCAAAATTATACATGCACAACTAGATCACATACCAAACATGATTAGACCATAATTAGGTCTCTGGGACATATATCTTAAGAAAAGAAGAGGGAACAAGATTTTGGGACCACGCCCCTTTTTGGGACCCCAGGGGGTCCGAACCAGACCAAAATTATACATGCACAACTACATCACATACCAAACTTGATGAGACCATAATTAGGTCTCTGGGACATATACCTTCAGAAAAGAAGAGGGAACAAGATTTTGTGACCACGCCCCTTTGTGGGGTCCCAGGGGGTCCGGACTAGACCAAAATTGCACATGCACAACTAGACCACCTATCCAACAAAATGAGACCATAATTAGGTCTCTGGGACATATACCTTAAGGATAGAAGAGGGAACAAGAATTTGGGACCACGCCCTTTTGTGGGACCCCAGGGGGGGGGGGCGGACCAGGCCAAAATAATAAATGCACAACTAGATCACATACCAAACATGATGAGACCATAATTAGGTCTCTGGGACATATACCTTAAGAATAGAAGAGGGAACAAGATTTTGGGACCACGCCCCTTTCTGGGAGCCCAAGGGGGCCGGACCATACCAAATTGCACATGCACAACTAGACCACCTATATAACAAAATGAGACCATAATTAGGTCTCTATGATATATACCTTCAGAAATGAAAAGGGAACAAGATTTTGGGACCACGCCCCTTTTGTAGGGGCCCCAGGGGGTCCGGACCGGACCAAAATTGCACATGCACAACTAGACCAGCTACAAAACATGATGAGACCATAATTAGGTCTCTGGGATATATACAATCAGAGAAGAAGAGGGAACAAGATTTTGGGACCACGCCCTTTTGTGGGCCCCAAAGGGGTCGGAACTGGACCAAAATTGCACATGCACAACTAGACCACCTACCCAACAAGAAGAACCCATAATAAGGTCTCTGGGGTATATACCTTCAGAGGAGAAGAGGGAACAAAAAATTGTTTACGGACGGACGTCCGGACGGCCGGACAACGGACGAAGGACCATCGCATGAGCTCGACTGGTCGAGACCAGTAGAGCTAAAAAACAATTACATTTCCAAAGACAGTTTTTTAGATCACTCTGGTGTATTTGATTTATTGACTTATAAAGCTGGTTTAAGGAAAAAGTTTAATAAATGTACCTTCAAAGGCCCAAGTTTCAGCATCTTGGAAAATCTTTCCATTAGTTTCAAAGAAGTCTATCAATGCTTATTATTACGTACAAATGGTATACCCATCCCCGTATTTTTGTGAAAAAAAACCCTAAAATTTATTTTCGTTTTCCTTTTTTTCCAATCATAGTCATTTCAACAATTCAATAAAATTTTTAAAAATACATAAAATTTGTGCATTATAAGCAAACCACCAAGACAAAATCAAAGAAGTTACTTGAAAATATGCAAAAAAGACAAAGACAGAAAGATGTCAAAAAGTATAAAAAACAAATTTGACTTTGGAATGGAACCATACCCGACAAAACTTTTTAACACTTTCCTCTAGATTACTGATACATTTTGTTGCCAGTCTGAAAAGTAATCAAAGGAGAATACTATCGGGCAAAAGTGTTGCCCTATCTTGGATCTACCCCTACACAAATCTGGCAAAAAAATGTACCACTTTTGTAGGGAACCTTTAGTAATTCATCTCTACCAAGTTTCATCGAAGTTCCTCATTCAAGTTTTGAAAAAGAAGTTAAAAATATGAAAAGTTTATGCCAAAAGGACAGATGGCTTGACAACAGATAAAGAGTGATCACTACAGCTTACTCAAACTTTCACCTTAAGTGATCTCGAAAAATTACACTGAACAAATGGAATGATCACAATAGCTCACACGAGCCTTCAGCCCAGGAGAGCTAAAAAACCCACACCACAAAGGTTTCACATACTATTTAATGATAATAGAAAATGATGAGTAGATTTCTTTTAAGCACTGTAGGTACAATTTATTTTCTACACTCCAATATCACGGTTTCCATTAGTTACATTTTATAGTTTATCAATATTATACAAGTAAGAAGTCAGATTTTAACACAAATCATATCAGAGTTAGCATGTGGCACATAACATTTTAACATGTGGCACATCAGGTTTAGCATGTGGCAATTTGAGTTATGCATATGGCATACCAGATTCATGAAAGATGCATATCACTTCATGCTGCACATATTTACAACTAAATATGTCATGTTTTAGTTCTACATTTCTGGGTGCAGCATTCCAAATAACCACATTAAATTACAGTCAGTAATGTTTTAAAATTTCACATTAAAACATGAACATTATGCACTTTAAATGTCAATGCAACAAAATACACTGTATGTTCAAAAGATAACATTAAAAAATGGGAACTCTGCCTTGTCAGGCTGCATTAAATCAGCAAGAAAACAAACTGTGCCGGCCCATCCCTCGTACAGACTGAAAGGAGAATCAGGGACCCTGGCATTTCTTTGAAATTCATCCATAAATAAAAATTCTGCCATTTTCTGTGCTCTATACAGATGTTTATGATTGCCTGTGAGTCTATAAAGGAGGAGAAACACGTATCCACTCCCTGCAACTCCATGACATATCCCCGGGCCCTTCCTAAGTAAACCCTTTCTCCAGGTCAGATCCCCACAACGTACACATGCATCCAAGTACTTCTGATCTCCATACACTTTGTATGCACGTGCAAACAAGTATATAACACCTGAAACAATATATATATATACATATATACATATACATATACACCAACAAAGAATTATTACACAGAATAGCACACTATATACAACATATCACTTGAACATTTGAATTAGGATATGGCAGAGTGTATCTTAAAAAATCTACAGCAATATTAACATTTACATTTGGTGTTCTTATATATGAATATCACGTTAGCACTGAATTTCTATTGACCAGAAATTAAAAACTGTCATTTAATTATATATAAGTGAGCAAGATTAGCTCAAATGTGTAATGTGATAACTGAATATTCCTATGAAAATACTGACTTGTTTACCTGCCACTTTGACAATATACATGTATATCAGGAATTCTATTTACATATAATTGTGATTATGATAAAGTAGTTGCATCTTGTTAATATTAGTCATTCTGCCTTACCTGGTGCCCCATGACACCAATGCACAAGTTCCTCTTTTTCTGGTCTACCTCCAGCTACTTCATCCATTGCTGGAGCATAATTTCCATTGGGCTGTTCAAGAGACATCATAAAATCTACAGCAGATTTAATCAACTTGGCAGAATGAGGGTTAGTATGAAGGAAACATGGGAAGCCGAGCAGCATCTGTAAAATCCCAGAAAGGCCATGGGCGGCACCTGTAATAGTACATTAATCAACATGATGTATTTGATTATATGTACTTAGTTCATACCATGCTCAATATGTATAATCATACATCGTATAATTTTGAATCATATTAGACTTACAGCCCAGGGTTCTGGATTTGCCTATTGTATACCGTACCCCTCATTGCAGTACTGTATTTATAACTTGAGACCCACATTTTGACTCTTGTATCTGTTCTTAGTTTTCTTTACACTGTCAAATATTTATCAGTGTCTTTGATTTGTACATCTTGATATTAGATAGGAAAGCTTTGAAATGTTTAATGAATAATTTAGATCCAGATTAAGGTCACCTTTCCATCACTAAAAGTTTAACGCTCCTCCTTATCTTACAATGTATTTTTGTAATAATTTAACAAAATATTTACGACTTAAGCAATACTGGCTGAGATCACTCCTCCCATAGGCCACAAATAACTGTGAGTATTTCTACCGACAATCCACAGCTCTAGATCTGACTATTTTGAGGCTTATTTTTGACCCAATTCTAAAATTGAATTACAAGTACTTTATTTTTTCAGTTTCCAACTTCAATAACTCATAGTCTGTCAGTGATAATATTGCATATGTTTTTAAACAAGGATTCCATGTGAGAGGGGTAGCTGGTTATAAGTCAAAATAAAAACATTTGAGGTCCATGTCATTACAGTGAGATACCCTTATTAAAATATCTTTATCCCGATTTTACCTGAGGGACGAATTAGTCCAGTGGTAAAAGTCAGCGTACTGATTGTGTTAGCAATTGAAGTATTCTGAGTTCGAATCCTACGAATGTTATTTTTGTATGTAGTGCATTCATATTTTTCTTTCAAAAAGATGTGTTTGTGAAATACAGATGCCTACAGCGGCAAGAAATTAGGTCCATATAAGACAAAAATTGTAATGTTTTTCTTTTGATCTGCTCCAGCACATGGGATAAGATGTCAGCAAAGTGCAAACAATCGGTCCAATCCTTAGGTGAATTTACAGTCCAAATGAAAACTTAGAATAAAAGCTCACTTCCAGATGGGCAGAACACGGCATTATCTTATGGATGTTAAGTATATTTTTTAAATTTCACAAATACATGTATACTAATTGATGACAAAATTTACAAGAAAAAAAATTTACAAGAAAAACAAGATTCAGCCCTTGAAATTTATCACTAGATGTCCCTTTTCTAGAAAAAAATCAAGCCTTTGCCACGATTCAAACATATGTCCTAGTGGCCTTTCAATCCATAGCTGAACTTGCTTGCTAACCACTAGACTGTCATGCGCTTAGAAATTGAGGTGTTTAAATGTAATTAAATATATATATCAACAAAATGTGCTTTCCTATCTGTCACCCCTATTTTGAATTTATTGGACTCTTTGTTTTGGTTTTATTTTTAACCTGGATGAGCAAACTTATCGCTGACGGACTATAAAATTCCTCATTAGTTTTTAGAAATAAAAAGCTGAATCACTGTATAAACCACATACATTTAATCAATGCAAAATCAGTATTTTTCAAGACAAAAGTGCATATATCTGGCAAACATTTCACTGAGACATTTCAAATCTTAAACTGTTTTACATGTACACAAAGTCTTTACAAGATATGAACCTCTACTGCCATCATGGAATAGGGAAGTGGAAAACAATTATCAGAATCCACAAAAGAGAAAGATCTGTAGTAATATACAACAATGGTTTTACCATTAATCTTAATTGTTTCTGTTGATGCACACCTATCAGCAGAGTAACTGGATAAAACCATTCAACATTTTAAATCAAAGAAGATCAGACTATTTCATTTTAGAAATGTGATTCAAATTATTGACCAGTTTTACAAATGTGAACAATATACAGATTTTTTAAAAAGTGAAAGAGCTATCTATTGTTATTACATGTACACTTTTGTTTACTTTAAAGAAGAAATAATGGTTTACATTTGTAAGTTTTCCAAATCAGGGTGGAAAACATCGATATTTTCCTAATTCAAAGGGCCCAGTCCAAAAACAGGCTACCAGAGCCCTGAAGTCAGCAATTAATGCACTAAGCCTAAGTCATATAATGGTTGGCCAATTGACAGCATCTACAAGGAAGATCCCATGAGGTTTGCCCCACTGTCAGCATCTACAAGAAATATTACATTGTCACTGGCATATTTTCAGCATCTAAGAAACCAAGGCCATACAGAAGTTGACCCACAGTTAGCATCTACAAGGCAGATCATATGGTTTTCAGCATCTACAAGAAACACCACTTTGCAATAGACCATATTCCGATTTTGATAATTGCTGTCTTTTTGTCCGAGCTAATACATTTTGGCGTTGTTTTTCATAGTGACGTCATAACGTATGATATAGATTCATTATAACATCACTATGAAAAACAACGCCAAAAGGTATTAGCTCGGACAAAAAGTCGTCATTTATCAAAACCGGAAAATGGTCTATTGGCCAATTATTGTCTGCATCTAAAGAAAACAACAAGGTACATGTTGCTGACCTAATGTTAGCAACTAAAAAGTAAACCTCATATGAGTAGGCCTATTTTCAGCAAAAATCACATAGTAATTGATCTATTGTCAACATCTACAAGGAAGACCATATGTCTTAGCCACAATCATGTTATTGCTAATTGACTCATTATCGATCAAGAAAGACCATATAGTAATTGGCCTATTGTTAGGATCTTTAAGGAAGACCAAAGGAACCATTGTCAGCATCTGATAAGAAGACCATATAATTGATTGTTGCTTTATCATTAGCATCTACAAAGAAGACCATATAGAGTTCAGCATTTTCAAGGGAGATCACATGGTACCTGGCCTATTGTCAGCATCTAAAAGGGAGACCACAAGATTGTTGGCCCCCTATCAGTAACTACAAACCTTTAGGGGCACCCCTTAGTGGAAAAAAAACCACATAGTACATTTTCTTAGCTGATTGTCTACATGTTCAAAACAGACAACTAGGTTGTTCCTCCATTTTCAATATAAAAGATCACATAATAAATGTCAGTATTGTCATTACAAGACCATGGCGTTTTGACCATTAATTCTTCAGGACACTAACATTAAAGAGAATAGTGGTTGGCATGAAGCCAGAATTCCATGAAGTACTCACTCTAGGTTCAAATCCTACATTAACACTCTCAACAGATACTTACTCATCATTATAATATTACACTATGCATGTGTTTGACTTTATAGTTTCCATAAGTTTTTAGCTGGATACATGTGAATGAATAATATCTTCTTGATTCTATGGGTGTCCCAAAAAGTGTTACATGTACATGACATAATAATTTTGTGGAAACACAAAATAATTATATGTTTAACATCAATCTTAAGCTAAATTAAATAAATGCAATACCCAGATATTCTGTATGATAGTAAGAATACATCAGTGGGGCTTTTGGTGGTGACATCTGTCTCCTCGCTCCTCTCTCCCCAGATTCTACCGTTACTCTACACAACTCCACTGCACAGTCATCAGTGATCACCTGCAATATACAGTAAAATAAAGACATTTTGAAATCATTAGAAACGAATGCATGATGTGATAAGAAACAGAACAAGTTTAGCTGTCTCTCTCTTTTATTTCTTCCATTTCTCCTTTTTTGTTTATATAGATATCATCAATATCAATAATATAAAATATAAGCAAGGCATTTTACATCTTCATTTTTATAGTATCACTGTGACTTTTACCTATGAGGTACATGACCTTGGGTTCAACCAAACGGTACATTCTCAAATGTCAAATGTACATTTGTATTGTAACAAATGTACACAGTATATAAATTAGTGTTCTAAAAACACTTTTTCAAATTACTTACTAAGGGTAAGTCAGTGATGACACAAACTTCACTAAATATCAAGAAGATAATTTAACTTAAATCAGAAAGATTATCATGATTTAAAAAAAAATCAAGAGAACGCCTAGCATGGCTTAATAAACCTGTCCCTTACCGGTACTTTGGACGGGATCAATGTGAACGTATGGTTTTATTACCCCTAAACTTGGGTCTCTTTGGTAATACTTTGCATTCCATAGCATCTTATCACAGCAACAAGAAACCGTCCAAGACGGTATGACAAGACTGCAAATGCTAAATGCAAAATGCTGATGCCGGACTGATGGACAGACAGACGGACGGACCAACCGACCGATTTTGCAAATTTATAGACCAGAATGCAAGTGGTCACCCTAAAGGCAAAAAACAGTTTGTGTTCATTGAAGCGTAAATTCAAGGTCAAGGTCACTAAATTTTTGTATTGGTTGGATAGAACATTCAAGTATCTACAAACCTACCAACTTTGACATAAGTACCCTTTAGGGTATGAAAGAAACCAAGATAAATGCAAATGCTAAACACAAAATGTTGACGTCATGCGGACGGATGGACTGACAGATGGACAAACAGATTGACGGACGGAAAGAAGGTTTTCGCAAATTCATAGACTGGAATTGCTTTGCAATCCGGTCAAAAATGAAATCCAAATCCCATAACTCTGGAACGACAACACAGAATTTGCTCAAAGTCAAAAGGTGGCTTCCCCTATATTATCTAAGCATTCTGTATGAGTTTCAAGAAAAACAGCTGATGGTTAATAAAGTTATCAGGTTCCATAGTGGACGGGCGAAGGGACAGGCGGACGGACAGACAGACATCGCCATACCATAGTACATTCCGTCTTTCGACAGGCGTATATCAAAATGAATACTTGAATTCCTTGAAGTTGTTTTCATTTCACATACTAAAATACATGTAAAAATGTATATCTATCATTATTTTAAGGAAGGGTACAGATTAAATCTGTTTTTAGAAATACTTCAACTAAGGATCAGTTTTGCTTGTTGACTGATTGATGTTTTACATCACTCCATGATTATTTCATGTATATGGAGACAGCATGCCATCTATCTGATGCAATGCATAGAAAATTAGACCTTTGCACCAGATCCTTCTGAAGTAGTGAGGGATCTTTTATGTGCCATGCCTAATGTAACACATGTCCTCAATTTTACTGTTTCATCCTGAAGACAAAATGCCAGTGTGCCTGGGATCTCTCGGTCACAAGCCCAGAATCTCATCCACTGGGCTACAATGGCTCACTGGCTTGATCAGTTTTGCTCTTATAAGAATACTCAATTGAATGATTTATATTATAACTTGTCTCATCTTGTAAAACCCATGGAGTACATCTTACAAATGTACCTCACAAATTCCGTTGGACATTACAACCAAAAACCTTTGGAAGGTGTGTCTGAAATCCTGCTATCTCATTGGTCCACCATGACACTGTGATGGTTCAATGAAACGACACCTAATATCGGCAATACAGGGTTATGTTACCTGTGTCATACTATGGTGGCATTCGAAGATGTAGATTATACTAATCTTAAGGTGCTGTGAGATTTTACATTAAAAGATTTTTCAGGACCATGCTTTACAAGTTTTGGTTATGGAGAGACGTGATGTCTTCATATCTGTCAAAACAGGAGTTCAAACACTTTCTTTCATAAGTAGGATTAACTTGAAAGGTTGTGGGGGTGGTGTCTGATGACATGAATATTAATGAGTTCCGATGGTTTTTGTCTTTATTGTCCCATGGGGTTTGTGAAGTACAATCTACTCCGTAGGTTCACACAATGAGCTTGTCTAAACAAGTGAATAACTACAAGAATTCACTTGGTTTACTGTTAAATATTTTTTGCTTATTTCGGAAATGTTGAAACTGCCAGCATGGATACTGGCTGTAGCAGTATTTTTTAGAATACTACACTTATATTTATATTATCACAAAGTTTAACAAAAGTCACGGTCCTGCCAGTCATCAGGTCAGGATTTTACAAGGACCGACAGAAATCCACATTTTGCCGGTCCAAACGTTTGACAGACATTTCTGCACTGTTTATTTTCACATTGAATGAGGTCTCTTTCTTCCCAAGTCAAAAATGTGTCAATAATGCCCATTGGATGAAATCTATTTTTGTCTGCGAATCAAATTCTCTGAATTTCCTGTCACTTGTTAATGTATTGAGTAATAAGAAGTTGAGAATACTGATTGGGTACGATACGCCAATCAAAATCTTTTGAAAAGTCAGGAGCGCTGACCCAGATTAGGAAGTTACGTGTACACAACTACAACAACAATAATGGCCTCCTGGCCGATCAGAAATTCATGGACTGCTATCCCCGGCCAGAAAAGAAAGTGTTCAGAGGGGGAGGGGGAGATTTCAAAAAAAGAAACTATGAGGCGCAAAGGAAGGAAAGGAGTTTTAACCAGCTATGGAAAGTGGGGAGGGGGTGGTTGCAAAAAAAAAGATCAGTCCACCAAAAAATGATTCCGACTGGCAAAAAATGCTGTTTTGCCAGTCCAAATGACCACCAAATCACAGGGACATTTGTTAAACTCTGTTATCAGTTTTTCCAGTATTCTTGGTGAAATAAAGCAGGTAATGAGGTACTAAGGAATTACATGTATATTATCTAAACGTTACTTAAATAATGCATGCTTATCACAAATAAACTATTAATTTTGTTGAGAAATGTTACATTTGTATTTTATTCATAATCATTTAGTCAGTATCACTATTCAAATAATATACTACTACTGCTTAGACAGCAGTTTTGATGAAAGGCATACAGTGCCTTTGACCATGAAGGTGTGATCTCTGTCAAGGTAAAGCCATGCTCTAAAAATATTCTGTCTTCCATATCTCATTCCTCCCTGGCAGCCATCTTTGTTTACTGCCCTACACTGTTATCTCTACAGTGTGCCCTGAGCTGATTCAGCAGCAGCTGATGCAGCAGCCAGAAATAATGATAGGCAGTATATAAAATGCTGTAACTTTTTTAATATTCAATGAAAACTTACCAAATTTTCACAGTTTGTTTATGATATTTCATGTTAAAATCCAGTCTAATTTAAATGTAAACAGAAAAATAACACATCAAGAATTTTAGGAATAATAATCATTGTATTGTTAGAAAATCAAGTATATTTTTGATTACATTATTAATTAAAAAAAGTTCTGGGTGCTTAGCTTGATGGTAACTTTTGAAACAAGGCACACAAAGGTTCACACCAACATTGCTCACAACCAGATTTTGGTTCTTTTCTTATTTTTTCTTAGCACACTCTTTTGCCATGTTCTTTTTTTGTCAAATTCAGTAGGCCAATGTAACAGTCCTTGAGTCTGACGATCACTTGTTCCTTCCCTCTTTCTTTTACCCCAGAAGTCTCGTAAAAGTTGATGAGCTAGATTAATGCGGAAATTCTAGCTGTGTTCTTTCCCTTGTACGGCCACTCTTTGTTTTCAAATTCATGGTTGGGTGATTCCTTCATCAGAATGAAGGCATTGCAAATCGAAACGTCAACCATGAACCAAAAAAGATACTTCCACCATTTCAGTGCTTTTCTGCTGATATTATAGGTGGATCTCAACTGATCAGCTCTATCCACTCCATTCATGAATTGAGTATAAATTTTCACTACATTGGGACATGGTACGTTGATGATTCTACCATCTTTCTGTTTCCTTTGGACTTCTGTCATTTCTAGTGGGTTAGTATTGGTAGAAAAGTAGGGTTACTGTCCTCTTGTCATGCCAAGCAGTGGCTACCATACTTCTATTTTGTCTCTGAATGACATCTCCTTGTTTTTTCCAACTTGGACTTGCTGATAGCTGGAGGAATACCTTTGCGATTTGTTCGCACAGTGCCACATGCGTATGTATCGTTAGCCATCAAATCCTTGAAAAGTTGTACGGAATGTGAAATAGTTGTCACAGTAAATATGGTGAAACTTTCCCCATATACTTCTAGAGAGGTCACGCACAACTCTCTCTCCAAGACCCTTCTCTGCAATGTTGCCTTCTTTTCCAGTATACACTTGAAATTCATTCACATATCCATTATGTGGATCGGCCCTCATCCATACTTTTATACCACGTTTAGTTGGCTTCAAAGGTACGTATTGCTTGAAGCCTAGTCGTCCGGTAAATGCAATCATTGCTTCATCAATGGAGGCTTCCTTGTGAGGACTGTATCCTGCTTTCATTTTAGTTAATACTGTATCCATCACAGGCCTAATATGGGCTAATCGGTCATGTCCAGGTTGTCCTTTTGGTGGATTTTTAGAATTGTCAGCAACATGAAAATACTGGTTCAGTTTGTCTAAAACATCTCGAGACATACGTTCATGGATGCCTGTTGGTCTGAATAAAGTATCTTTTGTAAAATACATGTCCTGATTAGGTGCTACGATTATTCCCATTACAACCTGTATTCCAATATATGCTCTTATTTCATCCGCAGTAGTAGCTCGCCATTTTGGATCTAATCCATTTTTTCTGTTGTTCGGTGTCCGCATATCGATTCGTTTCTGTAGCGATTTCGTCAAATAATTCCTTCGGAAACATCAAATTAAAAAAGTCAACTTCCTTAGAGTCTACGTTAAGTGTTTGAATAGGTCCTGGTATCCCAATAAAGTCCTCAAGCGTCACTGAATTGTAAGCGTTCTGTCCAACGGTCATTTTTGACTGGCACCATCATGATCGACCTCGTCCGTTTCATCCTCCGAATCACTCGATTCCTCATCAATATCGCTTAATTCTACATCTGATATATCATCAGGATTTAAGTCAATTAAATCATACAGCTTTTGCTGTGCCTCTGCAAGTGCTTCGGGTGTAAATCCCTCAAATTCCGAATCACTATCATCACTCGACGCCATTTTGCAAATCTCAACTCGTGTTTTCCTTTCATATGAAACTATATCCGAGTTCATGACTATATATAGAAATAAAATGCGTAATGACGTCCTATTATGGTATGTTAAACCCTTTTTCATTGGCTGATATACAGGGGATATCCCCACATTCCTTTGTTTCAACCAATCGGAGACTTTTTGTCATGCTCCTGTGATCACGCCTGTAGACGGGATCCGACTGTGAAAGCATGTAAACAATCACGACTACAAGCGGGATCAGGCTGTGAGTGAATAAATATTTCACGCCTGTAGGCGGGATTAGGGAGGAATGAGATATAAGAGATAATGTGCCGAATATAATTTATAAACCAAATTATAAGCTTCCAGTCTATAGATTTTAGATACCACTAAAAGACTGATATTGATAGACAGACAATGTGAATTCTTATTTACTCCATTAATCCCACAGTTCTGGGTATAATTAAAATCACCAACCTTTGTGCCAGTTTTCTGTTCCATCGTCAAGACGCCACTGAGATACCCAGCACGTCCAACAAGTAATTCATCGGATCCATGTCCGGAAAAGTCTATTTTCTTGCACACATCAGCTAACTCTGCATATTTCTTTGAGTATTTTTCAGACATTTTCTGATCACCTATTGTTTTGTACAAAATACACAGCCAGGCAATAATACCTGCTTGTCCCAACACAAATGCAGTAGGAGGATCGCGAGCATAGCCACCTTTTTTGATATAGTCTAGGTTTGCCTTAGCATACATCACTGCATGTTCCAGATAATCACTTTTCTCCTGTGTAAAGTCGGTATGATTCGCTAGGTAGGTGAGCATGTAACCTACCCCAGCATTTCCCACATAAAGTCCCCCATCGCACGTACTCAGGTCAGGGGTTAATCGCTCCAATATAGTTTTAACTATCCCCACAATATTTTCATACCATTTTGTTTTTTCTACAACAACTGGAGACTCTGCTGTATAATCTTCAAATTTATTTTCAAAGTATCTCATCTTGAATTATAATAACTTTTAACAATCTCCACTCGTCCGTCCCCGTTTTCTCTTTACAATAGCAAAAAAGCAAAAAGCAAAACCGTGTAACGGATAGGGCGATTTCCGATTCAAATACAACGTGAAAACACCGACAGACGATGCCGTGGATAATGGCGCAGACTCATGTAAAATACGCTGGAACAAAAACAAAGAACTATATACACATGTATATATGTCTCTGGACAAAACAGACCTAGATATGTACAAAGCAAATATATATCAATGGGTATCTTTCAAATCACCGTGAAAAATATAGATATCAATAACCAATAGGTAATTAACGCAGGTGGAGATTGCAAGAGAAGATATTTTTGCACTAGAATCTGGAGTACAGAAACTGATTACAAGCCTTTTATATGATTATTCTGACGTAATCTCTGATACGACACATATTACGCAAAAGTTTATGTGGAATACGTCATCACTATTTGTCAGTATATTAATGGGTATATTTTTACACTTTGCTCAATATATGTATGGGTAGGGTGCCAGTGACTCCACGTCAGTACTCAAAATCATTGCAGGTTATCCCCCCTCCAGTGTGCGAATGTCAGTCTTGGCAATACTTTCCACGTTGAAAATACTATTGTCAATTTACATCATATAGCTTTAAAAGGAATCAGCACATCTATGCTGTGAGCCAAATCGTCCGAAATAAAAATGGAAACCTAAATTACTGGTCTGGTCTCTCGAGATAAAACAGACTTTAGCCGATAACAAGGAAACGCAGTGGCGTTACAAGCAAACAAATATCGAAGGATCTCTACTGTAACGGATGACCATATTCGACCTAGAAAAAGAGCGAAACAGAAGCTCAGTTCTGAAATTCGTAAGGAGTGCGCCAAGAAAGCATCTGATAAACGTTAACAGATAACTGAAACAAATCATAGAGACACAAATCTGTTTCATAAGCTTATGCGGGGCAGCGCGGTGTACACAGTGAGAAAGTCACTGTGGACGAATTTTCATGCACGTACAAATGAAGTGAGGTCATAGACGCTTGGGTAGAAAAATTCAATTCTTGTCAAACTCACCAAATCGACCTGGAACAACGAACAACCACGACAAAGGTCATAAGCTACATGTTGATGCAGTCCTCGATATATGAGGTCCCATATTCAGTTTGATAGAAGAAATAAGTGAGGACATAAAGACGCTCAACAAAGGTAAGGCACCTGACGCTTACGGTATCACAGGCGAACACATCATATATGCAGAAGGTATTCCGTTTTGGAGTTATTTTGTGCTATATCTAATGCAATACAGGAAAACCTGTCCTAACGGACACTCGAGATTAGCGGCCACTCTATTATAACGGACGGATTTTAATAGAACCGATTTTTTTCTTCATAAAGTCTTGAAAATATTTCTCTATATAACGAACACTGTCTACTACGGACAAAGGACACTTCTTCCACACCAAATACTAATAAATTACTTAAAAGAGACCTGGTTTTAACGGACAGTGTAACTACCATGCGTGTTTATTTAACAGACATAAGACGGTGATTATCCAATTAAGTTTTCTTGTACAATGTACACACAGTGACAAAGTCAAATCGATAAGCCGATAATTAGCCAATTAAGTTTTACCTGTACACGGTAGATAATGATTGTTTACTGATATGCATCGATGGATATATGTTCACTGTAGTATCAAAGGGTGTTTATACCACCGGGCTATTGAGAGTAGAAAACCGAGTTGATTCTGAATAGAATAAAACATGCAGTTTGAAATATGGAGTCCAAACGAAAGGCGTTATAATTGAAAGAGAAGGTAGATTTGATAACTTTTGCGGCAAATGGAAAGGGATGTCGTGAATTGGCATTAGAATTTGAAAATGGAATAACTCTAGCTAGTGACATTTTAAAGCGGAAGCTGAAATTTTGGAGGACACTGAGTGCAATTGTGTAACTTGGGTGCATTATTCTGTGAACCTGGTTTAAACGGACACCTGTCTAAAACGGACGAATACCTTCAGTCCCTTGAGTGTTCATTATATACAGGTTTTCCTGTAATTGAACTTAACACAGTCCCAAACGTATTTAAACTAGGAACATTGGCGTCTTGGAAAACTTATAGAGGAATTACAGTTTTGCCAGTTATAGGAAAGTTGCTGGAACTTGCATGTGATCCGAAACAATTTACGCAGTATAATACAATTTCATTCAACGAAGATTTACTGCAAGATCATCTCCCTTTAACGGTGTCCTCGTTATTATTAGAAGAATTTGTCAGAAAATGTCAGGACAACAATTATCAGTCATTTATTGCACTTCTAGGTGCAAAATCAGCATTTGACGTCGTTCGACACCATAACATATTCACAAAACTGTACCTTGCGGGCGTTGAAGGTCGACTATGGAATATGTTATATATAGCCTTCACAACAACACAGTCAGTACTGCCAAGTGGTAGGATCGTAAGTCGATGCTGTTTAAGGTTACACAAGGAGTGAGGCAAGGCGGTATACTTGGCGCAGATCCGTTTGAAATCTACGTAAATGATCCCGGATCCTAGATCGCATGATACATAGCAATATTGGAAGCTGTGTTTTGAATATTCCATGTAATGCACCATCATGCGCAAATGACATGTCAGCACTTAGGGACAACACCTCGGAACTCACTTGTAAGTGCTTTGTGATATGGCTCACAACTATAGTAAGAAAGAACATTACAAGCTGCAACCAGCGAAGAGTGTGATCTTGCCAGTCAATAGTAAGCCAAAAAGATCTATTCCAGACGAGTCATTTTCATATAAATTAGGAGATGTGGACATGCCTGTTGTTGGTGCCGAGGCCATCTACACTGGAATCAAAAGATCATCTAAACCGACTGTAATGTTCAGCTGCAGTCATGGAGAATATATCAAAAGCCCGGAAAACACTGTATGGGCTGATGGCATCTTAATTGTCTACATGGCAGTAACGGTTTGGATCCCACTACTTGTATACATCTTCTGAAGACATATGTCAGACCGGTCCTTTTATGTGGCCTGGAAAATCCGGATTTCAACAGAGCAGGGCTGTCATAATTATGTTGGAATCCATGTTTAAACAAACGTTGAAACATATCTTATCGTTACCAACGACAACAGCTGACCCTGTTCGTTATATATCTGATACATGAGAATCACCCGGAAACCAATAATTTCACCCTTTTCTATCAGTTGTGACCTTGATCTTTTGACCCCAAAATCAATAAGGTTCTTCCCCTCATGATAAGTAAGTATATATCCAAATTAGTTAGAATATGATGAAAGGTATTTGAGTTCTCATTTGGAAACCAATAATTACAGTCTATTTTCATTAGCTATGACGTTGACCTTTGATCTTTTCACCCTAAAATCAATAGGTTTCTTCCTCTCTTGATAAGTAAGCATATTTCTATATTTGATATGAACATGATGCAAAGTACTCGAGTAATCATCCTAAAACAATAATAACAGAATATTTTTCATCAGCTGTGACCTTGACCTTTGGATCATAAAAAAATAAGGTTATTTCTCTTTAGATGAGTAAGCAGATATCCAAATTTAGTTTAAATATGTTGAAAGGGGCTTGAGTTATCATCCAGAAACCAATATTTACAGGCTATTTTCCTCAGCTGGGACCTTGACCTTTGACCTTTTTGACCCCAAAATCAATAGGGTTCTTCCTCTCTTGATAAGTACGTATATATCGAAATTTGGTTTGAATATGTTGAAAGGTACCTGGGTGTACCCGAAAACCAATAATTACAGTATATTTTCATCAGCTGTGACCTTGACCTTCGACCTTTTGACCGTAAAATCAACAGGGTTCTTCCTCTCTTGATAAGTAAGTATATATCGAAATTTGGTTTAAATATGTTGAAAGGTACTACAGTGTTCACCCGGGTACCAATAATTACAGTATATTTTCATCAGCTGTGACCTTGACCTTTGACCCTTTGACCCCAAAATCAATAGGGTTCTTCCTCTCTTAATAAGTAAGTATATATCTAAATTTGGTTTGAATATGTTGAAAGGTACTTGGGTGTCTACCCGAAAACTAATAATTACAGTATATTTTCATCAGCTGTGACCTTGACCTTCGACCTTTTGACCATAAAATCAACAGGGTTCTTCCTCTCTTGATAAGTAAGTTTATATTGAAATTTAATTTGAATATGTCGAAAGGTGCTGGAGTGTTCACCCGGATACCAATAATTACAGTATATTTTCATCAGCTGTGACCTTGACCTTTGACCTTTTGACCCCAAAATCAATAGGGTTCTTCCTCTCTTGATAAGTAAGTATATATCCAAATTCAGTTTAAATATGTTGAGAGGTACTTGAGTTATCAGTTTCTGGTCTCCAGGCAATATTAGACTCATTATCTCATCATACAGATAAATGGTCTTTAATAGTTAATGTTTCAAAAACAAAAATTATGGTATTCCGAAATGGTGGTGTACTAAAAGCCAATGAGACATAGTTTTATAATGGTTTTAAATTAGATATTGTTGATGAATTTTGTTACCTTGGCATTTTACTCATTTATAATGATAAATTTTCTAAATCCCAGAAACAATTATCTCTTCAATGTAGAAAAGCTATGTTAGCTATGAAAAGAAAATGCGTAAACATGAATTTAAATCACCAAACGCTATTAAAATATTCCCGCGTTTCGATAGAATAGCGGGAATTATTTTTCTATGCAATACGATATTGAATGAGTTTTAATGACGTGACAAGTCACGTGATTTAAGTGCGGTCATCTGTGTAAGACAGAGAAGTAGTCATTCTAGGTCCGTGCGTTAAACAATCAAGTTTTTCTTAATTTTATTATATGTTTAGTTTAAACATATTTTATTTCATTCTGATAACATGAAATAGGATTATTATATGTAGTTTGACAGATAAGGATTTTTATTGATTTTTTTATTTGATAATTTTTGTTTGTTTGTTTAACATGTCAGAAATGTGTTTTTTTTTTATTTGATAAAGTATAAGAAAAAGAACATAAGTATATGTATTGATGAAAATATAATTCATATTAATAAAGGTACAAGTATATATTTAAAGTTTAATTAAAGTGAAGTCTGTCACTCGAGCTGGTCCAGGTGACATAACAGTGCGAAATTACACTGCTACAGACACAGGTTTCCATGCAACTCTTTGGCTCTATATATCTTTGGCTTTCTGCTGTGGTTTTTCCTGGCCGGTTATGATCATTATTGGACCACTCTTTTTAGATTTTTATATTTTCGCTATAAATATTTTTGTATGATTGCATTGTAAGATCCCCAAGAAGACGAATTTGTGAACGGGTTTGTTCGATTATGAAAGTATTTTGTTATATAAGAACCATTTATACATTAATAGATTATTACATTTATACATACATGTACCTATAATAAATGCCGGCAATTGATTCGATTGTGCTATACGGCCAACATCATAGAATGAGTTTTTCATTTGTGTTTTCTGCATAGTGAAAGGGAGTAAAGCAGATAATATCACTTATTGACACATATGTTTGTAGTATTGCTTACTATGGTTGTGAAGTATGCATGGGGTCTCCATTCTGTCCCAGATATAGAGAAGGTTCATATAGAATTCTGCAAAAATATTTTGGGTGTTAAAAGATCTACACCAAATGCAATGGTATATTGTGAATTTGGAAGACTGCCTTTGATATGTTTAATGTTATAGAAAACTTAGAAATTTATTAAATACTGGTTAAAGTTGTTGCATTCTGATAATTGTATACTGACAGCATGTTATACTTACTATTGTGAGCAAATTGTAGAAAAATCAAACTGTAAAAACTGGGTTGCCAATGTTCATTATATTTTATCAGAAATTGGTCTAAATTATATCTGGATTAACCATGGTACACTTGAAGACTATTACATCATAGCTTCGGTAAAAGAAAGATTGATTGACATCAATAAACAAGTATTGATTTCAGAAATTAACTCTTCTTCAAAATGTTCTATGTATAGGCATCTCATTGATTATATAACCTTACAACCATATTTAACTAAACCAATATATAACCAGTGTAAGAATACGTCTATCATCGCATTTAGTGGTTGAAAGTGGTAGATTCAAAAGCATTCCATTACAGAGACGCATCTGTCCATCTTTTCCTACAGATATTGAGGATGAATTCCATTTTATGTTGAATGTCCTTTATATAATAATTTGAGATTGAAATTCTTGAAACCTTTTTATTTTAGAAGACCCTCTGTCTATAAGTTAATACTGCTTTTGAGCTCCACAAATACAAAAGTACTCTGCAACCTGGGAAAATTTATAAAACAAGCCTTTGCAATGAGAAAATCTTTGTAATTGTATACCATTATACTTATGTTTAATTTGTGTGTTTGTAACATGTGATTGACCTTGTGTTTATATTATCATTATTGTATTATTTTATAATAATGCATCATGCATACTTTGTAATTATCTTGACCTTGACTTTTGACCCCTAAAGCAATCTATAGGGTTCTTCCTCTCTTGAGAAGTAAGCATATATCCAAATTTGGTTTGAATATGTTGAAAGGTACTTGAATTATCATCCGGAAACCAATGTGTGACGGAAGAACAGAAGGAAGGAAGGACGTACAATGTAAACACTAAATGCCCCCCCCCCCCCTGACATACCTGACGGGGAATAAATACCTTCTTTTTTGTCATTGAGGAAGCTCTATGGTCGATATAGGGATCTGATGCAATTTGAGATTCCCCTTTCAAGAATGTTAACCGACATTTTTGGATCTGATCATACAAACTAACCATCGCTTCACTACAATCAGGTTTTAACTCCCGGTGCTGTAGCATAGACTAGCACCCCCCCCCCCCCCCACTCCGGATAAACCGACCCAGTATAGATCTTCCTCCTCTAAAGGAGATATTCTATCCGTAAGGTTTTCCCATTCTGATTATCAGCATAGACTTTTCCCTTAGGCGGATAAACCGACCTGGGTTCCTCTTCCCTCCCCATTTGTTTCCGGATTCTCGTCAAATCGGAAAACTCAAATCGTAATTTAGTCTTGATTTTACGTCCTTTTGAAATTGAAATATATGTATACCTACCAGCTGGCCGTGGAGGAAAATAAACAAACATGCATACAAAACAAGTTGCCTTTTCATCATTCTTAATGGTGTAGACTATATCAAATACACAGCAAAAAGTAACAATAAGATCTACATGTATGGTTATTAAGCAGAATCATTGGGATAATTTCATTATCATTACGTCAAGATGCCATTTCATATTTTAGATCACATTTAGAATAGAAAAGATTTGGTATTGAGAAAAAGAAGTGTCAATCCCTAAAATGGTTTTCCTTTGGTTGTTTTCAAGGATTTGGGGTTCAAAATCTTATGGCACAAGAACGCAGAACAAACAAAAAAGACCCCCCCCCCCACAAAAAAAAAAAACCAAACAAACAAGAGGGACTACTATTTCAATGTATCAGGGGCGGTGATTGGATGAAATTATGGGAGCGTCCAAGCGCTCCGACACTATTTACTCCGACACTTTTAACTCCGACGCTTTTTACTCCGACACTTTTTACACCGACGCTTTTTTACTCCGAAACTTTTTACTCCGACAATTTTATATATTTTACTATGACATAAGGACAAGTGCTACGCGTGTCAATCATGCAACCAATGAACACTTTAGTATTTTACATATTTTTACCATAACTGTAAAGGCCCTGTCCTATTGGGATTTTTTAAGCCAATGCATGAGCAACGACCTTCATTTTAATGCAACACGCTGGCAAACGTTGGGGTGTGGCCCGAAAACTCAATGTGCAGTAACGTTCTCAATGCACACAAAACGTCCGTGTAACGCATAAACAACAACAAACTATTTTTCAATTTACCTGTTAACGTTCTCATAAGACATAACGCGTAACCAGCGACCTCGCAACGTTTGTCTAACGACTTGACAACGACTAACAACGTTCGAACAACTTATCGATATTGAAGTTCATCAAACATTGACGAAGGCATGCAAAGAAAGTTAATGATTGAGGCGGGATCCTCTGTTCGACCATGAGTTGATCGTAGATTCCAAACTCTTCTTTCCTGGCAATCCACATTCTTATCCAGTGTCTCCGACACTTAATTCTTTTGTTTCTCATAATATACAAAGGTAAATCCACGATATTGTTTTGATGATATAAAATATCTAGTTTTAAGTACCCTAGAGAAAAATCAGGTTCCACCATTTTAAAAACATGCAGTACTAAAGCAAACGTTCATTTGGGGGAAATATTTTGTTCAACTAATAGTAAAAAGTCATTTAATATCAACAATACGTTAACGTCGTTCTCGGGACGTTAGGTACACGCCAAAGTCGTTACGCTGTCATTTGGCGCATGTTGAGGACGTTGCAGGACGCTAGACTATCGCTACACGGTCGTTGTATAGGCGTTACGCATGCGCTCCCTTATCGTTACATAGTCGTTGGAATTATCGGCGATCGCAACGTGTTTATAAACTTATAAAGAACGACTGCACAGCGCACAGTAACGCATGTCTAGCGTGTGCTGGGCAACCTCATAACGACCACATAACTTACATTTGGACGCTGGACAGTCGTTGGAAGTTTTGAGCATGCACAAAATTTTCCGGCGATCACAAGCTAACGTCCTCCGACGTTCAAGACACGACAAGAAAGCAACCACACAGTGATCACAAAACTTACTCGACGTCCATCAACGTTCGTTGACGTGTTGGAAAATTAGCTTGATCGTTCCTCATACGTTGGCCCAAACATCCCGGTGTGCCAGGGCCTTAAAACCGTACATTACAATACCTAGCTTAAAAATATTGTAATATTGTCTTAAACATGTATTCCATGACCACACAATAAACGTGCGGGTTTTTTTTTTATGTGCCTGACACAAGTTGCCCAATTAACAATATTTCATCAACGTCTGTGAAGATGCTATTGGAATAAAATTGATCTAACATGTATTCTTTCAAACGCGTTAGTACGAATATGCGCTATTGCACAAATGCCCTATCAAATATGTAACAATAAAAAAGCAGCAAAATAGGTCCTATCCCATATAGTGTCCGAAAAAAGCCTGTCTCGATGCTTGAATGCTGTAACATTGTATAAAAGCGCAATAGGATGATAGAACGTTTAGTCCAGTCGAAAAAGACAAAAAGGGAGGTTCACACAATTAAATGCGGAAGAGTACTTTGTTGTTGTTTTTGTCAATTTCATGTTATTTTATGATTTCCAAACAGTGCCAAAAATCTACATATCAATGCAATTAATTTCTTTCATGTTACTTGATCGAATTGGACTGAAAAATGAAGTATGAATTTGGAAAAAAAACTTGCAACTTTTATTTGATAAAAATGCATCATTGCGAAAAAGGAGGGTAAATAGTGAAATATGCTAAACGAATTTCATAATAACATTAAATAAAGAAATTGTATTTGGAAAAACATCATCACAGAAGTGACGTAAATGTGTTTTTATATGTATGTGATTCTTTTCAAAACAGAATATCTGAAATGATATATGGTTTCATGTAAATATATCTTTCTCCTTTCAAAGAAAATGCCATGGGTTTTTTATTTATTTATTTCTTTCTTTTCTTTTTTTGTGTGTGTGTTTGTTTTGGGCTTTTTTGTGTTTGTTTTGCTGTTGTTCTTGTTTTTTTGGGGGGGGGGGGCATCAGCTAAATGCACCCTAGAACCCCCTCCACTCGGAAAAGGGGGCGCTGGCTCCACCGGCGCATTTTCCGGTAATGTTACAAAATATTATTACCGTTACCTTAACCTCTTATAACCTTTACCTTAGTATCATATTCATCATATAGACATTTAAATTTTATCGGAGTAAAAGCGTCGGAATTAAAAGTGTCGGAGTTAAAAGTGTCGGATTTAAAACTGTCGGAGTAAAAAGCGTCGGAGTTATTCTATGCCGAAGTTAAAAGTGTCGGAGCAACGGGATTATCCCGAAATTATTTGATCAATCTATAAATCAAGATTGATTCTGCTGTAAAATCATGATTCTTTTTTTCTCATTTCGCGAATGTAAAAATTTTATGACCTAGAAAGTGGTTGTTGTTTACATTTTAATTTTGGCAAATTTTTGGGAGTGACCCCTATCAAGCATGATTTTCTCGAAATTAAGGTGGATAACCTATGGTAAACTGTTAAAGTTCTGATAGAGGAGGGTCTGACAAACAATTTGATATATGGGTTATATATAGCTAAAGTGTATGACGTTGTGTAAATCTTGCTGGAAGTTTGGTAATGTAACATGGGACCCTATGGGAAATGGAATTACTGTACTTTGACCTCTTATCACAAGGAATCCTCGTGTGAAAAATGGAAGCTCTTTCACATAGCATTCAAAATTATGTGTAAGGTCTAAGTTTTTGCAGACAAACAGACACAAACTAACGGACAGGACAAAAACTACTGGTGCATAATACTGACTGCTGCATGTAAGTAAGAGAGGCTGGTATGTAAATATATGTAGGAATGCAGCATCGTGTGATCCTTATACAAATACTGAAAAGAGCTTCCCAAGATAAAAACATCTTCTTGTCTGTGATACTTCTTTCAAAACTTGTAGGGACCTCTTGGTTCCTTTCCCCGACATTTTTTGCATGTTACGTCCACTCTCAAGATCCAATAATTTGTTAAACGAAGTTTGAATGTCACTTCATATATTTTTCACTCAGGAAATTAAAAATGTAATTTTTGGCACTTCTAAAGTGTAATTTGATCAAAATTATGTCTCTATATCTGCATTTGCTCGTCATGTAGGTGATAATGTGTCCTAATAGGGAATCAATTCATAATTTGATTCTCACCTGGGACCAGCTAGAGTAAAGAGATATCTTTAATTTGCAAAATCGGATTTTTCAAAATTTTAATTTCAAACTGGCAATGTGCCGATATCCAATGAGATTTTATCAAATAAACATGGTAGCCCATTACGCATATTTAGTTTCATTCACTTTCAGTCTATGCGGGAGGGATAGTCTATGCTACATAACCGGTAATTCGTCTTAGTGGGGCGGGAACCTGACAAAATAGTTCTTTTGATGATACAAGCAACAAACTTGGCATGATACTTCTTTAGTATGTACTTGTTCATATTAGACCGTGTGCCACGCAAATTTTGGTATTTTCAAGATGGCCGCCAAATTCTAAAAATGGCGGCGAATATTCGCTTGCCTATATATATTGTATGGTCTAATTGTTATATTGAAACATATCTGGAACGGTGAGGGGTTAAGATCTGATGGAAAATCAACCTGTAAATACTTTAAACTACATTTGGAGTAAATTATGGACTGCGCATGCGCAAGCTTTGCATTTAATTACTTATTTTGACAGTTTATCGACTCACATCCCGTCACAAGTGCTGTGCATGGTAAACCTGATCTATAGCACTTGCAATTCCCAGAGCAATTCTTTTTGCATCCGCATTTTGCAAGTTCTTGACGGGATGCCGCTATAGGTTGCAAGCTAGTCCAATACGGTACCCATACACCATCCTTTTTCACCCAACCCAATGCATCTGGTGGTGGCAATTTCATCATTCGATTAAGGCATTGACCCCAAATATGGCCTGCTTGCAGAACAGCTCGTTTTACATGTTCAACTAAAGCTGCCCGGGATGGTGGTATGGCATTGTATGGTTTTTGTTTTCGTGCGAACATATCAAGTCTTGTTTCGTCAAGTTTGTATGTTGGACTTGACCGATCATACATCACAATAACAAATTTTTCAATGATCGTCATGTTTTCAGAAGATATTTTTTCTATAGGGACGCTTAACATACTAAAAACCTCCGTTGCCTCTTGATATACATTCCAAGCCTGCCAACATGATTTCTTCCCTTTACCAACAAATGCAGAGACTGTATCACAACCGGAAAAAGCGTGAAAAAATGGCAGTGATCTAGTTCTTGGTACCAGAGAGTTTGATATGTCGTGTAAAGGGATCCATCTTAGGTCCTTTCCTTTGCCAAATGTAACCCAGAATCTGTCAATATTTAATTGATCAAACATTGAGACACCTAGGACAACAACATCTGTATCCGAACTTACCAACATAACACTCTCACTTCCTTTATCCGCTGCATCTTTTGCATGGAGAAACATTCTGGTGTCTGCTTCTTCGTGATTACACGGTGATATATGTGAAACATCAACATCATTGTTTCTTACAACATGGTCCTCTCGAGTCGCAATTATGTCTGTTTCACACTTAAGCCCAGACAGTTTTTCAGCAAGGAAACGAAAAAGTTCACTTTTATTTTCATCACATCTTAAGAATGTGTTCCAAGACTTTGGTGGTCTACTGTTGGAAGTTACTTTTCTTCTTTCACCCGATCCTCGTTTGCGTCTAGTTTCGCCTTTGAAACTATCCTCATGGTATTCGTCAAAAACAATATCTATCCTCCGGTGATGATGTCCACAGTGTTCTACATAAGGCAAAATCACATCAGTGGCATACTCATCAAATGTTTTACATACTCCTGGTTGCTTCGAGTAAACCAAAGCACCGCCATCGATTATGAGAGTGGCTGCAGGTGGTGCAGCTACGGGAATTTGTACATTACTTTCTAATATTGGCATAAGTTGTGACTTTGTACCAAACTTCAGATTTCCATTCTGTGATATTGATGGTGGAAACTTCGGATTTTCGTGTCTGAAGAAGTCAAATCACATTGTCTACTTTGGCAAGAAATGAATAATCTTAAGAACAAGCTGCATTCATCTTTCAAACTAGCTACCTTTGTCTTTGTGGCAATAGAGTTTAACTTCGATTTGGAACCAAACAAAGGAAATTTATTTCAGTATCGTTAATACGTTTTATGAAAATATCATACTGATGTAGACCAACGTCTAATAGTTTCTGAAGCGATTCGGAAACATTGCGCTCTGCAACATCTTTGGAATCAATAGCATACAGATCTTTTGACTCTTCATAATATGAATTTCCCATTTCCTCAAATACTGCCACAAGCTTACGGACTTTTTCAAAGAATTGTTTTTGAGCAGAATGAGTTTCTTCATGGTGCTTTAAATGTCTCACTTTTACATTACCATTTGCTTTTGAAAACTCTTCAACCAATCTGCTGATCTCTGGTCCAGCTATCATCCACCTCCTAAGAGCTGAAGCATCTTCTGTCAAGCCGATTGCGCCACCATCACCTTTTACAAGTGCATTATTCTGCTTATGTGCTTGATCAATAGCAATGCATGAAAACCTTCTCTCTGTTTTCTTTACGGAAAAGTTACCTTTTTGAAATTCGTCATAGACATCAGGATGTAGTTTTTCAAGAGATAACATGTCCCGAATGTGAATAGGCAGCCATCTGGCATAGTTCATATGATCGAGTGCAAAAAAAAAAAAAAAAAAAAAATAGGGAATAAGAGCTGAAAGACTTTCAATGTAGAGACGAAAATCACTTTCCCGATATGATCGTATAAACGAAAGGACTAGTAATTCCAAATTCAATATCACACCCCAAAATTGAAATTGAGGAAATTCTTTCTCGCACAATGAAAACCATTCTAACATTTCATTGACAGCAATGTCTTCTATATTTATTTGATTCTCGGTAGCATTCTTAAATGCTAGCTTCATCAATTCATACAGACTACAAGCCGTTATCTGATGAATTTGTCTCGTCTTTGCAACGTTTGAAACTGTTAGGAAAGATTCAGCAGATCTTGTAGATGCAATTTCCGCCTCAGTCAAAGCTGTTACCCTACCAGATCCCTTCAGTAAATCACCCAATAGTTTCAAAGCGGCCATTTCTATGCGCAAACCTCCAATCATTATCACAAATTTATCTTCACCATAGATGTCTGGCCACTGCCATTGTATCTGTTTTGCAAGAACAAACAATGGTTGGTCTGCTGTCATAATTGGAATTTGAGTGGGATTTAGGAAATTAGTGACCTCTCGTATTTTATCCATGGCATGTTTAATTGTCGACACAGAGTGTGCCTGATCCTGCAACAAAGGAAGTATTGATGTTGTGCTGACTTTAACATGAGGACCCCTACTTCGCGAAGAATGGTATGATGACCATGGTACTGTCTCTAGATTTAAGACTTCTTGTGTCAAACTAACAAACTGAAGCCAGTCAAACTCATACTTGAGGTTATGTAACAAGTAATCTTGGTTCTGAAGTTTAATAGGTGTTTGCACCATTGGAGGTGACAGGTTTTTTTTTCGAAGTTATTTTATGTTCAATAAGCGGAAATTCACGTCTCTCTGTATTATCACTAATAGAAGGGTGTTGAAAAATAGATATTCCTGTTCCATGAAATGATGTCATTGCCGTTGTAGGAGAAGAATTGTGATCAATATTATCGACAGTTGAGGTAGTGAATACACCCTTGTGTAAACCTGGTGGACAGAAAACACCTTCTTCTAAATATTTCTGAAGTACACTATCACCAAGCATTGTAGAGATTTCCAGCACACGGTCATACGAAATACAAATACCGTGTTGAAATAGAATATCTATTAGATTGCGTTTTCGTGTCTTTGCAAACAAAAGAATCCCTACATAAATTGCAAACGGAGGTTCACGATCTGAAGAGTGTCTTTGGTGAATACTAGTACCTTTAGTTGCTTTTTTATGGTAATTAAAAAGCAACAACAGAGCAATGGCAAGATCAGAATCAGTGATCCCGTTTTCAAGTTGGGATTCGATATCAGGTCCATGCTCTATCATTGAGACCAGTTCTAACAAAGAACTTGGAACAGCTTCTGACAATGATTCATCGCTAAATTTACCAGTGAATTTAACCTTTTCGTTTTATTTAATTTTGTTGAAATCGACGGATACGTAAATTCGCGACGTCTTGTGCTAAAACATTATCTGAACTTAATTTTGCAAGCAGTTTTTCATCTTGTAATGTTATTGCGCATCGGTTTAGTCTTTCGTTCAGCTGCATGGTCATTGCCTCTCTCATGTCTGAAATGTTAACTTTGTCTTCACATAAAAAGCACTTTGCAATAAGTGGCTTCTCCATCTGCCTCGAACTCTTTTTTATGATGTAATTTGATGAACCACTTTCGACTTCAATCTCAACAGATCTCCTTTTTCTCGCCCTTTGTAGTTTTGTATTGCTGAACATTATTCTGCAAGAATGATGGTACTTTGCATTATTCTTTACTAAAGTTGCATCAATGCCCTGGCCATCATCAATGCGTCGGTTGTCTACACGAATTGGCATTTCATTCAAGCATTTGAACTCGGGTATATTTTTTGCAAGCAGGGTATAATCCGATTTGCTTTGGTCCAAAGGATCGGAGGGTGACATCAATACTTCATCTTTGTCTATCTCACATAAAAAAGCATTTAGACCAATCAGTTTCCCTTTCGTCGTCGGGAGATGTTGACAAACGAATTCTTTTTGACATTTCAATTTAGAATTGAAAACAATCAATTATTTTATTATTCAACCAATATTTGCAAATACGGCTATTAATCGGAACTGCAAAGCAGACAGACTGGTGGGTTATCCACTTGTAATTACAGTCCATGCACGTGTGCACGTGTTACGCTTAAACACAGAAATCTCTGACAGAGGGCGCCACTTTCGTTTTCTGATGATAATTTTGGAATTACTATGTACTTGACAAACAGAAAGAAGAAGAAAGGTGCCCTTTGTGTCACCCCAATTCCCACAAAGCTGACACCATGCCAAGTTTTGAGGCAAGAATGTTGCATGAGTTTGTCCAAGTATTGTAAACATCTAACTCATGAATTATGAATTAATTTTTCGTATTTAGACCAATGGACATGAGTAACAGGCCAGAAACAATTGTTATTTAAAAGTTTAAATGTTAGGCAGCCTCAAGGAAGAAATTTCATAAATGATTCAGACTAAAATCGCAAAATAACCCTTAGTTAACCATGCATCCAACATACAATTTTGAACATAAATCCTACTCAGCCGCCATTTTGAATTTTGGCTGCCATCTTGAAATGGTAGGAAAATCCAGTTGGCACACAGTCTATATTGATAATATACAATTCATTTATTTTGAGACGTACGTCTCATCAATGTCATATATATATATATATATATATATATATATATATATATATATATATATATATATATATATATATATATATATATATATATATATATATATATATATATATATATATTTCTTCTTCTTCTTCTTCCAATACGAAGTGTACTCAAAAGTTGAGCGTTATACTTCATGTGGCAGTCAAGATAAAAGCCTATATATATTCACATACATACAAAATAATTATGGAGGGAGAATGACATAGATAGATATTATACTAATAATGATTTAGAAAAATATGATATATTTATGCATTACATATAAAAATGGTTAAATATTTATGCAAATAGAGATTTACGAAGATTAAAGGCTTCTTTAATATATTTGCCCAAAGTACATAATTCCTTTATATTATTAACACTCAAGAGATTTACAAATTTAAACATAGATGGTCTACGCCAATAATACTGTTTAATTTATTTCTTTCTCAAATCACAATAGGCTGGGCATTTCAAAACAAAATGAAATTCATCCTCAATTTCAGTATAACATATTTTACAAATCCTTTCATTTCTAGGAATGTTTTGAGAACGTCCAGATTCAATAAACAAGTTATGCAAAGATAGTCGAATTTTACAAATTTACTTTTTACATGACATAGGAATAGGTTTGCATAAATAGTATTGTAGACAGAAATGGTCCATTAAATGCTTATAAACTTCACATTTATGGGAAACAGACACATCGGCAAATAACGTTTGAACACAGTGATCTACAATTCTCTGCTTAATTAAAGGAAAGTGTACATCAAATACTAGAGTACATTGTTGGTTCCACAAATAGCATAAACCCAAGCGAGATAACTCTTGCTTAATGATGTTCAACCAGTTGTTACATCGAACATTAGAATCTTCACATTCATTAAAGCTGGCCTCTCGCCATAAAAAGCCGAAGTGTTTCGAAACTTTTTACGGGAGCGAAGTTGACCTAGGTCAACCTCACTTCCGTATGTTTTATGACTATTAAATGTCTGACCCAAATGCTCGAACAGAGCTTTCTCCCATGGTATAAAAGAAACTGGCGTAGTCATGCAACCGTGACATTTCATCGAAGAGTAATTATCTCTATATATTTCCTTATTTTGTTTCTTCATTTTTTTGAAGTAACAAACATAAATAATACAAAGTTAGTTATAACAAAAGATCACATGATGTTGTAATGTTGTATGCATTTGCCACGAAAAGGCCACCCACCCAACCGTGCGTAACGTAAATAAACAAATTTTAAAGTTCGAACGAACAAATTATATTACATGTTCTAGTTATTTAGATATTATGATATGACCAGGTATGACATATATCATAATGTACAAATAGTATTGTGTGTTCAGTTGTACTTGTAACGAAGCCACCCTCTCCGTGCAAATGTAAAAAGGCCAATAAGATATAGGTAATTTGAAAACTTACGGTATTCAGGTAATACTATCCTTTCTCCAAATTACAAGAGCCAAATTCCAATACTCCACAACAGACCACACATTTGGAAAGCATAATATTATTTATACATGTATACTTTACTGTAAAAAAAAAAAAAATACACATCAGTTTACACATTCATTTGCTGACACATCTTTTGGAGTGTTCGAATAAGTAACATACAAACAGGAAATGGTATAGATTGAAGACGAAATCTTCAAAATTATACACAAGATTCTGTTCACGATCCTACATAGTTGGTGCACACTGAATAATGTTATTTGTAAATTATAGGAGTCTTCTGGCGTCTTCGTTCACAAAGGTATTATTTTAATTTATTTTATTTTGTTTTATTTATTTTATTTCAAGTACAAACATTTTTCATCAATAATAGTACGGAAACTGAAAACTATATGACACTTTTGTGATAATTTATATTGTTATTTACGGGCTAGTACGGTGTTCATACAAATTCAAGAACTAGTAACATTTTAGCTAAACAACCTGCGTTTTTGAAACACGAATGCCCCAGCTGCAAATAAACATAGCTGTCAATGTTCTACCCCCGGGTCACATGATGACGCTTAGGGGATATACTTACTGTTGAATTTTGGTAACTGTAACATTCTATTGAAAGTTATTAGGCACTGCAGAATTACGGAGGTACATAAAGACGGACGGAACGACCGAACGCTTTTTTGCCCAAGATCTCTTAGACAGGTGCAAAAAGCCGAAGGGGAGGGGCAGGTGTTACGAGAACGAAAAATGTTTAAAAATCATATATTAATTAGAATTAATGATAATGCTCTTTGTTTATAACTGTTCGACTTGACATGGATCCCCATTCATAAAACTATACAAAACATTGCGGAGCTTCTTACCCATCCATCACTGTTATCCCAACCCCCTTCCCCCAAGGAAAGACTAGGTAAAAAGAACATATGCTGTTTGAAGAACAAACAGCTTTTTTTCTTCTCTCCATCATTTCTGTCTCTGTAAATGTAAAAATACTTATAATCGAACACTCTGAATTCAAGAAAGTGTCCTTGGGAATGCTGTATAGTAATTTCGAATTTCATTTTATTTTTGAGGTGAGGTGGGAAAGAGAAGAAATGAGGGAAGGTTGGGATGCAGGGGAAAAATGTAAATTTGAGGGCAGTGAACTTGGGCGAATGCCACCCGGGTAGAATATGGAAGACGGGTTTAAAAGATAAGGCAAGAAGCGGTTTAGTCAGACAAGACCCTTGTGTCTCCTATCTGCAGTGGATCATGTTGTGAAATGCAATAACATATGCATGTTTACACTATACATGTAGACTTGCATCCGTATTGTATAAGATCAGTCAAAAATGAAATTATAGACACATAACTAAATTGTTGTAAAGGAATTAAATAAATGTAAAAATGTAAATAAATGAATCCGTCTAGTGCTGTAAGTGTTAAATACCTATGTAAAGTGCAAAGTGAGGAAAAAATGTTTTCATACGTTTTGTACAGCCATGCTGACCGTCCGTGTAGGTCGCCGCTAGTTAAGGTTTGTGGATTTGACATTTCTTTTATATGGTAAGCGAGAGCATTTTGGGTTAGACGTTCATTTAGTATTCATAAAACATACGGGAGTGGGGGCAGGCTTGGTGTAGTAGTTAAGCGCTTGGCTTGCGGCGCCGACGATCCGGATTCGATTCCCGGGGTGCGCCACTATGTTTAAGAGGTTGGTAACCTCCTGCTTCCATGTCGCGATATAACTGAAATATTGTTGAAAGCGACGTAAAACACCAATCAACCAACCAACATACGGGAGCGAGGTTGACCTATGTCGACCTCGCTCCCGTAAAAAAATTTCGAAACATTTCGGCGTTTTATGGTGAGAGGCCAGCTTTAAGCATGAAAGAATATATCTCACGCAGAATACAATTATTTGAGGTGAGTAATTTAAACCAAAATTTAAACATCCGTATAAGCCTAATATATCGAAGAGGTAGTCTACCTGTCTCAATGTATATCAAAGCATTGCTAGTACGTCGTGAGACACCAAGCATATTCTTACAGAAGTCAAGATGTACTTTCTCAATATCATGAGCTCTGTGGCCTCCCCAGATTTCACATCCATAAATAAGAATACTTGAAACATAAATATCAAAAAGAGAAAACATGGTACAATGATTTAAAGACATATCGGAAGTATTAGATCGCATAGCAAATAAAGCTTTTCTACCCTGGATAGCAAGCTGTTTCTGGGTAGCAAGAAATTTACCATTATAATTCAATACGACACCAAGATAGGTGAACTGGTTACGCACTTCAATTTGAGACTTATTATAAAACCATTTTTCATTTTCCTTAGTTTGAACACCAGTCTGCCCTTTTTGTTTAAAGTTTTGTTAATTATAGAGTGTAATGCAGAAATTGCCTCTGAAGTTCCTGTTTTTGGTCTAAATCCAAATTGAGCATCAGTAACAATATCATTATCACTAGACCAAGAAAGCAAACGTTTATTTAACACAGAAGTGAAAAGCTTACAAATGCAACTAAGTAAACTGATGCCTCTAAAATTATTCGGGTCAGACGTGTCACCTGTTTTAAAAACAGGAACAATAATTGCAGAAGACCAATTAGATGGAAAGAAACCAGATTGGAGAATTGTGTTAAATAATTTTACAAACGAAGGTACCAATATATCACTAAACTCTATGACAAACTCATTCAAAATAAAGTCTTCCCCGTGGGATTTGCCTTTTCCGAGTCCCTTCATACAATCATTAATTTCATCAAACGTAATATTAGCATCTAGCTCGTCGAAAATTATGTCATTATAATCGGGCTCAATTTTCACTCTCCTTTCACCAGTAGTAAAATCAGACGACATGTCGCGAAAATGTCTTTAAAAAACTCAGGTAACTGTTCCTTTCTACAAGATACTCTGTGCCTCGTGAAGCGCTTGAAAAAAGCTTTCGGATTATTTTTACGCATGTTATTAAGCATGTCGCACTCTACACGTTAGAATTGGCGCTTAAGGACAGATCCCGGTTATTCAATTTTAAGATATCTTTCTATCAATTTTGAGGTGCTATATTAAACTTGATTATTATTGAGTTTCATTGTAACCTTTGATACGGCTACCAATAAACATTTTGAGATTTTCTAACTTCCTGATTTGACAGAACATGGAATTTCTTCATTTCCTCATATAGGCAGAAATACACAATTCACAATGAAAAATTTTCTAGCAGATATTTTCTGTTCAGAATTCAAATACAAGATCTCTGAAATACATATTTCTAAATAAAGACAGGAACTTGGGACCTTTCCCTTGTACCTTTTATGAAATTGGCACTGGGAAAGTGACACTTGCATTTATTCTGTAAACCATGAATAAGAGTTATCTCTCTTGATGATATAGTCTTGCCAGCACAACGCTCAGTACATACAATATGCATTGCAGTCTTTGCAAAAACGCATAAAAGAGTATGTATGAAGAATATAAAATACCTAATAAGCAATTCCAAGAAAATGATTGGAAATATTTGCCTCACTTTTTTCTTCAGATTCCATTTTAACAGGGATTTCAATTGATTCATTTCCTTTCCTTGGAGACTTATAATGACTACTCAGGTTATGAATCCTGATTTATATGAGCATTGAAGTGTGACTAACAATGGGATTGACTAACAATGGGATTGACTCAAGTGTTATTATGCCTTTTGCCGCGGGCAAAGAAAAGTACGGAGTCAAAACGGAACTTCTGCCGGTTATCGTACACGGACGGGGTGGAACTCTTCAACGCGGAGATATAAAAAAAATTGACTCCCGCCACTGTCCTTAAGTTTCCTTTCAAGTGATTTATACAGAGTTTTAGCTGAACATAAATGCTCCAGATTGACCAGGGATTTATCATCATTAAAACTTCTAAGAGTCTGTAAATATGACTTGCGTTTATGCCTGAGGTCGTCTGTAAACCAGGGCTTGTCAGCAACGGGAATGGATGAGTGCACACGGTCACGCTTTACTCGGGTACTGAAAGTGTGTAACGGAATTCCTTTTAGGTGTACCGCTCGACTTACTGACTTCGTAGAACGGTGATAAGATATTTGTCAATAGAGAAGAAAATTCTAGGACTGCGTTGTCATTGGATTTTTGCGTAGGATTGTCGGAAATGTTGTCGAGAGTAAGACAAAGAGTGTCCCTGTTAACTCTCAGGGCCTCAAGTGCCAAGTTAGAAAGATCATCAGACCATTTAAAACAACGAAATGATGTAGTACTATGTGGAGTAATACTAACGTTATCTACACGGGTTGATTTACATCGCAGATCCAAAATTAAAGGCGCATGATCGGAGAATGTGTTAAAGTTTGCAACTTGGAAGGATTTCACAAAAGTAAACATATCCGGGGATGTTATTAAGTAATCAACAACGCTAAGCCCTCTACTGCTAGCAAACGTGAAGTCATTCGACTCGCCACCATCATGAGGACCATTGAGTATCCTCAAGCCACTACTGCAACATAGGGTGAGCAATTTTAATCCGAAATCATTCACTGTTTGATCAGGATTGATTCTACGGCACATGGGTTTATCACTGTAATATGATAACAACGGTGCTAAATGTTGGGTCAGATCTCCATGTAAATCATCGGTTTCAATGAAGTCAGGCCTATCACTAGTGCGAGCATTCATGTCGCCAAGTAGAAAAATATTTCCAAGACTGGAATATTGATAGATTTGATTTTCAAGATCATAGAAAATATCCACATCATACTGACGGTAAAAAGACGAGTTACTAGGTGGCAGATATACACACGCAATATACAGATCCTGGTTACACGCAGTCAGCTGACGATCCACTCTGAACCATATTATTGTATCGGCATAATTCTGAACCATAGAAATATTTTTTGTAAATGTATTGCGGATAAAAACAACAGTACCCCCACCTTGAACGGTTTGAGACAGTTTTCTCGGGAAAGGAAAAACGGAAAAATCTGGAATATCAACGGTAAAATCTTTGTCAATCCAACACTCTGTCAGGAATACGAGATCGTTATTTAGAATAATATTTTAAAATTTGGGTTGGACAGTTTTTAAGTAAGCCAGCATTCACGTTCCAAGATATGATACGCAGGTCTACGTCGACGATATTTGGGGACAAGTCATTCTCCACGGTATCTTATGCGTGCAGGGGCGGATCCACCGTAGCCTCACCGTCTTCGTCAGGTAAGTACTGTTGACCATTGATGTATAAACGGTCTTTAACCATTGCGACACGACAGCCCTGCCTTCGTGCGTCTTGCATCACTGGTTGGAGCTCTTTCCGGCGGTCAGCAATGGCTTTAGGGAATTGTTCCTGGATACTAAATCTTGTGTTACGTAGATTAGGACTTGCCCAAAAAGTCATTAAACTTGGCGACTATAGGACGGACTTTGCCGCGATTGGGCTTGCCAATGCGATGTGCTATATCGATGAAACGAGAGACTGGACCGTCAAAATTGAGATTGCCTTCACAGAATTCATCAAGGAGATTCAAGCAATCCTCACGCCCGCCATCTTCACGCTCAGCTTATCCGAAGAACAATAAATTATCTCGCATACTGCGACACTGTAAATCCAACAAATTTTCATTTAGTTTTTCAATGACAGCTTTAGATGAATTCAACTCTTCTGCGACTGAATCTAAATGCCTTCTCAGATTACCGGTTTTATCCCCAAGAGAACCATCTGCTTTCTCAACTTCAGTAATTCTGGTAGTGAGATCACGTCCAGACTGTGTCATACTAGCTATACTGGCCTCAATCCTGTAAATTTTAGCAGTGCCACTTTCCAAACATGACAGCTAAATTAGCGAAAAGCTGGTCTACCCAACGTGGGCGCGTCATCAGCAACTGGTTTGGAAATACAAGCTGACCAGGCATAGGACCGAGAGGGGGGTTTGGAGGAATGGGCGTGCTTATTTCAAATGGCGATCCACTAGAAATACAATGATCCACATTGCCAGCGGCGGGTGTATGACTAACATTCTCGTGAACTTGCTTGACATTTGTACTATTTATTAAAGAATCATTAACTTGAACACTGTTTTTGTCACTGCTAAAACATTGTTGTCAACAGTTGAATCGCCCGCCATATTTGTAGACTCATTACAAGATTGAGAACTATTGAAACTGCTATTGTACTTTGAACTACGAGTTGGATTACTGTTCTTACGTTTTCTTTTGAATTTTCTGCCCATAATGTAAATCCTTATCACACAATATGCTTGTAATCCTATTGATATATCAGAAAATCACACAATTCACTCTCAACAAAAATTTGAACCGCCCTCCATTTTGGCCTCGTTTTAATATCATCAGATTATTCCTACAAATTTTCATGCTTGTATCACAAAAAGAACAACTATTTTGGTGGAATTTAAGCATAAGCCGCACCACTATCTAGGAAATTTCCTAAAGAATCCCGACAACTATAAGTGTCCTTAACATGTTTACGTGTCCTTAAAGTTAGGGTTATAAAATTACGTAAAAAAATTACGTATAATTCTTTGTGAAAATGCCTACAGTAATTTAATTTTGTATGTGAACGTAAACTTCTTCATCACACAAGACTTCGCCTCGGTTGCAGAGCTCTGAATGTAGATTTAGTTCAAAACCACATCTCCTTTTATTGCGATACAATGCTGTAAAACTCAGTAAAAGATTTAATTAAATTCTTTGTCTATATATGATAATAATCAAATTTTCTTTATAAATCTAAAGCTTCTTATATTTCACAGTTCAGTTAATGAATTTATTTATTATTAAATCCAGCATTCATTGGCGCATATATCATCCATATATATATAAAGCAGGCAATTAAGCCTTAAAGCTTCATCATGGATCTGACCTCATTTTGAATTCCTATCTCTTTATATTATACAAATCTGATTAAAACCATATCTTTATCCCACTTCTCTATTTGTCTCATTGTGGATAAAGATCTGGGAAAACTCCGTAAGGGGTTATGTTCTGGTGAACTCTGATTTTCAGCCAATCAGTGGATCGGCTACAAATTCCTAGGAATGAAATTAATATTTCCAGCGTGCGAGACTCACAAGGTAGATTCTGAACAGTGTTTGTTACATATTGCGTCACTTGCACGTGCCTAGCCAAGTCAATGATTGGCTATAGGAAATAACGGTTTCTGTGAGTGAAACGTCAGAGTTCAACAGAACATTTGGTTTTAATCAGAATGATATTATACATATTAGATTTATCATGTATTGCAATATCTACTTCTGTTCGCGTTGCAATTTATGTCTCCTTCTTGATGAAAAAGTTTTAAAATAAATTATATTTCTTGTCACTCGATCCTTAACTTGTACAATTTTCCTTTAGTTAAACATGGGTTTAATGTATACAGAGTTCTACACGGTTTTTGTCAATTTTTGACGATTTTTAAAATAGTTAGTTTTAGCCGCAAAACATTCAATGAATTAGACTTTTTGTGTTAAGACTACTTATAATTTCTGTCATATATCATGTATGGGGTTAGAAATCAAAATCTAAATGTATTGATTATAAAGTTTTTCCAATTTTCATCGATCTTTGTTTAAAAATTATGGTTTTACCTAAAAATCCCACGATCGAGTGCTACCGTGGCATTTTTGGTGTATTTCCCATAAACTTCCAGAAAATCATACCATTCACCCCCCCCCCTTCCCTTTGGATGAATGGGGCACATGTCTGGATCATAGACTAGTTCTTGTTAATAAATATTTACCTCTTGATGGTACTATATGCGCATGCCACATCGTGTATGATCATCATTGTGTATAAATTGAATGTTTTGACGATACATGTGTCATGTTTTAATTTTGAATTTACATGGGGTGGCTAATACAAGAATTAAAACATGAACAGTATGCAGTAGCGGATTAAGAGGGGGCCGCCCCCACTTCCGCCACATATTTACTGGTAAAAATCCAGATTTGACACCGGCCAAAATGGCTGAGTAGGTTGGCAATCTCTTTATTAAGCTTCTGTATTTGTCCCATTGCGGATAAAGATCTGGCGAAACCTGAAGAATGAGAGAAGGAGAGATGAGACGGGAGTTCACACGATGCGTAACGGATTATGTTCTGATAAACTCTGATGACGTTAGTCTGCATCATCCAGACTCTTGACTCCGGATCGGAGTCAAGAGTCTGGATGATATAGACTATGATGACGTCTCACCGAAAACGTTATTTCCCATAGCCAATCAATGACTCGGCTAGGCACGTGAGAGTGACGCAATATGTAACAAACATTGTTCAAAAGCTACCATGTGGGTCACGTACGATGTGGATGTTAATTTCATTCCTAGGAATTTGTAGCCGATCCACTGATTGGCTGAAAATCAGGGTTCACCTGAATATGACCCCTTACGAAGTATCCGCAATAGGACAAATAGAGAAGCAGACTGAGTAGATTAGCTACTATATACATGTGGGTGCCCCCTTTTCGAAAATCCTGGATCCGCCACTGATGACAGCTGTTGTCATCTTTTAATTTTTGTATTGAAACCCCCCCCCCCCCCCCCAAGTAAATTCAAAAATTAAAACAGGACACATGTATACATATGGGTTTTTACAGTGTGAGGGTTACGATCTTTGGGTTGTTGTGTGTTTCGGTTTCAAGAATTGGAAACCTCTGGCATGGGAGGAGTGTGACGGACGGGCATGGGCCCGGATAGCCCGAATATTGACGATTTTGAAAGGTTTTTTCGCCTCTTGGCTTGTACATTCCTTACACAAACATATCATACCGATACAGGGAAATGCGCTTGGGTGTTTTGGGGATCGGTCAATTCTTTATTCTTGGTATCTTTGGTTACTATATCAGTTACATGAAAAATAGTATATATAACATACACATACATATATACAATATTTACACTGTCAAAAGTGTGTAGATAATGAGCAAATGTTTAAGTGACATAAATTACTAGTATGCATTTATAAAATCGGAGGGTTATAAATGATGTTAGAAATGTAGTCAAAAACTTGCAATATACTAAAACCTTATATCAGGCTGTCAGCAATTGCTGTACCATTAATCTTGAATATTATATACTGATTTCTAAGCAGTGACGCTTTATATGCAAAAGCTCTCCCAGGTTATTCAAGTCTTTAGTTCAGTGGTAAGAGCGTCCTCTATGATTACGGAAGGTTTTGGGTTCTATTCCCGACCACATCTTTTTCTCCGTTCAGTTACATTAATATCAGATAATAATGACTGCTTATATGGGGATTCCATAAGGCTGCCTACGTTGAAAAGGTACATATTTCTTTTTGTAAAGTATTCTTGGTGTTAAGTAATCTACATGTTCTAATTTCGTTTATTTCGAGCTAGGAAGATTTCCTTTACTTATTAAGAGAAAATTGCGTATATTTTTTAAAAATATTGGCTTAAATTACGCAATATTGACAACTGTATTTTAAAACCCTGTGACAATGATTTAGTAGAGTCAAATGGACTATGGTACTTAAATTTGTCACCTGGGTCTAGCATATCTAATTGACAACTTTTTACCTGTTGAAACTTGTATCAAATTAATTGAATATGATATATTCAAACTTTATTCTCAGATATTGCTTTATCATCTAAGGGTTGGATGTACCAACACCTAGTAGATAACTTCAGTTTACAGTTTATTTGAAAAAGGCACTCAATCCAGTACATAGGAAAACTTATTACAAAATTTAGGATTTCATCCCATAACCTTAACGTAGAAAGGGGGCGTTACAACAATGAGCCTAGAACTAATCGAATCTGTGGTATGTGTAATACTTATGAAGTTGAGGACGGATTTCATTTTATACTTGTATGTCCTCACTACTCCGCATTAATTAAGACGTTTATATATCAAGAATTGTTATAGTCGTCACCCAACTGTTTTTAAATTGAACTAATAACAACAAAGAACTCGTATACCTTGGTAAATATCTGTACGCTGCGAACAAGATTCGAACCTAATAACTATATTCATGCACTCTCCATGTCTATTCAGTGAAAGTCGTAATATATATTGTATAGTGAATGTTTATATATGTATCGTAAATATGTATGTATACTTGTATATATGTTGTTTTCCCTATGAGTCGTATGGCTCAAGGTAATAAAGAACTTGAACCTGACCAAAAAATTATAATGGTCAAATAGATGGTGTTTAGCAGCTGTCTTTGTTTTCCCCTACCATTTCGATTTAATTATTACCATGGGTCTTTATATAATGGTCCTCAAAATCTCTTTTAGTGAATACATATGTAGAGTAGTTTGCTGAAACTAGCGAGGGCGTTGATCACACTAGCAAGGGTGTTGATCACACTAGCGAGGGCGTTGATCACACTAGCGAGGGTGTTGAATAGAAATCTAGCATCTGTTGCCAATGGCTTCTCATACTGAATGAAGATAAGTTGTTGGGTTTGATTTTTAATACGAAAAATCGTAACTGAACTTAAGTTAAATAAAATAATTCAGAAGTTTACAAAATCATCTGAAATCTGAATAACTATGATTAGAATTACTGTGATGATTTTAGGACTATTCTCAATGTAATATGAGCAGGTGTCAGCGAGTTAGGGACTATGCAATATTTATCACCGGGGTGGGACCGGTGCAAAATGTGATGGGACATACACTTTTTTATGACCATACAACATGGGACAAAGGGATTTTTTACAGAGATTCTGCATGAGATAACTACTTTTTTCACAACAATGCACTGATTTTTAGCTCACCTGAGTGAGCTATAGTCATAGTGCATCGTCCGTCTGTCGTTAACTTTTTCACATTTTCAACTTCTTCTCTGAAACTGCATTGCAGATTTGGATCAAACTTTGTACAAATGATGTACTCAAGGACCCCTACTAAAATTGTGTTCGGGGTTAAGATCTGTCAAATAGAAATTTACGTTTTTTTGTTTTTTTGACGTGCAGAAAAGTGTCTTGTTTTTCAGTTAATTGATATTGATGATTTCTTAATGACTATTTTGATCATAATTGTGTTATGTAATATTATTGTGAAAGAATTTTGTCAATATCTCAATTTTTTGATTTTTTATGAATTTTTAAGACTTACAAAAAAAGGGGGATTGGCCATTTTTCACATTTTTCTGCAAAACTGTCGGAAGGATTTTAATAAACCTTTGTAGAAATAAATCACTTATAATCCCCTTAAAATTCTGTTGTTTTCGTCCAGACCTCTTTACAGGTGGCACCACCATAGTCAAAAGTAGGTACAAAAGAGTACCCTTCTTTGACAATATTCTTCTTCATACTTGTTGTATAAAGAGACAAAGAGAATGCACAGAAATGATCTAGATGGATGAGTGAAGACATATTGTCATTTTGGTTCCCTTCCAAAATCAAATTTTAGAATTTTTTTTCGACATTTGTTTGGACTAGGTGATTTCAATGCAGAAAAGTGTCATATTTCCTAGTTAAGTGATAATGATGATTTCATATGAACTATTGTGATCATAATTATGGTAAGGAATGTTACTTTGAAAGAATTTTGTCAATATCTCAATTTTTGGATTTTCTATGAATTTTTTAAGATTTCCAAATGAGGGTGTATTGGGACAATTCTTCACATTTTTAGCTTCTGCTGTTATACCACATGAAAGATTTTAATGAAACATGGTATACCTGAAGTACTATAGGTCCTCTATCAATTTTGTACATTTCATCCAAATTGGTCAACAGATAATGCCACCATGTCTAAAAAAAATAGGGATCACAATAGCACATATAGTACTGGGTAATTAAAATATGGAGAGTAGCGGTTCTAATCCAGCTGTGGTCAATTTTTTTTTTCATTTCCTTAATTACACATCTAAGTAAGTCTTTAGATGTTTCTCAACACTCAACATATGAAATTAGGATCTGGACAATATTTGAAACAATTGTGTAATAGAAAAACGCATAGGAAGTATGGCCAGGGGTCACACTTTCACATATGACATAGTAATGCATGCTTCATTTGAACAGTTTTGTTACTGATTAGTATCATTTTTATGCTTCTGAGTAAATGCTATGTAATATATTTTTACAATTTATAAATTACACAATGCTTTAGGAAAAGTAATTTACTTATGGATATTTCCAAATACACATACATGTACAACATTTTATATTGTGTGTTAGCTGATAATATGTTAATACATACATAAACATTAAAACTATACCAAAGATTGTGATTTGTGATGGGACATGTTATTTTTCCACTTAAAATTTATATGGGACAATTTCTTTTTTGAAAGAAGTATGCATGGGACACATACATTTTTAAAATAAAATTTCCAAATGCATTTTAATGGTCAGCGTAAAGTGTGCTTGTATGCTTCAGTACAACCTCTTCAGTCGAAATTCAAAGATCTAACAGTAGCTATTTGATTAATAGTTAATTAATACACAAGTGTAGGAAGCCGTCCCTGGAGTGCTTCAAGTTTTGGCTGATAACGTACATAAAACAGTAACACAACACCCCCCCCCACACCCCCCCCCCTCCCCGCTTTTTTCTTTCCTTTCTCTCTCTCTCTCTCTCTCTCACACACATTTTCATCTGAAGCATGGGAAGTAATGTCAATGGACGTTAAACAAGAAAGAAACAATATATTAAGAATAATATAATGGGGAGCCAAATATATGCGCAAAATCCATTCATTAGGTCAGATAATTGGCGGGAACTATTTTTAACCAATCATAAACGAGAACTTCATTCATCGATGTACATGCGGAAAGAAAATGGCTGCCACAAACAATTCTGCAGCTGCAACAACTTCTTTAGGGCAAGGAATAGAGGATGCGGGAGGAACAGATGCAGCTGAAGATGAAGATCCTCTTTCCGAAAATCAAGATGCTGTGGAAGAAACATTGTTTATTGATATCGGCCCAACAGCGCCACCGGAAAACAAGTTAGTCTCCCCACTGACATCAAGTCAATCCCACTTTTTCATTCATAAATTTCCAATTACAATCTCAAAAAAAAAAAAAAAAAGAAAAGAAAAAAAAAAAAAGAAAATTTTTCTAGTTTGTATTTGATGATATATTTATCGTTGTGTGAGACTTTGGAAAATTGTAAGTTGTGTTTTAAATACATCAATACAGACATTGATATTACAAAAAGGGGATAGCCATGTCATGTAGGACATGTACCACAACTACTAGTTGAACTAGAGCCCAGTAGATGTTGTATTGAATTGCTGAAAATACTCGAAAGAGAAAAAAATGTGTAATTCTTGACGGATGTCACTTTCAATGATGAAAACGCCCAAAAAGGTGTAGATTTGGTATATAATACATTATTAACTGATATTTTGAACAATTGAACGAGTTTCAATGAATTGTACATAGAATAATTGGCAAGAAAATATTTGCTAGAATGAAGCTTAAAGGAAGTTGAATTCTCAAAGTTAGACATTCAGGTATTTGATAATGAACATTCAGAACATTTGTGGTAAAATTAAGCTTTAGTCTTTATCATATAGAGCAATGCGTTTTCTGGGAGTAAGTTTTGTAAAAAGGAATAATTAACATATTTTATCGTTCAAACTAGTAAATTTTGAATACATGTTTTACACATTTCTAATCATATTGCATAAGAAACACCCTTTAGAATTGATACAGAAGAACTAAAAGTTGTACATATATTAACTCTAACGATAAACCCTGAGTTTCACCCAGATGTCATGGCTAGACTTCTCATGTACATGTATCAATAGAGATAAATAGTGACAGTGAAGTCACGACAACTTCAAGACTGATGATTAAAAGGTCTAGAATCATGCTTGTATTCTTTCTGTGACTTGATTCTGAAAATTTGGAATATGAAAGAATCATTTAAAAAATACCTATTATTTTCAATTTAATTTTTGATTGTTTTGTATCAGTGGAAATCATGGAAATGTATGTTCATAGAGATTCCTTGATTTATCATTTATTTTTGTTATAAGATTATTGTACAGTGTGTGTATATTAAGATAGAAAAACATTTAAGTCTTTATTCAGTATGCTAAAAACTTTTCAGCACTAGCGTAGTTGAGCTAGTGCTATAGTAAACTCACTAGCCTAATCTGATTTTACTAGTTACTCTATTTTATGACAAAACAGGAAAGAACTCATTTCATGTGTTAACTCTTTATTTAAAAAGAAATTCTTTTCTAGTCTTTCCCCTGACATTTCATGACAATAGATAAAGAAGTTATACCAAGAAATTAACCACCATGTTATGGCATGTCTATATAACCAAATGTTAACAGAATAAGAATAGGAGAGAAAGTTCATGAAAAATACTTTAAAACAACGAAACAAACATAACAGGAAATAACATCTTAATTTGAATTGAGAGTTAATTATTTAGAACATTCATGGCAGTGTATCAGTGTATGAAACTAACTTTCAAATCTTAAAGACCTTTGGTCCATAGTCATTCCATTTCCTATAGACGACAACGATTTTGTTTAGACCGAAATAAAAAGATTCTACAATCTGCATGCAAACTTCATTTTAATGCAGAATTACACGCATATTGTTAAATTTGATTATCCCGTGAATTCTATCGAAGTGGGATTTAGATTCTTCATATATCTTCAAGGAAACAATCTTAAAACTGAGTTCCCAATATCCAAAGCAGATTTTGCTAACAGAAGAATGCTTAATTCTTTCATCTTTTTATCTGCTGTATACCGTGGTATGCACCCTTGACATTCATTAACGGTTGAAATGTGACATTTGGCTGGGTTACATAGGATGCTGGTGAAAATGAATCTAAAACCAGTTGATCAATTTAAACCGTAATTCCTTCTTCTGGTTGCCATAGAAGATTCTGATTCAATTTTATCATTGGATGTTGGAAATGTTCTTTTTCTAAGAGGGATGTATGGACAGAATCACATCAATGTTTCTCTGGTGTTTTAATTAACTGAAATATTATAGGACAAAAGGTTTATGACTCGGTCAGATTTCTTATAGACCAGTTGGTCTACTGCTCTTTCATTCATTACAGACAGACGGGATTTTTTTTTTATAGATATTGACTATCAGTCCACCATTAAATTTGCACACTGGTGTACATGTATTACATATTATTGATTTTGAGATTGATATTTAAAATTGCATTGAAATCTTCTGTAGACTTATCAGACTAATGTTGACTAGGATGATTTCACATTTAAATTCTTTCTCTTTATTGATTTGTATACATGTATTCAAACATTATTGTAAAATTGTGAGAATACCTTTTACATGCTTACTTCATGTACTTATCTTCGAAGAACAGATCATTCACTTATAAATTTGATGAGACATTTTTGGATCTGAATTAATTTAGAATTGCACAGTTTAAAATGTCTGTGTGATTCATAAGCAGTCTAAAACATAACCAGGAAAACTGATTTTTCAGATTACTTTATTGAAAATCTGGCATGAGTAAAATTTTTGGATTCCTATTTGTATAGATAGGCTGGTTTGGAGAATTATACCATTCTTTCCTGATCACGAACAACTAAGGTTCTATTACATTTCAAAGCTATCCCAAACACAGGACCTTTTATTTAAATATAGTCCCATCCAGTAGATCACATGTCCATTTTACTAAACAACATACTAAAATTCTTAGGAATTTGTCCCTTGAAATCTATGATTAAAAATTGCATGCATACAATACAATAGTGAATTCTTGAAACTCCGTAATAATGAAGAGTTTTGCCTTAAGTCTCTCTCTCATGGACATTTTCTTGCATATGGTAACTAGTATGTAAGCTGAAGTGACTCATGAATTGCTAATCTCTTTTTTACATATCATAGAAAGGTAGTAAACTCAGGTAGTCTGGTACCGGTACTTGAAAGCTAGATAGATTGCTTGTTCCTTAACTTTAACCAAGGAGTCTAGATTTTGTTTGTTGGGGCCATCAAAATCATTTTGCCAGATTACAAATTTTTAACAATAAACAACAATGAAAGTATTAAAATTGACATGACATGGTATTTTGTTGTCTGAGAGCCCGTGCTGTTTAAGAACCATTCATTACTTTATTTTCAGCGAGCCAAAATCTGATAATGTAGAGAACTACTGCTGGTCCCATTTTTTATGATGCACATGTATTGATTGTTTTCTACATAATTGCATGTATTCTGTGTGGGCGAGTACAGTTCAGTATGTGGGTGATAAACGTGGGTTGATATATCATGCACCAGGTTTTATGAATTTCCTTTTCACCCACGTACTGGGAAGGTAAAAGCTGAATCCACTAAAAACAAGCGTTCTACATGCACAATGTACAATTTTATTGCTTTCATTAATCTTCAGTGAAAGACTGTCTATGTTATGTACATGTATTATCATTTCTGTCTGTCAAGAAGGAAGTGATACATTTATGCATAAATACATGTATTATATGTCTTGTATAGTTTTAAAGAAAAATGTTCTAGAGAAATTCATTGCTTGATGTAAATTGCAGTACTTATTCATTTAGGAAGAACACACAAATTGAAAAATCTGTAAAACACATGTATACACAAAACTTAGAATTTTGTGTGAAATTATTGAACGATGTCTAAGAAGCACAGAGACTGTAAGGAACACTTTGTTGTCTGTCCGGTGTTCATCTACCTCTTTGTCACACATTTGCTTTAACTGTCACCTCAGGCATCTCAAGACCTGTAACGTAGAATATTATGATACATTTATGTATAGTGTATGGAAAGAGAATAAAAGAATATCAGTTAAACATTTTAAAACATCAATTGCTTTTTGTATATTGAGTTCTTAATTCTGAAAATGAAACTCAGCATTTGTTTTTTGTATTTTATATTTAGTCATTAAATGTATATCACATATAACTTGTTATTTCAGCTGGTACCATGGTCGACTTGGACGTCAATTAGCAGAGGATAGACTGCGCACGGCAGGAGAAACTGGCTGTTATTTAGTCAGAGAGAGTGAGAGAAACAAAGGATCTTATGTCTTGTCTTATTTAGGTATCAACGGACTCACTCATTTCAAGTAAGTCAGAAATATTTATAAGCATTTTGAATATTTCAAATTATGACTTGAATTTATGTTATTATGGTTTTCTTGTAGATATTGTTTCATTTACAGAAGAGGGAATGAAAATCATTTTGTTTTTCAGAATATCAGCCATTTGTGGTGACTATTACATTGGTGGAAGGCGTTTTGAGAGTTTGTCGTTACTTGTAGGATATTATACTACATGCTCCTATTTGCTGAAAGGGGAGCAACTGCAGTTGCCAGTGTCACCACCAGAGGTTTGTTCTTATATGACTTACGTTCTAGTCCTTATTCAGCAGAAAAAAATATATTAGTTCAGAGGTTCAAATAATGCAAACCATTACCGGTATGGTGATCCACCATTTATCTTAAAAATCCTCTTTTTCTTTCAAGTTATTAAAATTACTTCATAGATTTAAAGTTACCTAGCATTTATTTTACATTATTTTATAGGAAAAAAGTAACAATGTTCTTCAGAGATTTATTTGCACTTAAATTAAGATTAGGATGGGTTGGTTAAAATGTAGCAGGTAAATTATACCCCCATAGGAATCACACTTTGTGTAAATGGTTTTCAGACAATAAGTTAATTCCCTTGCACCTCTGGATATAAAACACAGTCTTGTTGTCGGTTGAGGATTCCTATGTGTTGCATCAGGCAGATGCCATCACCATCTACATAGAATAATCATGGAGTGAAGTAAAACAGTAATCAATCAATCAAGGATGTGCCCTATTGATTTGGAGATCAAAGGTCAAAGTCACAGATCATGGATAACTGAAAATGGTTTCTAGACCATACACTGATAAACATATGTACTCTAGGTCCTTAAATGTGAAATTTTACCTTTGTTTTTAAGGTTTGACACAATAATGTCATAACCTTCACCTAAAACCACTATTAGCCTATAAACAAATTCTTATGCCCTGGAATGAAATTTGGGGGCATCTAGTTTTTATCTGTCTGTGTGTTTGTGCCAAAAAAATCTCTTAACCTTCATCATAACTTTTTATCCTTTTTCAGGTAGGGCTTTCATCTTTAGCATGTGCATTCCTTGTAATGAGTCCTTTACGTTGCTACCACAGTTTTTGACCTAGAGACCTTGACCATTACCTTTGACGTACATGTCTAAAAACTTTAACATTTGTTATAACTTTTGAACAATTACAGGTAGGGCTTTCATTGTTTGCATGTGCTTTCCTTGTGACAAGTCCTTTACATTGCTACCACAGTTCTTGACCTAGTAATTTTGACCATGACCTTTGAACTACATTTCCAAATTTGCCTTATTTTAACTCTGTTGCCACCAGGGACACTCATGATTCACAAACACATCTTGTTGTTACTCAAATTTGCTGCCACACAGGATATTTGTCCCATTTGGACAATTCTAGTTAATCCTGTAATTAGTATTTTTCATCAACTTGTAAGGAATCACAAATTAATTTTATTTTTCAAATCATAAAGCCTTCAAATTAAAAAGGTCCATTTTCTGTACATACATGTATTTGCATGTTTTTAGTCCAGTTGTGATAGATTGTCCTATCGTATGACTTGAAATGTAGTAGTTTTGTAGATGTAAAAAAATGATGGTGGTGGTCATTTTTCAATGTCATAATATACATGTTTAATTAATCTTTAAAGTTTGCCAGTTAAGTGCTCTCACACAAAGATTCTCACAGGTTACCAGTCAATGTGGTAGTACTTTAGACACAATGGCAGATGTTAGTGAAGATTTATATAAAAGTACCGGTATATCTGAAATTAACCTAATCTTAGACATTGATGTTACACCTAACCATTGTGACTTGGAGGGTGGGAAGAAGGATGGCTGTCATACTCATGTTTGCCCAGTTTAGGCTTAATCTCTTTGCTCTAAGGGAAGAATAAATTTAGTCATAGTGGAAAGTAAATAACTTTTGTTTTCTAAAACACAAATATGAAATATTCTTTAATCTCTTTGCTCTAATGAAATAATAAAATACATTTGTTCTTTACAAATATAAATATCCAATTTTAAAAACATTTTTATTTTCATCACTATAAAGAATAAGTTATTATTGTAATGTCTAAATGTGAAACCTTGCACAAATGTTGACCAAGGTAAGGTTGATGAACCTTACTGATTTTCAAGCGTGAGACGTTATTAGTCAGTAACTTCTTTCTAGATATCTTTATGAGGTAGGGAAAAACAATTTCCTGAGTGATCTGCTTCTTACATTTATCGTTTTTGAAAATAAAAATCCATTTCCAACAAGCTTTATTGTCCTCTGACAACTGTTGTTGATAAATTATTATTAATAAAGAGCTCCAACCAACAGATAAAAGATATGTAAGTGATTTTTTTGGTTTGGTTTGATTCATAAGATTTTGCAGAAATAACAATCACAATATATATGAATGAAAGCCATGTTGAAGGATAGATGTTATATACAAAGTCAAACTTTGATATCTTGAAGACAAATGGACCCAAGAAAATACTTTAAATTAAACATTAATAATTTGATTTTACAGCGACATTTTGAGACAACTGATGAATGTGTGATATGTATGATAGACGTGTGTCTTTATTATTAATAAATATTATATAAGATTAATAAATATTATATAAGATTAATAAATATTATATAAGATTAATAAATATTATATAAGATTAATAAATATTATATAAGATTAATAAATAAGGTACAGTTGACCTGAGCTTGAAAGCACCATGAAGAACAGTTTGACTTCAGAGTTGTAGTAAAACGTTTAGAAATTGATGTTTTGTTTCTCATTTAACTTCAGTATTGGACTTAAAAGTGTCATTTTTATATTTGGAATGTCCAGAAAATGTTTAATTATTTATTTCAATTTTCTTTTTTATTATCTATCATAATTTGAATGATTATCACAAATTACAAAGTATACAAAACCACAGTAGCTTCATGTACAGTTAGGAAAGTCTCACTGTATATGTATGTGCTGTGCTGACATGGTCATTTAATAACACTATGCTCCCAGTCAACAAATTAGAGGAAAACATCAAGAAAATGTTAATAAGGTGTCAACTTCAAGGTAAACCAGATAAATAAGAGCTTTTGAATTCAAAAATGTATTTGAAAAAAGCAAAATGTTCAACATGTCACTGTTTGACACATCTGAGTTGAATTTAATCATATTGTTAAGGAAAGAAATGTTTGGATTGTCATTTGATTCATGTATTTGAGATATATTATATTAAACTTGGAGATATCAAAGTCTGACTACAATAATTATCAAAATATTAGAATGAGTTTTTTTTCTTTTAGCCTGTAGATGACAGACGTAAAGTATTGGCTGTTTATCCTTTCTCCAAGATGCCTGAGACAGATGAACTAAGGTAAGAGATCATTCTGGTCTTTTGTGTTAACATAATGTACAGGAAAACCTGTCCTAATGGACACTCAGGATTAGCGGACACTTGTTTTTAACGGACGGATTTTAATAGAACCGATTTTTTTCTTCATAAAGTCTTGAAAATATTTCTCTATATAACAGACACTGTCTACTATGGACATCAGACACTTCTTCCATATCAAATGCTAATAAATCACTTTAAAAAAACCTGTACACACAGTGACAACGTCAAATCGATAAGCTGATAATTAGCCAATTAAGTTTTACCTGTACATGTATACAGGTAGATAATGATTTTTTACCGATATGCATCGATCGATATATATTCATTGTAGTATCAAAGGATGTTTATACCCCGAGGCTGTTGAGATTAGAAATTGAATTGATTCTGAATAAAATAAGACAGTTTAAAATATGGTGTCCAAATGAAAGGCGTTATCATTGAAGTAAAGGTAAATTTGATAAATTCTACAGCAAATGGAAAGGGATGTCGCGAATTGGCAAAAGGATTTGAAACTGGAATAACTCAAGGTAGTGACATTTTAAAGCGGAAAGCAGAAATTTTGGAGGACTTGAGTACAATTCTGTAACTTGGGTGCATTATTGATTATTCTATTAACCTGGTTTAAACAGACACCTGTCTATAACCACAAATACCTTCAGTCCCTTGAGTGTCTGTTATATACAGGTTTTCCTGTATTTAAAACATGCTTTTAGCAGACACACATACAATTTTCATTTCGTATGTTCAACATATTTTGAACAGACATCATTTTACAGTTAGCTTTACAAAAATTACTATGCAAATTGCAAAGTAAGCATACATGGGTACATGCATAAGCAAACAGTAGAACATGTGTTTCTTCACTTTTAAATCCATCATTTACATACATGTAAAGGATGGTATATATTTTAAAGTCATTGTTTCAATGCATTGAAAAGGTGTTAAACCAAAGTTATTATGCTTTTTGGGTCTTTTAATCATTTCAGAAATAAATTATTTCAAACATATGTCTCCGTGTATTTAGTGACATTTGAATAGATAATATAGGAATTTGATAGCCCTGAGATGTCATTTCTGTGGGATAGAGGTCTGTCTCATCGTAATAATATGTAATGCACATATTTGCTTTGTTATCTTTTCAGCTTTGAGAAAGGAGACATATTTATTGTTTTGAATGAAATGGGTGATGGATGGTTATGGGCTAAGTCGCAGCGGACTAATGATGAAGGTCAAATACACGAAGCTCTAGTGGAAGATCTGGTTGGTAACACTTGTCCTCATTCCTAAGTTTTGTTAGCTGGACTTTGGACATGTATCAAGCTTAATCAAGCTTATGAAGTATATTTATCTTTTCTGATTTATTCCTTCTAATTCTAAAGTAGAAAAGAAATTTAATTAAACCTACTAATAAACCTACTAATAAACCTACTAATAAACCTACTAAAATAATCCCCAAAATTCTGTAGTAGAGTACTAATTTGTCGGGCAAACTTTACAAAAAGAAATGCAAAATTTGACACATTTATTTTTGCTCATTTTGAAAATAGGAAATCACCTTTAACAATGTATGTAGTAATGATAAGCATTCTTTGTTTAACATTTATGCTCCTCTAGTGATCCTGTTGATTCTTTTTGGGATTGCCTATAGGTTATAAGAATATCAGATCCACTCACTAAGTTTTCATTAATTTTTTTTAATTTTGATTTGCTATCCACATAACACTTTCTATTTTAAACTAAAGCATTTACACTGATTGGAAATCCTGTTTATATTTTACAGAATGGAAATGTCGATCCAGTGCAGAGTCTACCATATTTTCATGCTGACATTACCAAAGAGATTGCTGTAGAAAAACTCAGAGATGGTAAGGGCAGAACAAATAAATTATATAAAAATGTAATATCCTGAGTTGCAAAATTTTTTATTTATTTATTTATTTTTTTGTATTCCAAGGCATTTTAAGCTGATTACCTCAGCTTGAAGTTGTTACAGACTTACTGATTTTCCATGATAAATCAGTATTGCACATTCTGGTGTCCTGAGGAATTGGTGTTTGAACTTTACTGACTATAGATGAATAGGGGAAATTGTTTTATTCTCTAGAATACATTTACATCTCTATGATCATGATTTTTATGCCCCTAGATCGATATATTGGGGGCATACTGTTATTGTCCTGCCTGTCTGTCTGTTTGTCTGTCTATTATCAACTTTAACTTTTTTTTAAGTTTTGAACCTTGAAAGATAGAGACTTCATATTTGGCAAGTGTATTTCTTAAGACAAGACTTTCCTTTGGTTACCAAAATTTTTACCTTGTGACCTTGACCTTGAGTTTGACCTAGTTTAAGGATAACAGTTTACACTGACAAAGTTGCTGCCGGGGCCATTCATATGTCACAAATACAGCTTGTTTAACCTAATAATAATCTCAAAAGGGTACATTTTCATGTCATTGGGAGTTGGTGTATGAAGTTTCATGAGAAAAAATGAAAGTGAAATTCAGTTATACATGTACCGGTACATGTAGTCTGAAAACCATTTTCTCTACTCAGTGCCCTGTGGCCTTTACTTTCGACCCCAATATCAAAAGTGCACATCTTTTGAAGAATATGTGCTAGACATTTAACGATATTTACTTACCAACGCCCTGTGACCCTACCTTTGATTTATATATCCGAAATTATAAAAGGTTTTTCGCTACTGTGAGAGTCAGTGAGGGAATTTTCCTGACTAAAAAATGAAATTGCAACTCAGTTATAATCCAAACAGCATTTTCATTTTTTAAAGCCTTGTGACTTTGAGCTTTGACTTTTTGATCATGAACTAAATGGGGAGCATTCTCAGCTAACAGAGAGTCTGTATATGAACTTTCATTACCAAGCCTCGACTGCTTTAAGACCTAAAGCCCAGAGACAAATTGTTGATGCCTACTCACTTCCTGCCACCAGTCACCCACCTCATATCACATTAAGAAGCAAGTTTTGTAACTCACTTGATAGTTCAAGGTATTTAATAAATATAATAAATGCAAGCTGTCACAAAACACATATAAAAAACTGAAAACATGCTGAAGATGAATTTTATAAGTACTAATTATACTGGAATAAAAATGTATACATTACATACAGTTACCATATAATTCTAACTTATGAAATCCTAGGGTGCTGCCAAGCTTTTATATCTTGAACACTGATATCTAAAAAACCCTACCTATCTCAATGTCAAATGTTGTCTGGATTTTATTTCCTTAATAACATGATTAAATTCAATTTGTATATGTGTGTACACTGAAATTTAATGAAGAAGATTAATAATTATAAAAGTTGTTAAATTAGAAAAGTTTTAAAGTAAAAACGTTTCTAAGCTGTCTACATACTTTAATAAGAAATTAATGAAATGAAACAAACGGACAGAATTTTTCAGAAAGTCAGAAATTGGGATATGCAAAGTCTACAACATTATTTGTCCTGTTTGTTTTTTATCCCCCTAGATCGATAGATCGAGGGCATATTTTTTTTGTTTGTTTGTTTGTTTGTCTGTTTGTTGTCAACTTTAACCTTGGCTATAACTTTTGAACCGTGAGGATAGATGTGTACTCAACTAATGAAGCCCTTTCAAATGACACCAAAGTTGATGATCTTTTGACCTTGACAATTATCTTCACACTAAAAATAACTTTTTGGACTTTGGTGCTGCTGGGGTGCCACCGGGGCATCATTTGATTGAGAATCAGTCACTTGACAACTCCCTTAGTGGGAATATACATACAATATTTTATTCAGATTCGGTCACTTGACAACTCCCTCAGTAAGAGTATACATACAATATTTGGTTCAGATTCGGTCACTTGACAACTCCCTTAGTAGGAGTATACATACAATATTTGGTTCAGATTCGGTCACTTGACAACTCCCTTAGTGGGAGTATACATACAATATTTGGTTCAGATTTGGTCACTTGACAACTCCCTTAGTGGGAATATACATACAATATTTGATTCAGATTTTGTCACTTGACAACTCCCTTAGTGGGAGTATACATACAATATTTGACTCAGATTCGGTCACTTGACAACTCCCTCAGTTAGAGTATACATACAATATTTGCTTCTAAATACTGGACAGAGTGAAGGTATAATACTGTTACTGGGATTATGCAGTGGACATACACATTTACATTAAATAACATCTTGTCATAGATGAATTTTTTTATTCTGCTAAAGGAATGTGCCTATGTCAGTTTTATTCTTCAAATTCTCATTCACACATTTTTTCATTTCAGTTGGACAGGGTAGTTATTTAGTAAGACCAAGTGACAAATCTCCAGGAGATTATTCCTTATATGTTCTCTGTGATAAAACTGTTCAACGATTCCGTATTGAAAAGTATGAAAAGCAGTTATACCTTATGGGTGGTCGCTATTTTGAGAGGTAAAAATGTGTAAGAGATAATATATATGTACATGAGGAGACATTGAGTTCAAAGAGTGCATGGCTTTGTATGGCATTAGACTACTAAACAAAAATTTGAAAATTGTAAACTGAATGAAAACTTGTCAGATAAAATTTGAAAAAGAAGATAAAACGTGATAGTACATGTATATACTGCATAATAAATGTTAAGCTGTCCTTATTTATTTTGTTACTCCTTACTGCATCTTCGTTATGTCATATGACTATGATTCTACTAAAAATGCAGCAAAATTAGCCATATTTAACTTAGCACTTTGACCATAGGGACATTTGGGAGTTTCCAGGTGTTTTACAGTTAAGTGTTTCCATATAATTTCAGTGTTGATGGTATTATTGAAAGGTACAAGAAAGAGGAAATAGTCTCAGGATATACACTGAATAAACCAGTGCTAAGGGTAGGTAGTGTAATCTGTATAGCAGGTGTCATACTATATCATAATAAACCAGTGCTAAGGGTAAGTAGTGTAATCTGTATAGCAGGTGTCATATCATATCATAATAAACCAGTGCTAAGGGTAAGTAGTGTAATCTGTATAGCAGGTGTCATATCATATCATAATAAACCAGTGCTAAGGGTAGGTAGGGTAATCTGTATAGCAGGTGTCATATCATATCATAATAAACCAGTGCTAAGGGTAAGTAGTGTAATCTGTATAGTAGGTGTCATATCATATCATAATAAACCAGTGCTAAGGGTAGGTAGTGTAATCTGTATAGCAGGTGTCATACCATATCATAATAAACCAGTGCTAAGGGTAAGTAGTGTAATCTGTATAGTAGGTGTCATATCATATCATAATAAACCAGTGCTAAGGGTAGGTAGTGTAATCTGTATAGCAGGTGTCATACCATATCATAATAAACCAGTGCTAAGGGTAGGTAGTGTAATCTGTATAGCAGGTGTCATATCATATCATAATAAACCAGTGCTAAGGGTAAGTAGTGTAATCTGTATAGCAGGTGTCATACCATATCATAATAAACCAGTGCTAGGGGTAAGTAGTGTAATCTGTATAGCAGGTGTCATACCATATCATAATAAACCAGTGCTAAGGGTAAGTAGTGTAATCTGTATAGCAGGTGTCATACCATATCATAATAAACCAGTGCTAAGGGTAGGTAGTGTAATCTGTATAGCAGGTGTCATATCATAATAAACCAGTGCTAAGGGTAGGTAGGGTAATCTGTATAGCAGGTGTCATATCATATCATAATAAACCAGTGCTAAGGGTAAGTAGTGTAATCTGTATAGCAGGTGTCATATCATATCATAATAAACCAGTGCTAAGGTTAGGTAGTGTAATCTGTATAGCAGGTGTCATACCATATCATAATAAACCAGTGCTAAGGGTAAGTAGTGTAATCTGTATAGCAGGTGTCATACCATATCATAATAAACCAGTGCTAAGGGTAAGTAGTGTAATCTGTATAGCAGGTGTCATATCATATCATAATAAACCAGTGCTAAGGGTAAGTAGTGTAATCTGTATAGCAGGTGTCATATCATATCATAATAAACCAGTGCTAAGGGTAGGTAGTGTAATCTGTATAGCAGGTGTCATATCATATCATAATAAACCAGTGCTAAGGGTAAGTAGTGTAATCTGTATAGCAGGTGTCATACCATATCATAATAAACCAGTGCTAAGGGTAAGTAGTGTAATCTGTATAGCAGGTGTCATACCATATCATAATAAACCAGTGCTAAGGGTAAGTAGTGTAATCTGTATAGCAGGTGTCATACCATATCATAATAAACCAGTGCTAAGGGTAAGTAGTGTAATCTGTATAGCAGGTGTCATATCATATCATAATAAACCAGTGCTAAGGGTAGGTAGTGTAATCTGTATAGTAGGTGTCATATCATATCATAATAAACCAGTGCTAAGGGTAGGTAGTGTAATCTGTATAGCAGGTGTCATACCATATCATAATAAACCAGTGCTAAGGGTAAGTAGTGTAATCTGTATAGCAGGTGTCATATCATATCATAATAAACCAGTGCTAAGGGTAAGTAGTGTAATCTGTATAGTAGGTCTCATATCATATCATAATAAACCAGTGCTAAGGGTAGGTAGTGTAATCTGTATAGCAGGTGTCATACCATATCATAATAAACCAGTGCTAAGGGTAGGTAGTGTAATCTGTATAGCAGGTGTCATATCATATCATAATAAACCAGTGCTAAGGGTAAGTAGTGTAATCTGTATAGCAGGTGTCATACCATATCATAATAAACCAGTGCTAAGGGTAGGTAGTGTAATCTGTATAGCAGGTGTCATACCATATCACAATAAACCAGTGCTAAGGGTAAGTAGTGTAATCTGTATAGCAGGTGTCATATCATATCATAATAAACCAGTGCTAAGGGTAGGTAGGGTAACCTGTATAGCAGGTGTCATACCATATCATAATAAACCAGTGCTAAGGGTAGGTAGTGTAATCTGTATAGCAGGTGTCATATCATATCATAATAAACCAGTGCTAAGGGTAAGTAGTGTAATCTGTATAGTAGGTGTCATATCATATCATAATAAACCAGTGCTAAGGGTAAGTAGTGTAATCTGTATAGCAGGTGTCATACCATATCATAATAAACCAGTGCTAAGGGTAAGTAGTGTAATCTGTATAGCAGGTGTCATATCATATCATAATAAACCAGTGCTAAGGGTAAGTAGTGTAATCTGTATAGCAGGTGTCATACCATATCATAATAAACCAGTGCTAAGGGTAAGTAGTGTAATCTGTATAGCAGGTGTCATACCATATCATAAGAATAATTGTTGTATAGATGAAGGCTTTCTTTCTGTATGCTTTGACCATAGAAATGTCATGGTATCTAATGAACTTATATAGAAAAATTTCTTAAGTTAATTTGTTAATAAAATTTTCTCATTTACTTTTAGTCTTATACTGTAATGTTGAATTAGATTTAATTCTTTAGTCTAATGTCTCCAGTTGAACAATGATGTTTCATGACTTTTGAATGAAGGTCATAGACTAAGGTCGTTGTGGATCTTGGGATGCATTCCTTTCATACAAATACTTTAATTCAATAAAAAGCTGAAAGTTGAATACCAGACCTTGAAGTGTCTTTAGAAGGGTTGTTATACCCCTTGCAGACAAAGTTTGTCTGTCCGATTAAAAAGTTTAACAAAGCAAGTTTCTCAAAATGTACAAATAGGACATCCATTACACTTACACAAGTGATGTATCTTTGGATGAATTACTGCATGTTTCAACTTTGTTGCTGCAGGGGGAGGGGAGAGGTATTTAGGACAGTTCAAATTAAGTGTGGTGAAGCTACCCTGTTATCTTAATTTTCATTTCTGTTCCTGCAACATATTAAGTGAGAACTTACTGATTATTTTTAATTCATTTTCAGGCATTTAACGTCTTAAGTTTTGAATGTTTTCTTGCTTTCAGGTATTTAACAAGTTGGAGCGGTCACACAAGGGTTCTGCAGAGGATTTATATGACAGTATTAGACAGAGCTCTCGAGGTCCCATGACAGGCCGCACCAATAAATCTGACATGAAGGGTTACCTTCATATCAATAAAAGTAAGATACACATTACAAGAAAATAAACATCTGTGAAAGGTATTAAAATACCATTGTAACTGTCAATCAGCAAGGTTCATTTGTCTTGTCACACTGAAGTGATGTAAAGTATCAATCAAGTATCAGTTTCCTTAACCTCTCCTGATAATGGAAGGAATTGAATATGTGTATGGGAAGAGTATGGACCTGTCTACTAATATGTTTAATTTCATTATCCCTTTGGCAGGCCAGGCCCAATTAATTATGCAAAGGAAAGATTTATAACATTGTAAGTTTTGTTATAATCCTGCCAACGATTACAAAAAATGTGAAGCATGGGCAGTAAGAACAGTTTAGATTCCTGTAATAGGCTAAAAATGACAATTTTCATACCCATCCACAGCATTATTTAGTGTATTTACTGGAATCCCCTAGTACATGTACATCTCTCTGTAGATGCTCTGGTCAATCTCAGTATTTAAATCAGTTTTGAGGTAGCAACTAGAGATACACCAACAAACTTGCAAGAATGATCAATGAAGATGACCATTGTGATGAAATTGTGGATGCTGTATCTGACCTACATGTTAAGTACTTAGCAGTGACTTGTTTAACTACAGTATTTCAGTTTTGAGTACAAGTGGCGTACCAACCAAACTTGCATGAAAGGTCCATCAGAGAATGAACATCGCTATGCTTAATGTAAATGTAAATGCTGTGTCATATGACCAAAGTCAAGGTCACCATGAGTTTATCGCGAAATTTGGTGTTGTGGGACTTTGCATTTATTGCAAATGGTGAATAACTTATAGTTAAGGTAATCAAATGCAGTAAATAAGGAATTAGCTGTCTCAGAAAATTGGCATACATTGAAATCAGAATGAAGATACTTAGATAAACCTGAATAATTAAGACCATAAAAGATATGCTGTTGTTAAAAGGGGAGCAGGGTTCTCAATAAGTTTAGAAGTAGTAGGTGAATTTAAAGAAAGTAGGAGGCGACATATGCGAGCGCCAAAGGCGCGAGCCCTGCTAGGGGGGTCAGGAAAATTTTGAAATTTGGAAGGCACTAGGAGGCATTTCCTGGCTTTTGGGCACTCAAATACGACATTTGAATGATCAGTAAAATGTCAGCAAATTGTGCTGTTTAAAGTGATAATATTTAAATAAACCTGTATTAGTTGTATAACAGTAATTAATTTCACTAGATGCATCTTTCAACAAATAAGACAAGTAATCTGACCTACCAAGCCTTGGTCGCTTGGCAAAGTATCCTGTTATTTTCTTCATTATTATTATTTCTACTTTCGTTTTTAAAACATGCACGTGTTACAGTGCAGGATCGGGATTAAACGTAAATAAGGTTCGTGACATGGGGGCCTAGTGACGTGTGTTGTAATTTCGGCTGAAACTCGTTGAATATATTTCTCTGACCATGGCATCTGTGTTTCATTAAAGTAAACCCATGATATAGTACAACTTTTTTTGACTTTGCTATAGAAAGTAGGTGGTGATTTTGCCCGAAGTAGCAGGTGGGAAATCGCCTGTCGCAGGCTCGAAATGAGAACCCTGGGGGAGGTAAAAAAGATTAAAGAATGAGGTATATATTGCAGCAGCAGCCCTTGCATTGTAATATTAATTTTCATATGTCCACCATAACATTGCACATATTATGTTAAGGCTTTGTCTGGAGTCAATTTTCAAGATTTCTTTTCTGAAACAGATGTTCATGTATGTACAAAATTGAAACTTTCTCAGTGTTTCTCTCAAAAAGTGTAAAAGTTGGTTAGCATTTTGGCCAGATTGCTGCTCCACAACCCATTTGTGGCTTAAAGTAGGTAAAAGTTTTCTGAACTTTTTTTTGTTAGGGATACAGATGTAATCCTGAAATTTAGTCACAAGCTTTCTCTATGAGAAATACATACTAAATGTGAACATAGTGTCCACCATTTTACAGGTAGCCATACAGGTGTGGTTAAAAACACAATTGTTCATTTGTTAAAACAATAGCAGGAATTTTTATGAACTATTGTCTGTTCTGGTACTGTATATTGGTAGTCGCTGTATATAATAGGAAGCAGTATTGCCTGTGATTTTCAGAAACAGAGATTTTAGTCTTTCCTGGACAGTTCATGATTGGAAGTGTTTCTTAAGGCTAAAAGTAGGTTAAAGAGTTTCTTGGAATATTTTATTTTATAAATAGAAGTAGGTCGAACAATTTTCCGGAAAATTTTTTGATTATGGATTCAGGAATTTTCTTTGGCTTTACTTACGGCCTTCCTCTTAGGGAAGCACAGGTTCAGCTTTCATTTCAGCTGGAGTTTTGCACCTTGACCTTATTATTGTTAACAGTACCGTAAGTTAAAAAGCTCTGAGGACTTTCTTTCATGTATTGCTCTGAAAATTGATCACAACCTCCTTCTCAAAGAAATGCATGTTTATGTGACATGCCATTTTGATCAATGCACTATGACCTAATTTAGGGCTAAGAGTAGGTTGAACAGTTTCCAGAATTTTTTCTGTATTTGATATAGATATTGTGACGTAATTTGAAAAGAGCTGTTGCCCTATGTAGAAATTTACTACCTTGAAATTAAGTGATAGGTATATAATATAACGTAGGTGTTAATACTATCATGCAACTAGGCCATTTTTCCTTTAGACTGTCTAAATGGTAATACTTTTAAAAAGTATGTTTTGGTTTGATTCGCAAATCATGCCTCTGTGGTAACCCTTAGTTCATAATAGGAAATCTGGTCCTTTGTGTATTAGATTATTCAATTTCCAAATAGATAATAATCACATGGGAGTCACGTGGACAGAAAAATAGATGATTTAATTGTTAGAGCTTACATTTGACATCAGTAACTAGTGCAATTCATGGAATGTGCACAGGATTATTTTATTGATGAAACAATACATTTTTACTTATCATTTTCCTCATAGAGACACCTTCATTGAAGTTCAGCTGACCATTTTGCCTCTGCCGAATAAGCAAAACTATTTTCACAATATACCTCAGCCAGTCATCAATAAATAATTTCTTTTGTGAACTTATTACTGTCGGAAATTTAACACCTTGAATTTCCATCATTGCTTTATTGGCATCAACTTGAATGCCTCTGAGAATCACACAGATATGACCTGTTCAACCTAGTGAGGTTTGGTGTTGTGTAGATAAATGTTTTGCCATATACCCTGTTCTATAAACTTCTTTTGCTTTTTTATATCATGTACAGTCAATTATAGCTTGTATTTGTTATTTTTTCTGTTTTATTTAAATATTAATTGTTTTTTAGGCACAAAAACAAGGAAGTGGAAGAACTTGTACTTTGTGCTACTTGGTAAAGAAAAACAATTGTGTTTTCTTGAGAATGAAAAGGTTTGTTCTTATTAAAAGTAAAATTTGTTCTTATTTGATGAAATTCAATTGTAAATACAGAGTTGTATTATGAGTTATGTAAATGATATGTGATTTTTTATGCCCCCGGATCGATAGATCAAGGGCATATTGCTTTTGTCTTGTCTGTTTGTCTGCTTGTCTGTTGTCAACTTTAATCTTGGCTATAACTTTTGAACCGTGAAGGATAGAGACTTCATATTTAACATGCATACTCAACTAATGAAGCCCTTTCAAGTGACATCAAGGTTGACAACCTTTTGACCTTGACAATGACCTTCACGCTTAAAATAAATTTTTTGGACTTTGGTGCCCCTGGGGGAGCTTGTTTAAATAGAAAATGACCTGAGTTTATTTTTTGACACTGATGCCCTTAACCAGGGTCACTAGGTAGAAAATTTCCAATGGAAATGTTATGTCACAGGAAAACGTGTTGCACATTAAAGCCCTGTAAATAAAGAAAAAAGTACAAATTAAATTGAAGCCAATGTGGTTCAGCGAATGAAGTGCTGGGTCCTTGACTGAGAAGTTCTGGATTTGACTCCCGTCATGGGCACATCGGTTTCCTATCTTTTTGATGAGACAGCAAAAATCGAGGTTCCGCGTCATGATAGTTGTAGCACATAAAAGATCTGTTACAGCTTTGGATGGGTCCCTTATTTATGAAATATCCATGGAGTGATGGAAAACAATAATCAATCAAGCAAATTAAACTGTTTCCCACTATTTTGTTACATAATTAGGTACTACTATGATAGATGTTATTGACGCTGTAGTTATCCATTATAATGACCATTATTTCACACACTGTACACACTAATGAAGATTTTTTTTATTGTAATGCATCTTTTGGTTTTTATATCAATATTGACAAATTGTTGTGAATGTAACAGTTTCTATGATTTACAGATTCTACCTTATCACAGGGCTTTGACTCAATTTTTCAGAAGAAACAATAGTAAGAGTCACAATATGTAATGAATTTTATGAGATCCTCTTTCAGTTAATACATGTTTTATTCCTTATTCATGTAGATTTGCAGGTAATGTAAACCTTTGATTATGTGGATTAAATGGATTTATGGCCTCAATTAATTTCCTTTTTCAGAGGTCTCGACCAAAAGGCATGATAGATATGAGTTTCAGCTCACTCTATTCTGTCCATGACAGCTTTTTTGGCAGGTATATATTTTGGTAACATGAGTCAATAAAGTGATCTCTTGCAATTGGTTTCTATCTTCTGTCCATCTTGAAGAATCAAAAGAAAATAATAAAATTCATTTTGACTATGAGATCATTGTCAACATATTTAAGATGAGGCATCTTTAGGAATAATGGAACACAAAATGTGAATTTCATGATCCCATCACTACTGAGATCTAAGTCATAGGTAGAATAACTTCTGTTAACAAAGAAAAGGCTATTGGTAGGAAGCATATAGCTACATACATGTAGTTAAATATATTTCATCTATTAAATCTTACTCTTTTTACTTGTTACAATAAAGTGTATGCATGGTTTTGAAAAGAAGGCAGCAAACTACCAACATATTGTGACATCATTTCCTATCAGTTTGTAATGCATCAGGTTTGGTAACCAATTTAAGTACTAAGAGGAAATCAGGCTGTTTATTTTTGGTAAGAACCTATGAAATATGTGGTAAATGGGCCTAGAGCTAAACCTGTATTCCTGACCGACGGGTCATGAAGTTTAATGTAAAAGATTTATGTTATCAGATCATATTATTTGTTTAACTCTTGAAAACAACAGCGTCGTAATATTTGGTGGCTGTAACTTTTCATTTTTTTATTAGCTTTTGCTTTTTATAATCACGTACATAATCATCATAAAGCTTAGGATTAAAGAAGAAATACTTCTAAATGAAATTTCTCTAACTTTATAGACCCTACTGAAGAGTCTAAACCCAGACCCAGGGGTAAGAAATTCACAATCTTGCTAGTGGACCTTCTGCTCTTCATAACCATGCATTCAGTTTACGGTCACAAGAGGCAGGAGTAATAAGAAAGGGGGTGCAGTATTCCTATCCAGTTATTCCATGTGCCACTATTTTTTTTGGCACCTGCAAAGCAAAGCAGCGTACTGGGATCACTTTGTCTAGTGTCTGTCTGTCCGTCTGTTTAGTACAACTCATACTAAATTGAAAAATAGATAGCAGGTGACGCATGTTCCTTAAAACATTCTAGTTAGAGTAACAGATAAAATGAATAGAAATACAGAGTGTATACTGTATAACAACATTTGTATGAAAGAAAAATGATACCATTTTGTGATGGATTGTATATCTATATTTAAAACTATTCTTTCTGATTTCAGGCCTAACTGTTTTCAGCTTATTACAAATGCTTACAACCATGTTCAGATTTATTATTTATGCGCAGAGAATGGGGACATAGCCCAGGTACGTGTCATACATGTATGAAAGTATCTCATAAATAAATAACAAAACAATGGTGTAATGATTTTTTTATATTGCACATAAAAAAATAAAGAATGTAGAAAATATAAACTGTAAAATATTTATTAGCTTTTTTTTTGCACGAAAAAAAATAATTAGAAAATATAAACTGTAAACTATATAATAATTATGGAATATTTACCATAGTAATACATGTTACCTTGAAAATTACTGTAAACCGTCTGTTATTCGCAACAATTTTGCGAATAAGATCTCTTAGACCTGTTTGCAGCGTTTTATATTCGCGATGAACGGATCCTCTAAAACATTTTTATTGTATAGTGATGGTCCGATAATCCGGGCTCGGTAAAAATCAACTTTCCGGATAAGAAGGTGTGGGAACAAATTTCCCAAATGATATTTTGATCCGATATTCTGGAAATCCACGTTCCGGATCCTGGCAAGGAAATACGGGTTCGGAATTCCAAAAGTATGAAGTTTGCTCCAATAATCCAGACAAAATCTTGCTTTCCGGACGTAGCTGAAGCATATAACCGTGACTTAATTAATACATGAAGCTACACTGTTTATCACCTTTCTGCACAGATTGATTGTTTAACAGTTAAATGACACGTTTACCTGGTCACCTGTCTATGGTATGTTGATTACCTATTCAATTAAGAATTGACCGCTTGGGGTGTAGTCAATCGTCATGTTAGCTGTCATTGATGATTGCTTGTCAGTACACGCTGCAGCCAGATATGAAGATTACTGTTTTTTGAATGATAGTAAATAAAAGTGAATTGCCGACCTCACATCTTGCATTGTTAATTAAATATTGAGGCTTTAAATTGTAACAAAACTCTAGGCAGCGTCACTCTTCTATCAGAGATCGATCATAAATAGTGTATCCTTACTTAGTGTTAATCAGTGCTCATTACATTATTTTGTAGATTACTTTTTAACTTTTACTTATTTTTGAGTTTAGAAAATCAAGTAGGTTTTAGAAGTTTGGATGAAATCAGTGTAATATAAACATATCATTTTAACTTGTGTTGAATACTTTAGAGTATGATAGTCAAACTTGGACATGTTCGCGGCATTTTATTTTCGCGAGATGATCCTCCTCGCGAATCTTGCGAAAATAAAACGCTCGCGAATAAAACACGGTTTACAGTATTTAAGTGTGAAATGACAAGTTTATTTTCCCATACATCATGTTTGGTACATTTCTTTTAAGATTTTATTATTTTGTAGAAATGGGTACAAGCTCTAAAACCATATTGTGTCAACACAACACCAGTTAGATCACAGCAGCGATCTTCAGTTTTGAAGGAGTTACGTACCTTGACAGTAGAAGTTGTTGATGCTCGACAGTTAGTTGTCAAGTTGCCCCATCCTTACTGTATTGTGTCTTTGAACAATGTGAAAGTGTGTCGAACTCAGGTTGCTGAAGGTACAAATCCAGTCTGGGAAGAAAAATTTATTTTAGAGTAAGTAATCTTTCAAGCATATATCCATTGCTTTTTATCAGCTCAACCAGGACAAATGTCCAGGAGGACTGATGTCATATCCTCCACAGAGTTATGGAATGAACTGAAAAAGCCATAGGACATCTAGTCCTGTAGATTGTAGATTATAGTGTTTTATGAGGTATGTAGGAGAATTAAGAAAACAGACATTAAAAAAAAAACAACAAAAAACAAAAGGGAATAAATGCTGTAATCATTCCTGTTTAATGTACAATGCCAAAGTCAGGAGCAAATGTCAAGAAATAACTACATCTTATAAACTTGTAAACTAAGTCTTGTTTATAAGTCCTTGATTGTTTTTATTATCAAGATAATGTGCAGGATAAAAATTGACCAAAAGTCAGTGGGTAGGTGTAGAGCTGTGATCTGTTGGTTAAAGATTATGGTGAATATCTTTCAGTCATATGGCCTTTGTAGTCATGTTATGCAGCAGAATAAACTTTAGAAGCCATTTTCACTGAACATGCTGTGTGATTTAAGGAATGGTAGTAAGAAAATCACTTTCATTGTAATTTTGAGCGGAATATGATAATTTGGATGTATCAGTTATAAAGCATGATCAGCATTTCACTGCAGTTGTATTTAATTCTGCTGTCTTGTGACATTACAGTCAATACACATTTCATGGTCCATTAACTTCCTTGTCAGACTCTTGTTGAATGGACTTCTGGTACATAAAAAGTTTTATGGAGCGAAAAAAATCAGTAATATGTAAGATCTGCATGTATAATGCACTCCTATGAAATTAATGTCGTCAAAATCTTTAAAAAATCATTGTCTAACCACAAATAATTTGTAATACATCCATGAAACATTTGTTTTGAAATTGTATAATGTTTGAAAACATAAATGAAATATATAATTACCGTATATACTCGTTTATAAGACCGACTCGCTTATAAGACGACCCCCCTACTTTTGGACAAAAATTCTAGTACTTTAGCATTGACCCGCTTATAAGACTAGGTAAAAAATTGCTCTCAGACACGATGTACGATGTACGTATTGACATTTTTGGGGCAGTGCCAACTGTCTCAATCTCGTTCACTGATTAATGTGCGATTTGACAATGCACAAGTTTTTCCATAATTACTGTGTAATATTAATAAATAACAAGATCTTTATTTGTTTTACATTAATTTATTACATATTTTATTTCAATCACGGACTTATAAACAGGGTATACATGTATGTAAGCATTAAGCAACTATTGATTCATATTTAAACGATAAACATAATTAATAGTCCATCTGAAAGTTCTCAAACACTGAATACAAAACGTCTTTTATTCACGAGTGCCGTCTGTGTGGAGATACAACCACTCATCCTCGTCATCACTATTGCCGAATAGCTCGTGGTCTTTTTAAAGTCAAATAATTTAGTCTCCCTAGCTTACCTACTCCTCATTATTTGATAATTAACTGTCGAATGGGCTTGGCATAATTATTGCTAAATAAACAACAATGCAATCAATCACCAATTACTGATTTTTTTCTCGTCAATCTCGGCAAATTAATACCCGATAGTTACCTGTCAATCACCCCTTATCAAGATCAATTGATCTCGAGAACTTTAAACCTATAATTAGATTACCGATGTCCCGCGTTTACCGCAGTTCACGTGTACAAGAAGTGTGATAAATACGGCTAGTGACACGTGTTTTCTGATAGATATTAATGACTTTTATCTTATATCTCGCTTATAAGACGACCCCCCTACTTCACAAAAGAAATTTAACTCCCAAAAACTCGTCTTGTAAGCGAGTATATACGGTATTATATATTTCCATACAGAAAAATGAAACAGTATAAATGTGCTTGAAGTGACAACCTACATGTATAATGTTTGAAAACATAAATGAAATATATAATTATTATATATTTCCATACAGAAAAATGAAACAGTATAAATGTGCTTGAAGTGACGACCTACATTGTTTCGGGATTTTCACTGTAACTCATCACAAATTTTGATCCTCCTCATTTAAATTTTGTCCTTGATATAATTATTAATCTCTTTATCAGTTTGAAGCCATTGTGGCCTAGTGGTATTGTGCTCACCTCCTGCTCTGGAGGCTGGGGTTCGTGTCCTGCTCTGGTCATACTGGTGTCCTGTCCTGTAAAAACCGAGGCCCCGTGTCATGGTATGCATGGCACGTTAAAGATCCCTCACTGCTTCAGGTCCATTGCAAAGGTCAAAATTTGTATGTCCCAGATCAGGCAGATGCACGTGAAATATTCATAGTGTGACGTTAAACAAAAATCAATCAATCAATCAATCTCTATCAATTTGATAATACCTGATTTACACATGTTGATAATGAGATATAGCTAAACTGTAAAATTCTATCTCATGGTATTTAAGTAAAGTAATCTGTCCAGACTCCTCAAAACTCACTACAGGAACAATTTTGATAACTGCGATTTTACCTAGTTGATGTTGAAGCCATATGCTATTCTCCCAGAGGTGTTAAAAGTGTAGTTACAATGGTCTATTCTCCCAGAGGTGTTAAAAGTGTAGTTACAATGGTCTATTCTCCCAGAGGTGTTAAAAGTGTAGTTACAATGCTCTATTCTGATTCTTAAATTGAAATGATCACCTTGAAATTTAGACCATTTTTTTTATTTAAGTGTCATTTGTCACTTTCTTGTGCTTCTATATTTGACCTCTTTTATTCTTTAGGGACTTGCATTGACCCACGGTTGATCCGACATGTTTGAATAGTGAATGTTGTTGTTATATTTCCTACTTATGCTTTTATATATATATATATATATATACACACACATACAGAATCTGTCTCATTATAAATGTAAGTTAAGTAAGTTAATTGGTTTTTCAAACAAAATTAATCAAAATCATATCAGTGAATATTTAGAACATGTATATCAGAAGTACATGACAAGGTAGTGATCATCATTGAAGATGGATTATAGATTTTACTTATTGATAGGATGTAATCAGATTCCACCATTATCCACATTGGTATAGTTCTATACTGACATTATTGAAAGGTAATAAAACACTATGTCCTTTGTTACAGTGACTTACCATGTGATATAGAGAGTTTCTGTGTTAGTGTGTACAATCATAATAAACGATCAGTGGACAGAGAGATAGGTAAAACCTTTCATATATTTACATTAATATGATAATACTTTTTATGCCCCCATGATCGATAGATCGGGGGCATGTTGTTTTTATCCTGTCTGTCTGTATGTTTGTCTGTCTGTCTGTCAGAGATTTCATAATTCACTTGCATACTCAGCTAATGAAACCTTTCAAATAATACCAATGTCAATTACCTTTTTAGCTCACCTGAGCCAAAGGCTCAAGTGAGCTATAGTCATAGTGCGCCGTCCGTCGTCCGTCGTCGTCGTCGGCGTCGTCGTCGTCGTCGTCCGTCGTTAACTTTTTCACATTTTCGACTTCTTCTCTGGAACTACATTGCAGATTTGGATCAAACTTTGTGTAAATGATGTACTCAAGGTCCCCTACTAAAATTGTGTTCGGGATCCAGATTCCCTCAGGGGTGGATCCAGGGTGGGACCAAAAGGGTACCCCTCTTCAAACATCTTCTTCTCCAGAACCAGTACATAAATGGGGAAACTAATCGCATTTCAACAATCTATAAAGATGGGTTGTTAAAAATTGTGTTCGGGGTTAAGATCCGTCAAATAGAAATTTACGCTTTTTTGACGTGTTTCTGGACTTAGTCATTTCAATGAAGAAAAGTGTCATGTTTTTCAGTTAATTGATATTGATGATTTCTTAATGACTATTTTGATCATAATTGTGGTAAGGAATATTATTGTGAAAGAATTTTGTCATTATCTCAATTTTTGGATTTTTTATGAATTTTTTAAGACTTCCAAAAAAAAGGGGGGGTTGGCCATTTTTCACATTTTCAACTTTTTCTACGAAACCACATGAAAGATTTTAATGAAACATGGAATACATGAAGTACTAAAAGTCCTCTATCAATGTGGTAAATTTCATCCAAATTGGTTAACAGATAATGCCACCATGTCTAAAAAGTAGTTCTCACAATGGTACATATAATACTTGGTAATTGAAATATGGAGAGTAGTGGATCAAATCCAGCTGTGGTCAAAAAAATTTTTTTTTTTTTCACATTTTCAACTTTTTCTACAAAACTGTTTGGAACTACATTGCAGATTTGGATCAAACTTTGTGTAAATGATGTACTAACTAATCGCATTTCAACAATCTATAAAGATGGGTTGTTAAAAATTGTGTTCGGGGTTAAGATCCGTCAAATAGAAATTTACGCTTTTTTGACGTGTTTCTGGACTTAGTCATTTCAATGAAGAAAAGTGTCATGTTTTTCAGTTAATTGATATTGATGATTTCTTAATGACTATTTTGATCATAATTGTGGTAAGGAATATTATTGTGAAAGAATTTTGTCATTATCTCAATTTTTGGATTTTTTATGAATTTTTTAAGACTTCCAAAAAAAAGGGGGGTTGGCCATTTTTCACATTTTCAACTTTTTCTACGAAACCACATGAAAGATTTTAATGAAACATGGAATACATGAAGTACTAAAAGTCCTCTATCAATGTGGTAAATTTCATCCAAATTGGTTAACAGATAATGCCACCATGTCTAAAAAGTAGTTCTCACAATGGTACATATAATACTTGGTAATTGAAATATGGAGAGTAGCGGATCAAATCCAGCTGTGGTCAAAAAAATTTTTTTTTTTTTTTACACATCTAAATAGGTTTTTAGATGTTTCTAAACACTCAACATATGAAATTAGGAATTTTACGTTTAAGACTTCCAAAAAAAAAAAGGGGGGGGGTGGCCATTTTTCACATTTTCAACTTTTTCTACAAAACTGTTTGGAACTACATTGCAGATTTGGATCAAACTTTGTGTAAATGATGTACTCAAGGTCCCCTACTAAAATTGTGTTCGGGATCCAGATTCCCTCAGGGGTGGATCCAGGGTGGGACCAAAAGTGCCCAAAAGGGTACCCCTCTTCAAACATCTTCTTCTCCAGAACCAGTACATAAATGGGGAAACTAATTGCATTTCAACAATCTATAAAGATGGGTTATTCAAAATTGTGTTCGGGGTTAAGATCCGTCAAATAGAAATTTACGCTTTTTTGACGTGTTTCTGGACTTAGTCATTTCAATGAAGAAAAGTGTCATGTTTTTCAGTTAATTGATATTGATGATTTCTTAATGACTATTTTGATCATAATTGTGGTAAGGAATATTATTGTGAAAGAATTTTGTCATTATCTCAATTTTTGGATTTTTTATGAATTTTTTAAGACTTCCAAGAAAAAGGGGGGGTTGGCCATTTTTCACATTTTCAACTTTTTCTACGAAACCACATGAAAGATTTTAATGAAACATGGAATATATGAAGTACTAAAAGTCCTCTATCAATGTGGTAAATTTCATCCAAATTGGTTAACAGATAATGCCACCATGTCTAAAAAGTAGGTCTCACAATGGTACATATACCACTTGGTAATTGAAATATAGAGAGTAGCGGATCAAATCCAGCTGTGGTCAAAAATTTTTATTTTTTTTTTTTTACACATCTAAATAAGTTTTTATATGTTTCTCAACACTCAACATATGAAATTAGGAATTTTACGTTTAAGACTTCCAAATAGAAAAAAGGGGGGGGGGGCCATTTTTCACATTTTCAACTTTTTCTACAAAACTGTTTGAAGGATTTTAATAAATCTTGATAGAAATAAGTCACTTATGATCCTCTTCAAATTCTGTTGTTTTCGTCCAGACCTCTTTACAGGTGGCACCACCATAGTCAAAAGTAGGTCACAAAAGAGTTCCCTCCTTTAACAATATTCTTTTTCATACGGGCTGTATACAGAGACAAACAGAATGCATTGAAATGATCTAGAGGGATGAGTGAAGACGTATTGTCATTTTGGTTCCCTTCCAAAATCAAATTTTAGAATTTTTTTTCGACATTTCTTTGGACTTGGTGATTCAACGCAGAAAAAAAGTGTCATATTTCCTAGTTAATTGATAATGATGATTTCTTATGGACTATTGTGATCATAATTATGGTAAGGATTGTTACTTTGAAAGAATTTTGTCAATATCTCAATTTTTGGATTTTCTATGAATTTTTTAAGACTTCCAAATGAGGGTGTATAGGAACAATTCAATCACATTTTTCACTTCTGCTGTTATACCACATGAAAGATTTTAATGAAACAAGGAATACATGAGTACTAAAGGTCCTCTATCAATTTGGTAAATTTTTATCCAAATTGGTTAACAGATAATGCCACCATGTCTAAAAAGCAGTTCTCACAATGGTACATATACCACTTGGTAATTGAAATATGGAGAAATTTTTTTTTTCATTTCTTTACACACCTAAATAAGTTTTTAGATGTTTCTCAACACTCAACATATGAAATTAAGCAATTTTAAGTTAGATCTGGACAATATTTGAAACAATTGTTGTTCATGACCCAGACTTGAAATCAGTCAACAAAAGGCCCCACCTAAAGAAAATGTTGCCCTGAATGACTTCTTGCAGAGACAAAGGAAATGCTTAATATCAAAATCACGTGAATGGATGTGCAAAAAAGTGTTGTTTTTTATTCTAGCCTGAAATAAAATTTGACATATTTTCAACATCTGTGTTGACTTAGTCACATTAATGCAAAAATAAATGAATTCTTCCTTCATGCATGACTGATCATCTAGGTACTCAGGTGAGCGATATAGGCCCACTTGGGCCTCTTGTTTTATGTCCTGTCTGTCTGTCTGTCTGTTTGTTTATCTGTTGTCAACTATAACCCTGGCCATAGCTTTTGAGCCATGAAGGATAGAGACTTCATATTTGACATGCATACTCAACTAATGAAGCCCTTTCAAATGACACCAAGGTCAGTGACCTTTTGACCTTGACAATGAACTTCATGCTTAAAACAATTTTTTCTGACTTTGTTGCCACCAGAGGCATAGTGTTATACAAACACATTTTGTTAATATTTGTTGTGTTCAGTATATACAAAAGTATTTAGATTTAGTAAAATTCTTGAAGATATTGAATATTTCTGAGTACATTAGCAAGGGAACAGGTACTTATTTGAATCCCATACAAATTGTTTTATTGTCCTACATTTAGGACCTGGTGTGGCGCAGTGGGTAATGTTCAGATTAGGATCAGTCGTGGACAGAGTATTGCAGGAAATTCTGTAGTTAGGGGCTGGTATGGCTCAGTGGTTAGTGTTCAACTAAGGATCATTCATGGACAGAGTATTGCAGGAAACTGTAGTTAGGAGCTGGTATGGCTCTGTGGTTAGTGCTAATCTTGGGATCAGAGTCATGGAAAGGGTATTGCAGAAAATTCTGTAGTTAGGGGCTGGTATGGCTCAGTGGTTAGTGTTCAACTAAGGATCATTCATGGACAGAGTATTGCAGGAAACTGTAGTTAGGAGCTGGTATGGCTCTGTGGTTAGTGCTAATCTTGGGATCAGAGTCATGGACAGGGTATTGCAGGAAATGCTGTAGTTAGGAGCTTGTATGGCTCAATGGTTAGTGTTCACCTTGGGATCAGAGTCTTGGACAGAGTATTGCAGGAAACTCTCTAGTTAGGAGCTGGTATGGCTCAGTGGTTAGTGTTAAACTTGGGATCAGAGTCTTGGACATAGTATTGCAGGAAATGCTGTAGTTAGGAGCTTGTATGGCTCAATGGTTAGTGTTCACCTTGGAATCAGAGTCATGACATAGTATTGCAGGAAATGCTGTAGTTAGGAGCTGGTATGGCTCATTGGTTAGTGTTCACCTTGGAATCAGAGTCATGGACAGGGTATTGCAGGAAACTCTGTAGTTAGGAGCTGGTATGGCTCAATGGTTAGTGTTCAGCTTGGGATCAGTCATGGACAAAGTATTGCAGGAAATTCTGTAGGTAGGAGCTTGTGTGGCTTACCTAGGGATCAGTCATGGACAGGGTGTTGTAAGAAAATTTATAGTTTGAGATGTAAGAAACCAAGATTTGGTCTTTTGGCACCTGCTTGCACCTTAAAAAATACCTATTGTCTCTGTCTAGTCCATTGTGTTGGGTAACACATCAAACCAGTACCATTATTATGGAAAGGAAATACATTGTAGTTTTAAAGTAACCTAAAGCACAACATAACAGCTACATGTATATACACTCATAGTGAAAAATATTGATTGAATTCTATAGCACTAGTGGTAGTTCCACTGGATGATTTGAAGAATGTGGATTGTATAGACAAATGGTTTACGCTGGGACCTGCAAACAGTACCATACGAGGTGATCAAGGGACAGTGAGGATTCGGGCTAGATACCTTCATGAGATCATCATGCCAGAAGATAAATATTCCACCCTCAAGGAGGTCTGTATTCTTTCTATATCTAGATGTGTTAAATTTCCTTAATACAGTTATGCTCTGTTAATATTTGTTCTTGGCCAGTTTTCCCTGAAAAGTCATTTTCCAGACCATCACACAATTATATCTATGTATAATGATAGTGAGGCTCATCGCAAATGACTAAGTTCAAATTAATCAAAATGCGTTGTTTGCAATTTTCGCATCAATGATTTATCGGGAAATATTTTTAACATGTAAATCAAAATCATATCATTAGAATATTCATTTTGTTTTCTTCCCATTTCTCAAATTTCATCTCATTTGGAGTAGAAATAAAGATATTAGGGCAATTTGAAAATAGCTAAAATCATCAAAATATCTAACGATACCACAGCGGTACAGCGAGATGTTTATTTTGCCTTATAATTGACGGCGCGCTTAGAATCAATGAGCATAAAAGTGATATGTTCACTGGCGTTGTTCGGGGTCACGGTTGTATCAAATCCAGTGAAGTGAGGTTTTTCGGGTAGATACGTCCATTACCTGCAAACAGTTGATCGCCGAAGTGAAAACGATGGGCGATGCGGGCACACATAAGTTTTTTAATTATGTAATTTTCAGTTTTTTATTTCTACCAGCCTATAATATGCGATATGAGAGAACAATGAGAGAACAAGTTATGTTAAGGTACTACGAAACGCCAATCGTCGAGTGACCTAAGATTCATGAAAAATAAAAAAAGAAATAAAGGTTTTTAATTTGTAATTTTTTATTTAAATAACTGTGTATTGAAGACTTTATAGAAAATAATTCTAATTATAATATTCCCCCGATATACCTGTAATTGGCACTCGAAAATGTGTGTTTTTCAGTACAGCTCGCATGAAAACACCAGCGACAGCGTTGACTCTTTGTCATGTGCAATCAGATGGTCATTCCCAAGACAAATTCTATAATATCTTTAATAGTCGACTTCCTAATCAAGTTGCAATATTTTCAATATATTGAGGGTATATTGGGGTAACGTCGTCTAGGGCGATCACCTGTCACCTGTGCGGGTGAATTATTACGTAATATCGCCTGAACCGGCTGTTTGACCCAGCAAATATCAACCTTCATTTCATAAATTTTAACACCTTTCAAGATATTAATTAGCGATCTTAATAAATTGGGTATTCATATTAATGAAAAAGACAAGGACTAATTATCAAGTTTCCTGTTTATTGTGAAGGATTATCATGAAGGAGACATAAAGAACAGGAATTGAAATCAAACAAACTTCGTATATATGAAGAATGTATATTTGAGATTATAACACTTTTGATAAGTTTTTATGTTTTTAAAATAATGATTATAATACATATAGTAGATTAATATAAAGAATTAAGCTATACTATGACAAATTAAAAGGTATGTGATATTCTTCACATTTTTTGAAAGAGTTGTCCGCCCCTGATTTAGGTAAAAATGTTTTTGCTTATACAGAGCTTATTTTTTGTCATACAATCAAAATTCCTTCAAATATCCTTATAAGTAACCATTTTATATAAGTTTTTACATTATTATGAATCCTTGTATAAGTTTTTAGAAAAATGACCTTGGACATCAAAGTAAAAAAAACTATACTTCGTCAAGTTTAAGAGATTATATTTAAGGTAATAAGACTTACAACCAATGTTTTTATCTTCTTTCGTAATACCTGTAGTACATAAAGTAGATTAATATAAATAAATCACAAATTTTATGCATAACTGATTAAGTTATACACTCATAATATTGTGAGGTAGTGCATTTTCATTTGCTTGAAAAAGGTGTGAAAATGCAATATTGTCCATTTTCAAATCCTCATATCTTGTAAAGTACTAGAGATAAACCGGAGAAATTTTCAGAGTTTATTGACTATAAAACATGCTTTGTAATTCACTTATTCTTTGGTATATTGTGATACAAATAAATTATTTATAGGTATCTAAAAAGTGTATCTCATGGTTTTTTAAGGAAAGAGTTTGGGCCTCCCTAATAAATATCTGAATGTGTATTATATTGTAGTCAAGGGCAAATGCATATTCAAACATAGAAAGAATTAGTTCATTATGTATGTGTTTGGTTATTGTATGCAGCACAGTTCCATATATGATATCTATCAATAACACTTTTGTAAACACTAAAATGATTTTATCTTCAAGCTAGCTAGTCTAGTTTGATTTCTCCAAACTAGTGTCTTGTTGTCCTATAGTTATGAAAGCTGCCTATGAAACACCTTTTCTTAAACAAATCTTACAGTTTTCATTAAAATAAAACACATTTAATTGATAGTGTTTTATGATGAAAATAACAAGAAATATTGGAAAGAGTGACTCATACCAATGATGATTAAAATGTAAACATTGTGTCACTGTTTCATGGCAAAGAGGTTGTAGGTTTGATTCCCATGGACAGGTTGTTGATGTCTTCATGGTGAGATAGTGAAAATCAAGGTATCCATATCTCAGTTAATGTTGGCATCCCTCAATACTTCTGATGCATCTGATTGAAATTCTTGTGCAATTTATCAAGCAGATAGCATAAACAGAGGAATGATTTAATCTTTGCCGTGGCGGCAAGAAAAAAAAGCAAACAAAATTAATTCTACTTTCAGATTTTTTAACAGTGAATCGATTGAAACTGGCAATTACTTTTATCTCATTTGTGAGTTTGTACTGTCCTGTTTAGTGTTTTATCTACTAGATAGATTATAAATTATAAGAAAACAAAAAATTACATGACTAAATTCAGGTTGAAGTATTCTTGGTAGAAATGTGTCTGGTTCTTTGCCCTACTTCAGATTTTATTGCTGCAAGAGGTATTTGTATTGTTAAGACAAGTTCTAGTCAAAGAATGTTGTGTAAGTTAGTAATACATAGAATAAATTTTAAAAGTAGTCAGAGATTTGAGTTGTTTGTGACTATTATCATGTTAGTGTTAACCAGTAGCCCAACAATATGAACAAAAGGCACACAAAGCATGTTCACTCTTGTCAAAGGCACACAAGGCATGTTCACTCTTGTCAGATGTATTTATCTCTAGAGTCAAAGAACTGAAGAATATACATGTAACTATTCATAAAAGGTTGACTTTAAAATAACTCTAAATCATAAAATCATAAAGTATTTATCTTCCGTATGTCAATAAATGTAAATGAACATTATCGCTTTATTATTAATTCTATGATATATATTGAGATAATTGAAATTTCATTGGGTCATCAATTCATTTATTGACATGCTCAGAATGAAAATAATGAATCTAATGAGAATAAAGTGTGAAGATGTAATTAAACTAGTTGCCTCTTTCATCGAGATACGCCCTTCAATTTTCATTTTAAATTATTCTAATGTCAGTCCCACTTCCCACCCAGCAGATCCAGGAAGTTTTGAAAGAAAATGAAATGAGAGAGTGATGTTACCAGAGTTTTTCTTTTCTAAATAGATTTTTTCTTTAATGTCATGAAAAATTAACAATGTATCTCAAGCCAGAAATACAACTCCCCATGCATACTGCTAGACTTTACATTACATCCCTGTAATAACTATCTTTTCAGCTAATAAAGTAGCATACCATATAGATAATTGTTATGAGAATTTAAAGAAGCTTTACATGTAATTACATTTAATGTCATAGGAACGTCTTCAATTACAAACACAATCCAAAGAGATGCTCTTGGACAACTTAAATCAAGCAAGAATACTAATCAGTAGAAATTTACAAATTGGAAAATCATAAAAATTAAATGATAGAGAAAATATAGTATCTGATAGACATTAAGTGACAGTTCATGTCATTGCAGATTGTCGATACTATTTACTAAAGTCTTCAAGCACAGGCACAATCCAAAGAGATGCTCTTGGACAACTTAAAATTAGCATGAATACAAAACAGTAGATATCTACAAGTTGGAAATTCATGAAAATTAAACAATAGAAAAAATTAATATCTGATAGACATTAAGTTACAGTTCATTTCATTGTAAAAGAGAATTGATTCTGAAGAGAAGTCAGTTTTCATTTTTTGCATATTATAAATTTCATGAATTACACTTACAATTGGAATCTGTTCCCTAAATTGTTTTCTGGATCTGAAATGCAGATTTCTGGATTATTGGTGTCAGATAACTAGACTTTCTGGATTACTAGTGTGGATTAACAGAATATCACTGTATATCATTGTCATTGCCCCACAACTGTATTTAATATACTGCCCTTTCTATTAAATAAAAATATCATATACATGTTAATGCTTTGTATTCTTTTCTTGTTTCAGTTGTTACTGAATGGTGATCTAAGCAATATATTAGAACTGTTTAATATCTGTGGGTCAGATAGAATCCAATTAGCAAAGTCATTACTACAAATATTCAGGCATGAAAAACAGGAAAAGGTCATTCTTAAAACCATGAATGACTTAGAAATTGCAAGGGAGGGTAAGTACATTTTTATTCTCATTATCTGGGTACAATGATTGCAAGGAAGGGTAAGTACATTTTATGCTCAGTATCTGGGTACATTGATTGCAAGGGAGGGTAAGTACATTTTATGCTCAGTATCTGGGTACATTGATCGCTTATCATATTATCAGTAAGTAGAATGTGGTAACACCATAGGATAATATCTTGTATATTAGAAGACCATAGGATGTTGAATAAAAATGATCAGATGTGTACCAATAGCACTTCAACACCTATAGCAGCACTCTTGATCATATTCTTCATTAGGGCCCCCCTTCATAAGTGGGTGCCCTATAGTAATCACTCTGTCTGTCTGTCCGTCAGCAAAAACACTTGAACATTGGCCATATCTAATTCACTGTCAAAGGTAGAGCTTTCATATTTGGCATGTGTGTTCCTTATGATAAGACCTCTCTGTTCGTACACAAAATTTTTATCATGTGACCTTGAGCTTGACCTTTGACCCACATTTGAAAAACTTTAACATTGACCATAACTATTGAACTGTAAGAAGTAGGGATTTCATATTTGGCATGTGTGTTCCTTATTACAAGACCTTTCCATACGTACCAAAATGTTTTAGATGTGGCCTTGACAGCGACCTTTGACTGGTATTAAAAAACTTTAACATAGACCATAACTATTGAACCGTAAGATGTAGGACTTTAATATTAGGCATCAGCGTTCCTTATGACAAGTCCTTTCTGCTGCTGCCAAATTAAGGTCAAGGTCATGGTGACAGGCATCCTGCGGGGCCTTTCCGACTTTATCAGTTTTCTAGTTAAGAAACCAGACCATAACTTTCAGCAGTTTGGTGCTGTTTCTAATGGTATCACCAGCTCTCTTCTTAGTGCTTTTAGTATTGACTCAAAATATGCATGCCATAAAATTAACTGTGATAGTTTGTAACATATTCAAAACTGAAGATTGTCTTACATGTAATAGCTCTTTCTTGAGATGGTTTTTGGTCTTCTTCTTAGGTCATTTTGATAAAAAGTTTGCATTACCTATATATTGGACTTCCACAGTTTCTGCATCAAGCAGCACCAAAGAAATGTACCCAGTAATTTATCAAAACATCACATGTTGTGTGCTAAACTGATTGCTGATTTCACACCTGCTGTAACCCACTGCTTTGTAAATAAGAAGTTTATTGGTTTTTTCACACTTCGTTGACTTTACACCTTCGAAGGCAGTTTGCCCACATTCAGACTCGGGGCTGCAGATAACCACTCACAATTATGAGTGTTTTGTTTCCGGTAGGTGACTAAAAATTTAAGGTCAGTTCATCCAAATAGCAAGTGAAAATTTTTTGGAATTGCATTATTCTCCCTAGGCATGTTAAGGAGGTTTCTGGGAACATTTTTGGAAAAAGGGAATTGTTTATTGTGACAAAGTCATGTCATCTTTAGTTTGACCTTTGTTGTTTTACACTTAATTGAACATCCACAGCACTATCAAGGCGCCTGTTCACTCAATCGGATATATTGGGCTAAACATTGAATTATGTTCAATAAATGGGAATTGAAATAAATGTAATTTTAGTCTTTACTATATTTTATTGATGATAATGTATTCATTTGTGAGGAAACAGAAATAACCTCATAAATATTAATCATGATTTCTTAAAAATTGACCTAAAACTAAATTGAGATGATCAGGATTTCATTTTTGTACAATATGCTTTACAGATACAAACATTCGTCCGACATGACTGAAGATACTACATGTACCGTATATTGTAACACTGATTTAATTGTCCCCCACTTTTCGCAAAAAATGTGGGGACATTAAATCTCCTTTGTCTGTCCGTCCGTCTGTCTGTCTGTCCATCTGTCACAAAAGCTTTAACCTTGGTCATAACTTTTTAGCCGTAAGACGTAAGGCCTTCATATTTGGCATGTGTGTCCTTTATTGCAATACCTATCCGTTGTTACCAAAAATTTTTATCATGTGACTGTGACATTTGACTTTGACTGTGACCATTGATTCTCAATCATGTTAAAATCTAGTATAATATCATCAAACTTAACAAGGTTTCGCTGCAGATACATGTAGACATGCACAACCATGACAATATGTCACAGATCACTGCACCCTTACTGATAGAATCCTGAAAGCTGGGGACCACATTTCTCTGAATTTGCTTGTTCTTTCTCATTTTAAGCTGTGTTCCAAGTACATGTAAGTTCAAACTTTTCACAGTAAACACTGTATAATGAATGCAGGAGTTGGAGTTTGTAGGGTAAAGGAAGGGCGAGTGTCTGAGAGATGGGCAGGGGAAGTCAAAATTATAATCTCATTGGAAGGCATAATAATCTCATAAGAGAAGCAACATGCTTTAATATGTATTTTGGAGAGAACACTGAGTTAGTTTTTGCTGGATTTAAACTCAGGTCTTTAGATTGATGTCTGTGTCTGTCTGTCAACATTCTCCATCTGATTGAAGCAGAACTTCAGGACTTAGAAGAACCACAGACATGATATTTTGCATTTGAGATGACTTTGATATTCAGCTTTGATTTCAGATGCTTGACTTACGTTTGTTTCAATGTTGAATTAATTTTCTCAAAATGTTAAAACTGAAAAGGACTAAAGACTTTGCGTTTGAGATAACTTAAATATGCACTTATCGGGGACTTACATATCATGAGTGATTTTCTTCAAAATTCAGATCCTAAAAGTTCCATGGACTAGTTACTTTGCATATGAGATTGCTTTTTATTTCAGATGAAACCAGGTCAATGTGACCTAAATTTTATGGTTGAAAAAAATGTCAAACCTGCTGGTGCCTCAGCATATTTAGTGGGCTTTTGATAAGTGTTTGATTGAGCCATTTTCTTATGCTCTGTACAAATTAGTATAGTTTATCATGATTATATGTATTTTCAGACGAAGTCTCAACACTGTTTAGAGCCACTTCACTGGCTACCACTTTAATGGATCAATACATGAAAATGACTGCTTCTCAGTTTGTTGGTAATGCAGTAAAGGGGTGCATAGTCAGAATTCTGGAGAGTAAACTCTCTTGCGAGGTAAGTATGTTACTCTTAACATTTCAGTTTATAAGATATGTTAAGGTAATTAATCAAGATTCAGATGTTAAACTTGTGATACAGTCAACTCTTGATAAACTCGAATGGACTTTGTGAAATTCTTTAAATTGACAAAATTATAGTCAACCACCATTAATGTAAGAGTTATATCTGTTGCCAGTACTTATATTTACATAATGAATTGGTTTTAAGTTTTATTTACATATTTAAAGAATAATGAAAATCTATGAGTTTGTATTTTTATCATTATATTATCTATCTTATGTATTGCTAGTAAGTTTGATATTAATGGTTAATATTTTATGCTTAAGATATTTTAAACTCACTCATATGCTTTAAAGCCCAATCACTTAATTGATTAAACAAATGTGAGTTAAGTGTAAGCAGTTTTATAAATTACAGTTTACATAAGTTACACTGTATATTTACTGTGGTTTTCTAAACTCCCAAATGTGTCTAACTGTTTATTATGGTACATCTTACAATATGCGAGTTTATGATACCGATCTGGACTGACATACATTTTAGAAATTTATGCGCTCTCAGTAGCAGAGATTGGACATATTCCCATCCGTCTCTGTGTTAAGTTAATGATCTCCTCTATTTAAACGAGAATAAATCCACAAATACATGAAAATAATGAAGGATAATTATGTTTGTATGGTCAAATAGATTTCAGAAATAAAACTGAGACCTATTGGTTTCAAGACTGAGCTTTCTTTATCTGGGCCAGATCTTCAGTAAAGCAGATCATGGTGGATAGTTGGCTTCTACAAAGAATTATAAAAATAATCTGTGGAAACTTAAATACATGAACATCTAGGAGACTTCTTTATGACAATGGTCAACAAATAAATGTTAGTAGTTTCATTGAAAAATTCCTTGTAATTCACAGTTACCGCGATATCCTTTACTATAAAGGCTGGTGGTCTCTCACCTTTGTCTCAACTTGCACTTCAAGGAGCACATAAAAACCGAAAATTGACGGTCCGAATTTGTATTTGGAACTGATGTATTGTAACTGTACGTGAAAGAAATACTTGTTGACTACATTATTGATATTTTTTTTAATTGCCTGCAGCAGGTATTACTATTAGACATTATTTTGGGACCCATTTCATAGTCAAATAACTTCCTTAGTATCAAAGCACTTGCTGAAAGTTCAACAATCACATTTGATTGATTGCTTTATGTTACTCAATGTCAGATTATTTCATGTATATGATGAGAGCATCTGCCTGATGCATTGCCTACAAATTCATATCTTTGCAATGGACCCAGCCAAAGCAGCGGCAGATCTTTTACTTAACACGCTTACCATGATACAGAACTTTGGGTTTTACTGTCTCATTCGAAAGACAGAACACTGATGTGCCTACGGCTGGAGTCAAAACCAGGATTGTTCGGTCACAAATGGAGCACCTGATCCATTGAGCCAAAACAACTTACAATCACATTGAGACGGACATTCTAATTTTTGTTCTACACTTATACCTATGGAATTAATGTCAGAAATTTTAAAACAGAAGTGTGCATTTTAAAGGAATGACTATAATAATTGCATAACAGTTCAACAAGGTTTCTGCTAATTATACAAATTTCACTTATAATGGGTACCATCAAGTTAACTAAGCCCATACATACCTCACTATCAACAATGAACACCACCAAGATCACTATTGACACGGGTCACCACCAAGCTCACCATCAACACTGGACACCAAGCTCACCATCAACACGGGACACCAACAATACTGGGTACTACCAAGCAAACTAAGCCAGTACATGGCACACCAGCAACACTGGACACCACCAAGTGAACTTAATCTGTGCAAGGCTCACCATTAACACTGATCGCCACCAAGTGAATTAAATCTGTGCAATGCTAATCATCAACACTGGGTACCACCAAGTGAACTAAGCCTGTGCAGGGCTCACCTTGAACATTGGGCACCACCAATTGAACTAAATCTATACAAAGTTGACCATAAACACTGGTCATCAAAAAGGGAACTAAACCTGTGCAAGGCTTACCATTAATACTGGTCACTACCAAATGTCCTAAACTTGTGCAAGATTCACAATTAACATTGGTCACTACCAAGTGAATTGAGTGTGTGCATGGCTTATCATTAATACTTGGCAAGTCTTAAGTCCTAAACTTGGTGTGCAGTTCACCATCAAGTAATTTTTAACACCGGTCACTACCAATTGAATTAAAGCTGGTGCATTTCTCACTATTAAGACTGGATACCAATAAGTTAACTAAACCTGGTGTGCAGCTCACAGATCTATGACACTGGTCACTACCAAGTGAACTAAACCTGGTGTGCAGCTCACAATTTACACTGGTCACTACCAGGTGAAATAATCCTGGTGTGTAACTCACAGATCTGTAACACTGGTCACTTCCAGGTGAGCTAAACCTGGTGTGCAGCTCACAATTTACACTAGTCACTACCAGGTGAAATAATCCTGGTGTGTAGCTCACAGATCTGTAACACTGACCACTACTAGGTGAACTAAGCCTGTGCAAGCTCAACATTAACCTAGGTCACCACCAAGTGAATTAAACCTGTGCATGACTCACCATTAACACTGGGCACCTCCAAGTGGACTAAACCAACTGTGCAGAACACCATGAAGCAATATTTAAGTCAACATGTAGGTTTATGTTGTATATAGATAAATAATCAACTTGTAGAATAAAATCTTGTGTCAATAATAACATTATTGGTATTATTGGGTATGTCATCATAACATATTTTATGATAGTTCATAGTTTTACAGGGATGTTATGCACATACATGTATTCAACCAGTCACAAGGAGTGACCCTTGATGATAAGGCCACTATTCCTTACACTATGTAAACTTACAAGTTTGATAAACGGAATGGCCGGCATGATTCTAACATTATGGAATCAAATGGAACAAATATCAAACATATATTAAGTTAAACATTAAGTAAACAATGTAAATAATATAAATTATATATGTTTGATATTTGCTCTGTTTGATGCTGAAATTCATAGAATTGTGTCGGCCATTCCATTTATCAAAGCTGCAAATTCATGCAATATAAGGAATTGGAGATGTTATAGGAAAATTTAATATGAATTTTATTGAAACATAACTTTTTATTCCGCTGGATCAGGGGTGTATTGTTTTTGTTCTGTCTGTTTGTTTGTCTGTTTTTTTAATTACGATAAGAAATACAATGATTATATTTATGATGAACTATTTTGATTTATAGATACAAAATGAATTAAATTACAGCTTCTTCACATCTGGAATGTGAGCCAGATCAGTTTCAATGATAATCATCAACAGCTTGTATCTCCCTCTTCCTTTTTGGTGACCCATGGTAGTATTATAAGTATGGAACATGATACAAAAACTTCTTAAAAGTAGAAAATTAATTTCTAAGCAGCTCTTTACTTGCTTACTCTTTTGTAGTTAAATCCTGCCTTATTAGATGGGACCTCAGAAGCTGGTCCAAACAGAGATCATTTCCTCTATTTTCTAATGGAAATGACAGAGGCCATATTCAAATCACCGAAAAGCTGTCCTTGGTATGTGTAATGCATGATTTGTATTAGAAGTGTAAATTGTTTATTCAGCATTATTTCTTTGAAATTGATATTTTTCACCAATGGGAGATGTTTGTTCGTACTGTTTTTCTTTATTTTACAGTGTGTTACGTTATATTTGTGGTTGTCTCCAGAGAAGTGTTTCTGCAAAATGGCCACAAGATGACAGTGTTCGTACTAGAGTAGTTAGGTATGGAAATGGTTCTTTGTTAAGTCATTTGAGTCTCTCAGGTTGTCTATTATGGTCGGATTCTATTCCTCATTGTTTGATGTGTGTTCACTTGAAAGTTAAGATATTCACTAAAGTTGCTATGAAGCCATTTTGGGATAAGAGGAATGCAAGTAGTAAATTTTATGAATCTGGCATCTGTGGAGTCTGAGGGAGAAGACCAAAACTTTTGAAAATAAATGAATATTCAGAAATTTATTTCCCTACTCCTGCACATATGGAAGAAAGGCCGACTACCTGTTTGTGTTTCTTTACAGAAAAGGTAAATTTCATGACCCCAGAGACAGGGGTTATGATTGATTGGACTGAAATGAACATATACCGTACAACTGACTGTAAATAATACATTGTTACTGCACTTGCTCGAACGTTACTAATCACAGAGTCAAAGGTTCAAAGAGCCATGAATTATATAAAGTGTTAGAAATATTGAAAACAAATTTATCTTCTTTCATGTACATTTGTCTTCCCCCGCTATTTGCGAAAGAGTGAGGACATTAAATCTCATTCGTCTGTCTGTCTGTCTGTCTGTCACAAAGAAAAAAGAGGAGTTACTGGCTCAGTTATGTGGCAGAAGTCACCATAGAGCTATACAATACATGAATATAAATAATATACTAGAACATATATCACATTACAAAAATATTTGATTGTAGTGCAGTTACGATACCGACTTAGGACGGTCATTTAATTTGACAAAAGCCAAACAAATGGTGTGGTTAACCGGTGTATGGGCCCACCTTCCCACTCACCGTAACAGCAGAACAATCAAAGGACGTACATTTAAAAATTTATAAATAATCCTCCAAGTAAAGAACAAGGGTCAACAGGTATCGCATATTGAGAGGTCATAAAAATATAAACACATAAGGTATTGTAAAATACATAATGGTATAAAAATATATGCGACATCAATATGATAAACCGTGCTCTGCCAGTCTGAAAGCGAGCTAAGACCCTAGATCTGTAGGAGTCTCGACTAACAGTCAGAGGGGACGAGGTTCAGGACCATGTCTCCTCTGAAAGAGGTTTGGACAAGGCCCGTCATATAGTCCCCACCGCCCTGTTAGTCAGCGTGCAACGTTCAAGTAAAAGTCTGCATAAGGCTGTAGAGGGGCCAAATACAAGACCTATAGTCTTTTTGATGATCTCAATATCATATTGTCTATTTATAAGACGTTTGATTATTTTATTACATGATAAAATAACGTTATCGGAGCCTTTTACTTTCCTTAGTTTATATACGAGATCACCGTAAAAATAAGGATGGGAAATTCCATTGGATACATACTGTTGAAAAGAAATATTTCCAAATTTAGATAGAAGTTCTGAATAAGATCTGAAGAATTTGCCGAATGTTTTTCTTAACTTGTGATATCTGTAACCCTGAGTTAAAAGTTTAGTAGTAATTTGTAAATTTCGTTTATGAAAGTCCAAAACATCGGTGCAGCCTCTGACAAATCGAACTAATTGAGATATATAGATACCATATGATGGGAGTCGAGGAACATCGCCATCCAAGTAAGGGAAATTTACAATAGGAAATCCAAAATCCTCACGTTTATCATAAATATTAGTATATATTAGGTGGTTGATAATTTTGATGTTTAAATCTAAGAAAGGTGTAGATTTATCTCAAGTATTAGCTTTATTCAATGTGAGCTCTGGTGGATATATTTCTGATATAAATTGTTCCAATTCAAGGTTGTCGATAACCAAAATATCATCCAGATATCTACAAGTATTATTGAATTTGTCAATGAGGTCAAAACGTTTTGATTTTTGAAGAGAAACCATAAAATCCCTCTCATAACAATAAAGAAATAAATCTGCTATCAGAGGCGTGCAGTTAGTACCCATAGGAATCCCAACTATTTGTTGATATATCTTGCCATCAAATTGCACAAAAATATTATTCATGAGATATTATTGGTAACCTTGGTCATAACTTTTTAAGCATAAGACATAGGGCCTTCATATTTGGCATGTGTGTTCTTAATTGCAATACCTTTCCGTTGGTACCATAATTTTTTTGTCTTGTGACCTTGACCGTGGCTTTTGACCTTGACCATGACTTTTGATTCTAATCATTTTAGAATCTAGTATAATATCAACAAACTTTACAAGGTTCAGCTGCAGATACATGTAGACATGCACAACCATGACAATAAATCACAGATCACTGCACCCTTACCGATAGAACCCCGAAAGTGGGGGACCACAAATCTCTGAATTTGCCTATTATACTGTTTATAAGATATAAGTTTGGGGAGTATATAGGAATCACCTTGTTCTTCACTTGTGCCAGGTTTTGTGTAAATCTGTTGACTTTTTTAAGAGTTGTAATGACAAGCTGTACAAAATAATGTATAAATTTCTAAGTGGCAGCTGTCTTTAAAACTGGGTTGTTTCCTACATTTTCAATACAAAATGGATGCCATGCCAAGTTGGGGCTACAATATGGAAGCCATAGGTTGGGCCTACAATATGGAAGCCATAGGTAGGGTCTACAATATGGAAGCCGTGGGTTTGGATTACAATATGATAGCTATAATTGGAAGCCATGGGATGTACCTACAACATAGGAGCCATGGGTTGGACCTACAGTATGGAAGCCATGGTTATGTACAGTATAGAAGCCATGGGATGTACCTACAACATAGGAGCCATGGGTTGGACCTACAGTATGGAAGCCATGGTTATGTACAGTATAGAAGCCATGGGATGTACCTACAACATAGGAGCCATGGGTTGGACCTACAGTATGGAAGCCATGGTTTAGGACAGTATAGAAGCCATGGGATGGGCCTACAGTATAGAAGCCACAGGTTGGGCCTGTAGTATAGAGGTGATGGGTTGGGCCTACAGTATAAAAGCCATGGGTTGGGCCTACATTACAGAAGCCATAGGTTGGACCTACAGTATAGAAGCCGTGGGTTGCGCCTGTAGAGACCATGGGTTGGGCCTACAGTATATAGGTAGGGTCTACAATATGGATTGACATGATTACAGCTCACTGTATAATTGTATTACTATTATGCAATACATGTTACCTGTATGCTTTTTGGCATCATGCTCGCTGTATGGAGTTATGTTATTTATACAGTTTAATAGGTTATGTCTCAATTGTACAATGTCTGCAAAATTTAATCTTAAAAATTTATTTGGAACACTTAAATGTAAACATTGAATGTTCTTTTTTTCAATAATCATTTATGTTATTTGCATTGGTTACACAATTTCAATAAGATGTGCATGCATATTTATAAATATCCTGATGTACAGTCAAACATGGTAATATGACAGATGTTTGAAGTATAAGGAGGATTCATGTCATTCTAATTGAAATATAAGCAGGATTCATGTCTTTTTAAGTGAAATATAAGCAGGATTCATGTCATTTTATAAGTGAAATATATGCAGGATTCGTGTCATTTTAAGTGAAATATAAGCAGGATTCATGTCATTTTAAGTGAAATATAAGCAGGATTCATGTCTTTTTAAGTGAATTATAAGCAGGATTCATGTCATTTTAAGTGAAATATAAGCAGGATTCATGTCATTTTAAGTGAAATATAAGCAGGATTCATGTCTTTTTAAGTGAATTATAAGCAGGATTCATATCATTTTAAGTGAATTATAAGCAGGATTCGTGTCATTTTAAGTGGAATATAAGCAGGAGTCCTGTCATTTTAAGTGAAAACAGTTTACCAGATTCTTGTACAACTTTCATTAAATAAATTGCTGTATGTTTATGTGTTTTTCAGTGGTTTTATATTTCTTCGATTATTGTGTCCTGCAATTCTCAACCCTAAATCTTTCAATTTAATCACAGGTAAGTACTGACTAGTATCATGTATGTATTCAGTGCTGTTAAAAAATTGATAACTTCTTGAATCTAATGACATTTACATATATCATAGAACCACCTCTTTCTTATGATAAAGTATTGTGAATATATATATAAAGTGGCTCATCTTCCTTGATTTTGTAATTTACAATGTGTGTTTGATAAGATCTGGGACATTATCTTGTAGAAACCCCATCAGATACTGCCAGTAGAACTTTAAAGCTGATAGCTAAAGCTTTACAGAATCTAGCCAATTTGGTGGAGTTTGGTGCCAAGGTAATGTTTTCATTATACGCCCGTCGTTTAATAGAATGTATTATTATACACTGATGTCCATCAGTAACACATTGTCCGAGCTTAGTTTTTACAACTTGTTGGATTAAATCATATTTGGTAGAAGGATGTATGTCATGACTTAGAATGAAAGTCATATCTGTAAGGTAAAAGTCGCAATGCATATAATGGGAAAATCTTTGTCCAGGGCAAAACTTTTCACTATTTGCATAAATTTGAATCACATTTTACAGAATTGGTGCTAAGGACCTAAGGGTGTGTCATGACCTTGAACTAAGGTCATATATCTGCAAGGTCAAGGTCACAGTGCAAATGTCAGTTTAAATTCTTTTCTGGGCCATAACTTTTTATTTTAATGCATGTATGAATTTGAATACTGGTAATATTTCACAGAATTATTGGCCAGGACTCAAGGGTGTGTCATGACCTTGAACCAAGGTCAAGTTTGCAATGCTTATGTATCCTACTTCAGTTTAACCAATGGGTGTTTTATGCAACGTTAGGCTTTGTTCTTGTTGTATAATTATACATAACTGTGGAAAGAATGTCATCAAGTATAGAGCTTGACCAGTAATGGAATATGAATGATGAATGTTGTGATTTCCAGTCAGTATGCCCTTGAATAGTAAATACTTATTACATGTATAATAGTTGAAGAAGCATTTTTCTGATCTTTTCTTGTAGAAAATATTTTGGCTAGAACTTATCAATCAGACCTAAATTGAACTGTTCAACTTGAAGTATATTGCCTAGAGATCTAAGGTTAACTTTACAAAAGCTATTCTAATCTGAGATTTGTAGCTTTCAAATCCAACCAAAATGGTTGAGGAGTTTATGAATTGGTTACATGTTCAACTTTACCTAACCTTTTATGTATAACTGGTATATAAGGTTGGGATGTGTTAGCAATAGGTCTGGCATATGAAAGATCCTTAGCTCCCCATAGGGAGGATACTAACCAGTTTGTCACAATGTGAGGATAGTACTAGTGATACTAAACGTACGTACAATTGGCCTGGCTGGGATAGCCCAGTTTAAATGTACTTGGCATAGCTGGTGACGGCCCAGATGCAAGTGCACTTGGCCAACTAGCTGGGATAGCTGGCGTAGTGGGGTAGCCCAGTTGTAAGTGCACTTGGCCTAGCTGGCAATAGCCCAGATGTAAGTGCACTTGGCATAGTAGGGGTAGCTCAGTTGTAAGTGTACTTGGCCTAGCTGGGGTAGACTAGATGCAAGTGCACTTGGTCTAGCTGGGGTAGCGTAGATGCAAGTGTACTGGCCTAGCTGGGGTAGCCTAGATGTATGTGTATTTGGCGTATCCGGAGTAGCCTAAATGCAAGTGTTTTTGGTCTAGCTTTGGTAGCCTAAATACAAGTGTACTTGGCCTTGCTGGGGTAGCTTAAATGCAAGTGCACTTGGCCTAGCTGGGGTAGCCTAGATATAAGCGACCTGGCCTAGCTCGAGCAGCCCAGTTGTAGTACTGAGAGGTTCTGAGTATGAGCCTCACAGGTCATTTGATGATTACCATGTTATTAGATGAGAGTTAAAATGAAGATCTTCTGTCAGAGCAGGTTTTTATCCCAATATATGTAGATCATTCACTGATATACTCCATTTACTTATGATGACATTGTGATAACAAAGAAAGCAGCTTTAAGTGAAATCATAATGACTGTGCATATTGCTAGAACCACATTGTCTAGTAAATGGGCAACCATTTTCCATGTAATACCAAACTCTTGGTCTTCCTCTGCTGACCATGCTCCCTGCTGATTCTGTGAGATCCCCGTTATACTTCGTTGTGTCACCTGGTTTTTATTGGATGATTGCTGACAACATGAGCATTTACATACAATCCTTCTTGTCCAGCGAGGAACTGGCTTGTCGTTTTCATCTCGAAAATACAAATTTAGTCCACATATTGTCAACGTGCATATAAGTGTACTGAGAATTAAGTCTGCCAGAAGAAAGTAGGACAGGATAGACATTGGCTTGGAAGTTTTTGGAAGTGTTTCACCAACAAGTGTCAAAAAAACTGCAAGTGATAGTAACATTGTAATAGAGTAAGAAAGCCTTTCACCACTTTCCACTGGTAGAATGAAGACCAATAGGTTCAGAGCCACCATAAATGTCATAGGTAAAATTATGTTGATTGTGTAGAAGAGTGAGCGGCGCTGTAGTTGAATTTGTAAGTTGAGCAAAATTATTTCATTGTCATTGGAAGTAAAAGCTGAAGTGTTGAGCAGATACCATGTCCCATGTTCAGTATAATAATCCAAACTGATGTTCGTTGAGGAGGACACCAAATTGATTTGAGTGCTGTCGTAACCCCAACTAGTGAGAATAAGTGAGCATGTTTGACGGTCAAAGGGATAATATGTCATATCCAGGGAACAGCTGGCTGATATCACATCTCCTACAAAGTGATCAAATCTGTAATTATTTCTTACTTATATTGAAAATATATCATTGAAGACATAGCATACATAATAATGTTCTTATAAGCTTTATCATGGAAGACATAGTGTATGTAATAGTGTTCTTATAAGTTACATCATTGAAGACATAGCGTACGTAATAGTGTTCTTATAAGTTATATCATTGAAGACATAGTGACGTAATAGTGTTCTTATAAGTTATATCATTGAAGACATAGCGTACGTAATAGTGTTCTTATAAGTTATATCATTGAAGACATAGCGTATGTAATAGTGTTCTTATAAGTTATATCATTGAAGACATAGCGTACGCAATAGTGTTCTTACAAGTTATATCATGTATGTACATGTACTGTAAATCATTTATATCTTTTTACCATAATGTATCTTTCCAAGATTATTCTGTGAAAATAAGGCAGAGTCAAACTTGCTTATAGACCACCAGTTTTAAGCATTCACCTGTCTAAAGCAACCACTACCATTTTTTACTTCTAATAGTTTATACAAAATCAATCTGTAAAATGCAGCCACCTGCTGTAAGTGGCCATTTTTCACTTTCTCTTGGTGGCCACTTGAAACAGGTCTGAGTGTGTATTAGAATTACACAATTATAAATGTTAATTCAATGTCACCTTGTTACTAGATTAAGTTACTTTAATCAAAACAAGGGAGATTAAGATACTTTAATCAAAACAAGGGAATTCTTTGACTAGAAATAGATTTTTAGCGTCATTTCAGTGTATTTGACTGGACACACCGAAAAAATTTTTTTTAAATCATCTTTTTGATAGTTTATTTCAACAGATTTTACCCATTTTCAACATCAGTATACTGTTGGTTAAGGTATACCATTAACAATATACCTAAATATACATGTATACATACACATACACACCAACTCACACACAAGCATAAACATTTATACACAAATAAATCTGAAATTATAAATCTTAAGGTACAGGAGTTTAGATAATTTGTAGAAAAATTGTGTTTGTAATGGTACATGTATATTGCTTTTCTAGAAGACTGAACTTGTAAATTTGATATGAGATTTAAGATTCTGACAGAGTGAGAATTCAGATTCTGGTAATAGTTCACTTCAACAAAACATTTTGAATTTAAGAACTGACAGATGTATAATGAACTATAGATCTATCAAAATACAACACAGTGACGAAGGAGACATCCTCCTCATCATTTCTGCCGTCCTTTGGGTGAGAAAGTAAAATTCAAAGTCCTATGTCATGGTAGACATTTTCACATGAAAGATCCTTCACTACTTCAGATGGTCACTTGCTGAGGTAGAATTTCATACACACTGCATCAACCAAATGCCATTAATATATCTGTAAGTTACAAGTTGTAAAACAGCGAAGAAATAAAAACCACTTTATATACATATTGAAGGAATATGTAAATCTGAGATTTACGACTTGCCTGGATTCCAAATGGCATCTCCTGTGTAACCAAAATGTGTGACCAGGTAACCACGCTTCAAGCTCTTCAGACTATCATAAGGGTTGGCCAGCAGAATCTCTGGAGTCCAAACTAAGGATTCAGAGAGGTCCAAAGAAAATATGTTATTTAAAAAAGGATTCCAGCTAAGTCGAGCATCTGTCCAAGTTATTGTAAAGAATCCCACAACCGATAACTTTCCATTTACTTCATCCAGTTCCTTTATGGCCACAAGCTGAAATGAGCAGTACACTGTTACTGGTACACTAGTATCTACTAATGGCCGGAGATACTTGTTGTATCCCGTGGTTAAGTTACTGTGAAGAGTGGCCACATCTTGGAATGTGGCGGCATGAGCTGTGTGGCCCATGTAACAACTACTATACAGTACACACAAACAAATCATGAATAGTGCCATTTCCATTAAATGATCCTTCTTCTTCTTCCAATATGTAGTGTACTCAAAACTTGAGCTAGTACTTCATGCTGTGATTTTTCTGCTTGTGACACAATAGAGGAAACCAGAAGCACTGGTGACCATACATTAGAGATGTTATGGCCTAATAGAATACACTATAGCTGTATGTGTTGAACTTTAATTAACTGTTAAGATGCAGTACAGATATGTGATTTAAATGCTTCATCGCAGCTGAATTGGAACTCACACATGGTATACCCTATCTGATGATCAAGTCTAAGAGTTTAGAAATAAAGCCTACTTCTGTTAATTATTTAAAGAAGTTGATAAAGAGATGTAATCTTGATTATTACCTGTCATTCAGATTGTTGACCTAATGACACTTGGATCTGTATGAGATACTGTTTGAACAGCTGACAAAAACACAAAGGGACAGCTTTTTATATCATAGTGATATACATTTGTAACTGCATAACAGCTTAGAGAATAGTCTGCCAGAAGTATTGAAGTTCATTGAATAATGCTATTGAATTTCTGTCTAAGATTAGCATAAGCTTTCACACCATTGAAAGCAAGACTAGTGAAATTACCTGCTTGGTCAATAACTGGTGCTTCCATGACATGGTATATATCTTTATGGTCAGTTTCAAAACTCTCATTATATGACAAGTTCTGTGATATTTGTAGTTCAAGGTAACACATAGTATAATGAATGAATGTATATGTATCATAGTAGGTATAATTTAATTCTCCTTTACAGGAGTCTTTCATGGAAGTGATAAATCCATTTATTGTCCAGAATAAATCCAGAATGATCACATTCCTGGATAAGTTAGCGGTGAGTATAGACTCTGTACATGATGTGATACAAAATGATAAATATGATATAGTATTAAGTAAAAAGAGATATTATGATGTATAGCATTTAGTAAAAGGAGATATTATAATACAGCATATAGTATAAGGTGATATTATAATACAGCATTTAGTATAAGGTGATATAATACAGCATTTAGTACTAGGAGATATTATAATACAGCATTTAGTACTATGAAAAATCAAATACAGCATTTAGTATAAGGTGATATTATAATACAGCATTTAGTATAAGGAGATATTATAATACAGCATTTAGTATAAGGTGATATTATAATATAGCATTTAGTATAAGGTGATATTATAATACAGCATTTAGTATAAGGAGATATTATAATACAGCATTTAGTATAAGGTGATATTATAATACAGCATTCAGCATAAAGAGATATTATAATACAGCATTTAGTATAAGGTGATATTATAATACAGCATTTAGTATAAGGAGATATTATAATACAGCATTTAGTATAAGGTGATATTATAATACAGCATTTAGTATAAGGTGATATCATAATACAGCATTTAGTACTAGGAGATATTATAATACAGCATTTAGTACTATGAAATATCAAATACAGCATTTAGTATAAGGTGATATTATAATACAGCATTTAGTATAAGGAGATATTATAATACAGCATTTAGTAGAAGGTGATATTATAATACAGCATTTAGTACTAGGAGATATTATAATACAGCATTTAGTATAAGGAGATATTATAATACAGCATTTAGTATAAGGTGATATTATAATACAGCATTCAGTATAAGGAGATATTATAATACAGCATTTAGTATAAGGAGATATTATAATACAGCATTTAGTATAAGGAGATATTATAATACAGCATTTAGTATAAGGTGATATTATAATACAGCATTTAGTACTAGAAGATATTATGATACAGCATTTAGTACTATGAGATAACAAATACAGCATTTAGTACTAGGAGATATTACAATACAGCATTTAGTATAAGGAGATATTATAATACAGCATTTAGTATAAGGTGATATTATTATACAGCATTTAGTATAAGGTGATATTATAATACAACATTTAGTATAAGGTGATATTATAATACAGCATTTAGTACTAGAAGATATTATGATACAGCATTTAGTACTATGAGATAACAAATACAGCATTTAGTACTAGGAGATATTACAATACAGCATTTAGTATAAGGAGATATTATAATACAGCATTTAGTATAAGGTGATATTATTATACAGCATTTAGTATAAGGTGATATTATAATACAGCATTTAGTATAAGGAGATATTAAAATACAGCATTCAGTATAAGGAAATATTATAATACAGCATTTAGTATAAGGTGATATTATAATACAGCATTTAGTATAAGGTGATATTATAATACAGCATTTAGTATAAGGAGATATTATAATACAGCATTTAGTACATGTACTAGGAGATATTACAATACAGCATTTAGTACTAGGAGATATTATAATACAACATTTAGTATAAGGAGATATTATAATACAGAATTTAGTATAAGGAGATATTTTAATACAGCATTTAGTATAAGGTGATATTATAATACAGTATTTAGTATAAGGTGATATTATAATACAGTATTTAGCATAAGGTGATATTATAATACAGCATTTAGTATAAGGAGATATTATGATACAGCATTTAGTATAAGGTGATATTAAAATACAGCATTTAGTACTAGGTGATATTATAATACAGCATTTAGTATAAGGTGATATTATTATACAGCGTTAGTATAAGGAGATACACATATTATAATTAAGATTCAGTGTGCTATTTGTTTATAACAAATGAATTATTTTCAACATACATTGCATTCACCTGGCTGCCCAGCACAGAAATGGTGACTTATTTGATTATTTTTAAAAATTACTACAAAATTAAGGTTGTTATCACTCACATGTATTTTGTCATAACTAATAATAGGTGTTTCCTTAAAAGTGTTAACAAAATATTAAAGGTTTTCTTGGAGATGGGCTAATTCCTAATGAAAATTATACCATTAGTAAAACCTAGGTGCAAAGTTATATTATTGGTGGCTCCTTTTAAGTTCAGAGGGAAGTTAATATCACATCAGAGGATGCAAAATTATGATTGCTTCAGAATTAGAAGTAGTTGAAAATTTCACAAATGGAAGTTTTTCTATGGTTACTAACATCAAAATGTTGTTAGGGATTGGCACTTATAAAAGGAATGGTGGATCATGTTTACCCACAAACAGCAGCACAATCTGAAATGCCGAAACTTGGTACAGGCCTTAAATATAAGAAATTTCCTATCAAAGATATTAACTGATACAGCATCCAACTGTGTAGACCTAAATGCAATAAATGACCATATTAAAAAAAATTGTTATCAATATTTGATAGCAAGTGTCTGAGAAATTAAACATTAATTTCATATGGCCTTAGTTAAGACAAAGTGATGTGATATATCTGTGTGTGATACAATCATCTCATTGATTAATACAAGGCTTTTTCTTTTAATTTTATGTGACAAGAAGCAAGTTTAACATTTATTTACAAATCTTATCTAGGAAGTGACTGATGCAGAAACGGAGTTAGATGAAGATGATCCCCCAATTGATGATTTAGCACGAGAACTCGCCACCATCCATCAGATTTGTGCTACCCACCTATCTGAACTCAGGAAACTGTCAGAATCAAAGGTATAAATAACAAATCAGTTATCATAATAAGAAATAATACATGAAATACTAGCATAAGCAATAAATATTGATAGATTTGAAGGTTATCGGTAGTGATGGTTTTCTGAGTGTAACATCATATACCAGTATTATGGGTGTATTTTTCTCAGATTTACGTAAGTAGAGTTCTGAATGTGTTGGCATGTTTCAGTATTATATTTAATTACGACTGAACAAATTTAAATGTATAGATTAATGGTGCTTTTGACTCATCTCAGCCAAAGGTGCAATTGAGCTTTTATCATACTATATGGTCTATCATTGTTTGTTAACTTTTCCTTACATTTTCAACTACTTCCAAATAACATGAGGGCTTTTGATTAAACTTAGTAGATTAGGTCCCTTACATTTTATAAATCTGTATGCTATGCCTGGCATGTAATTACTACATTCTATTTAAGCATTGATAGTCTAAGTTCATACTTTATGAAAAATGATTTTGATAGAAAAGCGAACAGTTTCATGACCTTGACCAGAACACTTGAGGTCAAGGTTACCATGAACTGGTATGAAAAATTTTACATGCTTTTTTAGAATTGTTTCATATTTAGCAAAAGAAAGGCAGTGGGCTTATTAGGGTCCTGCTTCATAAGCAGGTGCCCTATAGTAATCACTCTGTCTGCCCGTTCATCTGTATGTCCGTCGTCAAAAACTTTAAATTGGCCATATCTAATACACTGTGACAGTCACAGGTAGAGCTTTTATATTTGGCATGTGTGTTCTTTAACAAGATTTTTTTTTGGTACCAAACTTTTTGATCATGTGACCTTTACAGTAATCTTTCATCAGCATTTGAAAAATTTTAACATTGACCATAACTATTGAACTGTAACAAATAGGGGTTTTATATTTGGCATGTGTGTTCCTTATGATAAGACCTTTACGTTAGTTCCAGAATTTATCATGTGGCCTTGACGGTGACCTTTGACCTACATTTGAAAAACTTTAACATTGACCATAACTATTGAATCGTTAGAAGTAGGGCTTTCATAATTGGCATCTGCATTCCTTATGACAAAACCTATCTGCTGGTACCAAATTAAGGTCAAGGTCATAGTGACAGGCATCCTGTGAGACCCTTCTGACTTTGTCAGTTTTCTAGTTATGTAATGCTATTGTTGTTTTGTTTAAAGATGAAAGTAGCTATTGAAGGGGAGTACACTGTTTGTTTGTTATATTTAGGTCTTTTGATTTCTTCTTCAGAAGTGAAGGAGGGATTTTGATGAAATTTGACAGAATTATAGTTCTCAATGACATGGTCCCAATATGAGTATTTTTGTATTGTGGCCAGATCTGCTCAAGACTAGGTCCAGATTGGTACAAGTAGATCCAAGAGAGTATTCTTCTTTATAAAGGGAACTTTAGACATGCTGTATAGTGTCAAAGTGATTCTTCTGATTCTTTCTAATTATGTGCTGAAGGTTCTCAGGTGAACAACATAGGCCCACTTGAGCTACTTGTTATAAACATTTCTTACATATAACCTTAAATTAATGCTGCGTAATTTCACAAAGCAATGAGTCTGAAAGTATCCAGTAAGATGTATGGTCTTAATATCATTGTTCCTCATAATAAAGCACATGATGTGAAATGTCACAGAAAAAAATCAAATTGGATAGAAATTTGATGTAGAGTTAACTGAAAAATAAATCACAGACTTTCTTTCATTTTCAGTCCTCACTAAAAAAGTTGGTAGCTGTTACAGAAATTCTTACTGATCACAAAAAGCGTTACATGACATGATGATCCTTATCCCAGAAGTTTGGCTAGACGATACTATGGTTACAGTACCATAATTACCAGGGTTCTGAGCCACTGGCATACTGAAATCCCTCAATAGGTTTTCTTGAGGCAGCTAGATGTTGGGTGCATCCAGTTGGCTGGCCCACAGATGCATCATACTAGACACAACATATGAAGTTTTATTTGAATGCACAAAGAAGGGGGAACTAATTTACATTTAAGTAAATGGATTTTATCTTGTCACACCACAGAGTGTAATGTCATTCAATGATTACAGATAATCGTTATCAGTCTTGTTTCAATTGTTTTTCTAAAATTTGAATATACATTGTATTTTAAAATACCAATAAAGAAAACTCACTTTTTATGCATGTATTTTCTTATGATTGTCAAAAGGTTTTTGTGTTATTGTAGACAGCAACGAATTCAATGATTAACAAAATAAAATACCAGCAGTCATAAAATGTACCATAGCAGATGTTCATCCAAAATTTTCATATACACATGTCAATGAAATCAAAATCAGTTCTATGTACAAATTAGAATCAGCAAAAATCAAAAGTTTTTGATAATAAGAGGTAAAACTTTCATGATTATTTTGATGAAGCATATACTGTTTACACTTACACTATGTATTTCATTTTATTGTATTCATTTAAACTTTTTTTAGGATTAACAAATTGATTGTAGTACCTTACTGTAATCAGAATTTCCCTGTCAGAAAACCCTGTAAAATATTGTCAAGAAAACAAGAATTATTACTGTTTTGTATTTTCATCCCAAATTCAAGTTCACATTTCCTTCCCTTATGCAGCATCTGAGGTATGTACATCTTCCATCAGTTTTCAGATAATCAATTTGTCACAAAACTATTGTAAATTTAGACATTGCAGCAATTAATTTTTTATACAATAATCAACATGTTTATGAAACTTTTGTTGAAAAGTAATAAGAGAAGCACTTCTTTATGTGAATATCTGTAATGGTGATGAGAGTTAGTGCAGGCTTGAAGACACTCCATTATATACCATGTGTAGTAGTGATGAGAGTTAGTGCAGGCTTGAACACACTCCGTTATATACCATGTTAGTGCGGGCTTGAAGACACTCCATTATATACCATGTGTAGTGGTGATGAGAGTTAGTGCAGGCTTGAAGACACTCCATTATATACCATGTGTAATGGTGATGAGAGTTAGTGCAGGCTTGAAGACACTCCATTATATACCATGTGTAGTGGTGATGAGAGTTAGTGCGGGCTTGAAGACACTCCATTATATACCATGTGTAGTGGTGATGAGAGTTAGTGCGGGCTTGAAGACACTCCATTATATACCATGTGTAGTGGTGATAGTTAGTGCAGGCTTGAAGACACTCCATTATATATCATGTGCAGTGGTGATGAGAGTTAGTGCAGGCTTGAAGACACTCCATTATATACAATGTGTAGTGGTGATGAGAGTTAGTGCGGGCTTGAAGACACTCCATTATATACCATGTGTAATGGTGATGAGAGTTAGTGCAGGCTTGAAGACACTCCATTATATACCATGTGTAGTGGTGATGAGAGTTGGTGCAGGCTTGAAGACACTCCATTATATACCATGTGTAGTGGTGATGAGAGTTAGTGCAGGCTTGAAGACACTCCATTATATACCATATGTAGTGGTGATGAGAGTTAGTGCAGGCTTGAAGACACTCCATTATATACCATGTGTAGTGGTGATGAGAGTTGGTGCAGGCTTGAAGACACTCCATTATATACCATGTGTAGTGGTGATGAGAGTTAGTGCGGGCTTGAAGACACTCCATTATATACAATGTGTAGTGGTGATGAGAGTTAGTGCGGGCTTGAAGACACTCCATTATATACCATGTGTAGTGGTGATGAGAGTTGGTGCAGGCTTGAAGACACTCCATTATATACCATGTGTAGTGGTGATGAGAGTTAGTGCAGGCTTGAAGACACTCCATTATATACCATATGTAGTGGTGATGAGAGTTAGTGCAGGCTTGAACACACTCCATTATATACCATATGTAGTGGTGATGAAAGTTAGTGCAGGCTTGAACACACTCCATTATATACTTCTCATGGTTGTAGCTCTGTACTCTGTACAAAATTTGAACTTCAGGATCCAGTTAAAAAAGTATGTGTTACCCAGACTGGGGTTTCTGGTTAAAAAGTTGCCACCGCAATATGACATATGAAGGTATTATTTAGCTCATCTTGGCCAAAAGGATTCAAATTTCTTCTAACAAACTCTTGATTTTCAAAGGGGAGATAATTTGGCAAGTAAGAAACATAATTATTTAAATTTGTAGAGTTTTCTGCTCCAGAATAACTGGGCCATTTTCAGTCAATGTTGACATAAATCATTTTTGGGTATAAGGATTCAGATTTTTTCAGTTTAAGGGCTACACTGTTTTCAAAGGAAAAATAATGTGGAAATTGTAAAAGCATGAAATGAAGCTATTCAAGTGAAAAGTTTTGCCATGAGTTAACAGGAGGTAATGAGTAAATAAACAAATAAAAACCATTTACCTAAGTTGTATCTTTTTCATAGATCCATTTTTTCGGTGTAAATCAGAATTTATTTAAAGTGCATTAAAAGTTGTAATCATTACGAAGTTCATGTTTTAAAAGTTGCAAAGAATTTATGCCAAGTGTAAGAAAATATGCATGTATTTACTTTACTGTTTGTGAAAGTGTGTCATATTGCAATTTTCTATGGCTATTATTGCTTAATTTTGACAAATTAAGACATGGATGAAGTGAAGAGTAACATAGTGTATAGTTGTCCATCTCATATGAACAATGTGGCCCATGGGCCTTTTGTCATAAGTACAATTTGTCCCTTTGTCATATGCTGCAGTGGCAACCAAGTCACACTTAATTAAAAAAAAAATCATCAATTCTGGTGACTTGACCATTGCATCCTCACCATTGGATCATAGATGTTGGAATACAGTGATTTAAAGAATATTATCAAAAGTAGAAACGTTTACCATCACAAGTCTAAATACAAATATATTTGATATCTTGTCTTTAAAGAAATTTTTTTTTTCATTTATGTCATTAAGCACAGTATATGGTATTTTGTAATTTCTTAAAGACAATCATTATTAGGAAGTAGAGTTTCATGGCTGCTTGGGAAATTCAGTATGTGATTCATTAGAATGTATGGAGCAAGGGAAACCAATGTGTCAATCAACAAATATTCATGTGTCTTTTTTAGTATACCTGAGCCCTAGTGAGCTTATGTCATGGTGTGCTGTCTGTTGTCTGTAAACCTTTCACATTTCCAACTTCTTTCCCAGAACTGTTGAAAAGATATCGATTAGACTTGTTGGGGACGAAGTGTAAAGGTCACCTATGTATTTGTTTTTTAGCCAGATTCATCAAAGTGTGGATCCAGGGCAGGACAACATAGACCCAAGGGGGTACCTTCATTTGACAAACCTCGTCTTGGGACCAGCTGCATAGATTAACAACACAAATGCATCAGATTGTTCCAAAAGGGGTGTCTTAAGAAGTATTGATGTTTTTTGGTTCCATTCTGTAATCAAACTATTGATGCTTTTTGATATCTTTTTTGACTTTAACAGGTAATTCCTTTGATTTTTTTTATGGTAGGTTGCTCATAACATGTTAAATTTGTAAATTTTATCTGATTTTATTTAAATGAATAGGAATTAAACAAAAGGAATACAAACATAATTTGAAATAAAAAGGGTAAACTAATTGTATAGGCGGGTTTCATAAATCAACAAACTGAATGCACCATAGTGGTCTAGAAATGTGCAGTAAGAAGTGTTGCTGTTTTTATTCCAGTCTGAAATTGCATTTTGACACTTACTTGGACTTGTTTGTGCCAATTTTAAAACGTTTTATTTGATTTTCATTGGGTATTAGTGACTGTGTATCAGTATGATGAAGCCGGTCTGGACTAGTGGAGAAGGTGCTTGGCTCGTGATCGAGAGGTCCCGGGTCCGACTCCCGCCCTGGGCACACCGGTGTTCTGTCTTTTGGATGAGACAGTCAAAACTGAGGTCCCGTGTCATGGTAGGCGTGGCACGTTAAAAATATTCTGATACATGCTTAAGTTTCTTACGTGTTTAAGGTCTTCTGGTGAGCAATATAGGCCCATTTGGGCCTCCTATTTCTCTATGTTGTGTATTAGAATTAATTTTTAATTTGTGAGACTTTTTTTAAATGCTGCACCATTGGGCAACTTGAAGTTTGGTGCTTGTTTTGTTTAACATGATACATCTTATTGGAAAACCAAAGACTGAATATGTAAATGCAGTTGATAGACTATAGATGACATCAGTATTGTTCTTGAATTAAATCTCATTTGAGACACAGATGTCATGATATGGATGTTTTGTAGTTTGGCATGTAATTCACTGACCTTGCACCAATTTCTTGATACCTCCTTAGCATTCCTTGTGAATGCTTTTGTCTAGTCTTGTTTGTTGACGATGCATTATAAACAGGTCAGTATAGCCAGGTTCTAATTGGTGCTACATTTTCATTCATAAATCCTGTGTATATTGGCTTGGCAAAATTTTGTTCCATATACTGTTAAAATTGCGACATATTTGTACAATACGATGTTATAAGGATATGTTTTAATCAAAATAAATCATAAAAGAGTGCAGTGACATTTGACCTGTGAATGTGGCTTATTGACTGAGAGAATGTTCTTGTTTTTTTCTACTATGTGTCATTATTAGTTATCAGTTTTGCAATTTATTAACTATTATTAATTTGTTACTATTGTAAGTTAGTAAATATGTTGCTTGGCAATGTTATAACTAACTTTTTTATTAATTAAAACTCAATACACCATCTTAAAGCTCGAGTTTACTTACTTGTGAATCTGACTTTTATTTCCATGTGAAGAAGCTATCGGACAAGATTAGATGGAAAATAGCATTTTTTTTGTGTTGCCTTTGAAGTAGAGAAACATTCAAGAATCTGTATGTCTGTCTGGTAGTAGCCACACTACAGTAGGTGGCACTCTAGTGTGGCATTTTGATGCAAAAGTTTTCTTTTCAACTTTAATCATCTTATCTTTTCATGTGATGGACATGTTATGGTCACGTTAAAGTTCATGTGATGGACATGTTATGGTCACGTTAAAGTTCATGTGATGGACATGTTATGGTTACGCTAAAGTTCATGTGATGGACATGTTATGGTTAAGCTAAAGTTCATGTAATGGACATGTTATGGTCACGTTAAAGTTCATGTGATGGACATGTTATGGTCAAGTTAAAGTTCATGTGATGGACATGTTATGGTTACGCTGAAGTCCATGTGATGGACATGTTTTGGTTACGCTAAAGTTCATGTGATGGACATGTTATGGTCACGTTAAAGTTCATGTGATGGACATGTTATGGTCACGTTAAAGTTCATGTGATGGACATGTTATGGTTAAGCTGAAGTTCATGTGATGGACATGTTATGGTCACGTTAAAGTTCATGTGATGGACATGTTATGGTTACGCTAAAGTTCATGTGATGGACATGTTATGGTTAAGCTAAAGTTCATGTGATGGACATGTTATGGTCACGTTAAAGTTCATGTGATGGACATGTTATGGTCAAGTAAAAGTTCATGTGATGGACATGTTATGGTTATGCTGAAGTCCATGTGATGGACATGTTTTGGTTACGCTATAGTTCATGTGATGGACATGTTATGGTCACGTTAAAGTTCATGTGATGGACATGTTATGGTCACGTTAAAGTTCATGTGATGGACATGTTATGGTCAAGCTGAAGTTCATGTGATGGACATGTTATAGTCGCGTTAAAGTTCATGTGATGGACATGTTATGGTTACGCTAAAGTTCATGTGATGGACATGTTATGGTTAAGCTAAAGTTCATGTGATGGACATGTTATGGTCACGTTAAAGTTCATGTGATGGACATGTTATGGTCAAGTTAAAGTTCATGTGATGGACATGTTATGGTTACGCTGAAGTCCATGTGATGGACATGTTTTGGTTACGCTAAAGTTCATGTGATGGACATGTTATGGTCACGTTAAAGTTCATGAGATGGACATGTTATGGTCACGTTAAAGTTCATGTGATGGACATGTTATGGTTAAGCTGAAGTTCATGTGAAGGACATGTTATGGTTACGCTAAGGTTTATGTGATGGACATGTTATGGTTATGCTAAAGTTTATGTGATGGACATGTTATGGTTACACTAAAGTTCATGTGATGGACATGTTATGGTTACATTAAAGTTTGTGATGGACATGTTTTGGTTACGCTAAAGTTTGTGATGGACATGTTTTGGTTACGCTAAAGTTCATGTGATGGACATGTTATGGTTACGCTAAAGTTCATGTGATGGAAAAGTTATGGTTACGCTAAAGTTCATGTGATGGACATGTTATGGTTACGCTAAAGTTCATGTTATGGACATGTTATGGTTAAGCTAAAGTTCATGTGATGGACATGTTATGGTTAAGCTAAAGTTCATGTGATGGACATGTTATGGTCACGCTAAAGTTCGTGTGAAGGACATGTTATGGTTACGCTAAAGTTCATGTGAAGGACGTTATGGTTACGCTAAAGTTCATTTGATGGACAAGTTATGGTCACGCTAAAGTTCATGTGATTGACATGTCATGGTCACGTTAAAGTTCATGTTATGGACATGTCATGGTCACGTTAAAGTTCATGTGATGGACATGTTATGGTTACGCTAAAGTTCATGTGATGGACATGTTATGATTATGCTAAAGTTCATGAGATGGACATGTTATGGTTACGCTAAAGTTCATGTGATGGACATGTCATGGTTATGCTAAAGTTCATGTGATGGACATGTTATGGTTATGCTGAAGTCCATGTGATGGACATGTTTTGGTTACGCTATAGTTCATGTGATGGACATGTTATGGTCACGTTAAAGTTCATGTGATGGACATGTTATGGTCACGTTAAAGTTCATGTGATGGACATGTTATGGTCAAGCTGAAGTTCATGTGATGGACATGTTATAGTCGCGTTAAAGTTCATGTGATGGACATGTTATGGTTACGCTAAAGTTCATGTGATGGACATGTTATGGTTAAGCTAAAGTTCATGTGATGGACATGTTATGGTCACGTTAAAGTTCATGTGATGGACATGTTATGGTCAAGTTAAAGTTCATGTGATGGACATGTTATGGTTACGCTGAAGTCCATGTGATGGACATGTTTTGGTTACGCTAAAGTTCATGTGATGGACATGTTATGGTCACGTTAAAGTTCATGAGATGGACATGTTATGGTCACGTTAAAGTTCATGTGATGGACATGTTATGGTTAAGCTGAAGTTCATGTGAAGGACATGTTATGGTTACGCTAAGGTTTATGTGATGGACATGTTATGGTTATGCTAAAGTTTATGTGATGGACATGTTATGGTTACACTAAAGTTCATGTGATGGACATGTTATGGTTACATTAAAGTTTGTGATGGACATGTTTTGGTTACGCTAAAGTTTGTGATGGACATGTTTTGGTTACGCTAAAGTTCATGTGATGGACATGTTATGGTTACGCTAAAGTTCATGTGATGGAAAAGTTATGGTTACGCTAAAGTTCATGTGATGGACATGTTATGGTTACGCTAAAGTTCATGTTATGGACATGTTATGGTTAAGCTAAAGTTCATGTGATGGACATGTTATGGTTAAGCTAAAGTTCATGTGATGGACATGTTATGGTCACGCTAAAGTTCGTGTGAAGGACATGTTATGGTTACGCTAAAGTTCATGTGAAGGACGTTATGGTTACGCTAAAGTTCATTTGATGGACAAGTTATGGTCACGCTAAAGTTCATGTGATGGACATGTCATGGTCACGTTAAAGTTCATGTGATGGACATGTCATGGTCACGTTAAAGTTCATGTGATGGACATGTTATGGTTACGCTAAAGTTCATGTGATGGACATGTTATGATTATGCTAAAGTTCATGAGATGGACATGTTATGGTTACGCTAAAGTTCATGTGATGGACATGTCATGGTTATGCTAAAGTTCATGTGATGGACATGTTATGGTTACGCTAAAGTTCATGTGATGGACATGTTATGGTTACGCTAAAGTTCATGTAATGGACATGTTATGGTTACATTAAAGTTTGTGATGGACATGTTTTGGTTACGCTAAAGTTTGTGATGGACATGTTTTGGTTACGCTAAAGTGCATGTGATGGACATGTTATGGTTACGCTAAAGTTCATGTGATGGACATGTTATGGTTACGCTAAAGTTCATGTGATGGACATGTTATGGTTAAGCTAAAGTTCATGTGATGGACATGTTATGGTTAAGCTAAAGTTCATGTGATGGACATGTTATGGTCACGCTAAAGTTCGTGTGAAGGACATGTTATGGTTACGCTAAGTTCATGTGAAGGACGTTATGGTTACGCTAAAGTTCATGTGATGGACAAGTTATGGTCACGCTAAAGTTCATGTGATGGACATGTCATGGTCACGTTAAAGTTCATGTGATGGACATGTTATGGTTACGCTAAAGTTCATGTGAAGGACATGTTATGATTATGCTAAAGTTCATGTGATGGACATGTTATGATTATGCTAAAGTTCATGAGATGGACATGTTATGGTTACGCTAAAGTTCATGTGATGGACATGTTATGGTTATGCTAAAGTTCATGTGATGGACATGTTATGGTTACGCTAAAGTTCATGTGATGGACATGTTATGGTTACGCTAAAGTTCATGTAATGGACATGTTATGGTTACACTAAAGTCCATGTGATGGAATGTTATGGTTACAGTAAAGTTCATGTGATGGACATGTTTTGGTTACGCTAAAGTTTAATGTGATGGACATGTCAAGGTTATGCTAAAGTTTAATGTCATGGACATGTCGTGGTTATGCTAAAGTTCATGTGATGGACATGTTATGGTTACACTAAAATCCATGTGATGGACATGTTATGGTTACAGTAAAGTTCATGTGATGGACATGTTTTGGTTACGCTAAAGTTTAATGTGATGGACATGTCATGATTATGCTAAAGTTTAATGTGATGGACATGTCATGGTTATGCTAAAGTTCATGTGATGGACATGTTATGGTACGCTTAAGTCCATGTGATGGACATGTTATGGTTATGCTAAAGTCCACGTGATGGACATGTTATGGTTACGCTAAAGATCATGTGATGGACATGTTATGGTAATGCTAAAGTTTATGTGATGGACATGTTATGGTTACGCTAAAGTTCATGTGATGGACATGTCATGCTTACACTAAAGTTCATGTGATGGACATGTTATGGTTACGCTAAAGTTCATGTGATGGACATGTTATGATAATGCCAAAGTTCGATTGAGGTTAAAGATTAAACCGAGTATAAAATTGGAGAAAAACACGGATTTTATTCAAAACAGTTCAGCACTTTCACAGTTGGATTATGATCAAGCTAACTTTTCATTGAACTTCATTGAACATCCATAAAGTGCATGCAAGATACAAATTTTGCTCACATCCGGATTTAATAAGATACAAACAAAAATGCTGAGTTAGCAACTCTACTTTCACTTTCAGAATTGCCACGTATGATCAAAGTCACTTTTAGACAGCTTGCTTGCACTAGATAGATACATGTACTCAATGAACACCATTTCATTACGTTTTTATAAGAATAAGTCATTTTAGAAGCAGCTTTAATTTTTTGCCGTTTTCCGGAAATTTTAGTTTTGCATGGATAAACAGAACATTTGCAATGGCAAGGGGATTCACGAAATCGGGACGAACATTTGCTATATAACATCATATAGTTCTTTGCAAAAATATGTCATTACAGGATTGCAAAATTGTGGTTAGCATAAGCTAAAGGTTTCTTTAGGTGAATATTCATGACAAAGGCCCTCTACATACAGAAGTGTTGAGTGATTCTATAGACAGATGGTTGAAGAGGCTTGTAAAGGTCAAACTCCAAAAATAAAATAAACTTTAGAAGTGAGCATCATCGTATAAGTTCAGGTGTTTAGTCCAGAAAGGCAAAGGTAAATGAAAGCATTAAAAATTTCAACACCAAATAATTTGCCGTATTTCATTATGCTGAAATTGACTTACTCACAAAATTCCCTTCCTAGGAACTACAATACAGAAAAGCTATTTTTCACCTTTTTCTGACAACAAAAAGATTTATAGTTTATGAAACAACCATCCAGCATGTATATACTTCTGCACTAGTGTCAATGGTAGTGCATGTATTTCAGATTATTCTCTAATATGATACTGCACTGCTGTATTTTCTGAAAATCGGTAACCTGATCCCATGACAATATATTAGTATGATTGAAAACAGAAATACCCAGTCTTGAAATGATTTTGTTTATTAAGGCCAAACCATACAAACTATTTTTATTTTCTTGATTGTCAACAAGCATGCACTCAACCAAAATGCTATTCTTGCATAACTTGCATACATATTTTTGCACTCAAAACTACATTTTCAATCACGTTATCTCCCATTCTCTTACAGTATTACAGAAGTTACAAACAGCATTCCCTTTACTGTTAATACACAAATTATGTAAAAATAAATGAAGATACAGTAATTTCAGGTTACATCACTATTTTTACACATTTTGTTTAGGTAGATAGAGTTGGCGTAGCTCGCACAGTAACATATTCATGATCTTAATGTAACACCAATTGTTATTAATAAAGATGACACTGGTGCTGGAATTTATGACAATCTAAATCTTTAAAATTTCATTATCAAAATGAAAGTGCCCGTAACTAAACAAAGGAATTCATATATAAATATAATTTTGTGAAAGCAATTTACTGGGTACTGGGTAAGCCTGCTTTAAGCAATTGTTTTTGTACAGTATAGTCCAAATGGTTTTACCACACAGAATTAAGGAAGTGTGAAAAATCACTAAAGTAAAGACAGATTGTACAACTAAACACTGAAGTACAGACAGACTGTACTACTAATCACTGAAGTACAGACAGAATGTACTACTAATCATTGAAGTACAGATAGACTGTATAACTAATCATTGAAGTACAGACAGACTGTACAACTAATCACTGAAGTAAAGACAGACTGTACTACTAATCACTGAAGAACAGACAGACTGTACTACTAATCACTGAAGTAAAGACAGACTGTACAACTCATCACTGAAGTAAAGACAGACTGTACAACTAATCAATGAAGAACAGACAGACTGTACAACTAAACACTGAAGTACAGACAGAATGTACTACTAATCACTGAAGTACAGACAGACTGTACAACTAATCATTGAAGTAATGACAGACTGTACAACTAATCACTGACATACAGACAGACTGTACAACTGATCACTGAAGTAAAGACAAACTATACAACTGATCACTGAAGTATAGACACTGTACAACTAATCACTGACATACAGACAGACTATAAAACTGATCACTGCAGAACAGACAGACTATACAATTGATCACTGAAGTACAGACAGACTATACAACTAATCACTGAAGTACAGACAGACTATACCACTGATCAATGAAGTACAGACAGAATGTACAACTAATCATTGAAGTGCAGACAGACTATACAACTAATTACTGAGGAACAGACAGACTGTAAAACTAATCACTGAAGAACAGACAGAGTGTACAACTAATCACTGAAGTACAGACAGACTGTACAACTAATCATTGAAGTGCAGACACACTATACAACTAATCACTGAAGAACAGACAGACTGTACTACTAATCGTTGAAGTGCAGACACACTATACAACTAATCACTGAAGAACAGACAGACTGTACTACAAATAATTGAAGTACAGACAGACTATACAATTAATCACTTAAGTACAGACAGACTATACAACTAATCACTTAAGTACAGACAGACTATACAACTAATCACTTAAGTACAGACAGACTGTACTACTAATCATTGAAGTGCAGACACACTATACAACTAATCACTGAAGAACAGACAGACTGTAAAACTAATCACTGAAGAACAGACAGACTGTACTACAAATAATTGAAGTACAGACAGACTATACAACTAATCACTTAAGTACAGACAGACTATACAACTAATCACTGTTATACAGACAGACTATACAACTAATAATTGAAGTACAGACAGACTATACAACTAATCACATAAGTACAGACAGACTATACAACTAATCACTGAAGTACAGACAGACTATACAACTAATCACTGAAGTACAGACAGAATGTACAACGGATTATATAAGTGCTTACTTTGGACATTGAAATATGCTGAACAATATACTAACACTGAAATATAGCTTTGGAATACAAGTTTTCAGTACACAAATCATATATCAATTCAATAAATACTGACAACTTGAGCAGATTTGTACCAATGTTAGAAACAAAGGAAATTAAAGCCTATCAGATACCTGATAATTAAGTATACATAATTAAATCTGACACTTTAAGAGAGCAAAGGATAAAAGAATAATGCCAGATCACCATAATATTTAAGTTATCTCCGCAACAGCATTTATAGCAAACAAAGTATAATTCATAAGTTGGGCGATCAAAATCATGTTAGTGTAAAATTAATGGTATTTTTAGTTTTCAGTTGACCTAAGAGTAGAGATAGCATTTTCCTGAAACTCTGTGGGAAATTTCATGATATACATTACTGAATGAATTATATTCTGGTTACAGTTCGCTAAAATCTTTTCAGAAGCAGCTATAAAGACATCAATAACTAGAATATTCACAAAGTACTTGAAATGTCTATTCATAGACACCAGAAAAACAATGATAGTGTTCAATTTAATTCAGCTTTTTTTAAAATTTAATTAGCGTTTTCTTCACTACATTTATATGCAGCTGATGCCAAATCAAAGGGAAAAAAATGTTTCAGAATATTATACCTTTTGATATTATTAACAAGAACTTTAAAATTCTTGCAGAACTTTTCTTTTGATTTTCATAAACTGACATACCATTTGTAAGATAATAATTATCAGTTACAAGAGTATGGATGGGGAGAAAAAAAAAGACATTTTCTGATTTGATATTCATTACAATGTATTTAAAATGTCCTCTCATTTTCTTCTTCTTCTTCTTTTTCTATCTCGAAGTTTCCTCCTAAATTGAGCTTAATGTTTTATGATACATCTTAGTTTATACTTTATAAATAAATTATACTCTATAAATAAATTAAAGTTTAATATTTTCACCATCCACATCTTCACATCTTTGAAATAAGTAAGTATCCTAAAAATGGAAAAAAAAAAATCTACAATTATTCAGTGTATCACATGAATCCCATAGGAAATGTCTGATGCATGTTTACCGGTACATAATGACAAGTGATGTCAAACAAATATTTTAGCATGTGGAACTAGTTTACGTATATGTATTGGTCCCTTCAAAGAAAGTCGTATATCAATGTATGTATGTTCCCAATGGTGATCTGAGTAGGAAAATGGTAAAGGCTTCCTTTTCATCTTTCTCACTTTCAGTGACTTGCAAGCTTTCTTCTGAAGTGCGGTCAATTTTTTGAATTTTCTACACTGAGTATTAAACCAAAAGTATTTAGCTGGGTCGACTGTGGGAAAAAAATATTCTGAGGGTGCTAAGTAAGTTCCATTAATATGTTCAGCAGAAAGTTGGTATTGTTTCTCATAATCTTTAAAGTTCAGAGTGACGAAATGTGGCCCTGTGCTGTCCATTACACTCCACATACCTCGGTATCGTTCTAAATTATCCATCAGAAGTTTCATAAATGGATGTTTTGCTCTTGAAGCCATTAGAGCATTAATTACCAAGTGTTCAACTCCTGAATCCAAAATAGGATGTTCATAAGGCTCTTGCCCTAGAAAGCAAGCATATTTTTTGCAGAAAGGATCAAGAGGTCTCAGGCTTTCCATGTCCATATCAGCATATACTCCACCAAATTCATACAATACAATATACCTTAATGAATCTGCTCTGCGAATACCCTCAGAATAATTATCATAGATGGGCAACAAATTTGGATGTCTTTGTTTGATCAGTTCTCTTGCACTCTCATCTGTCCACAAGTAGTATGTCCAATCAGGATGGTTGTCAACCCAAGATCGAACCCACTTGGAAAATTTACTTGGAACATTTTCATCTTTCCACGTTTGATGAATAATTTTTGGAATTCTATCAGGTCCACTATGTGGTAAATCTTCTGCTTTACTTATTCCTAGGGGAACAAAATCATTTTCTATTGGTATATATAAATTATAAAAATCTCCGTATTCCTTCAACTGCTCAAATTTGATAATCACATGTAAAAGACATAAGAAGAAGAATCCCAGAAGAAATGTTCTCAGAGTATCTGAACGACATAAAGGTACAAGAAACTTCCTCAGTCTTAAGCATCTCATCTTCTTTGTCTGAAAACATAAAACAGCACAAAAAATCAGAATGTTAAATTTCAGGATACAAAGCATATCAAAAACCACATATAAATCTCTTCAAGATAATGACTGATATTATGACAGCATTTATCTCAATTTTTGTTATACTGGCAAATTTTTCATGTTGTGTTCTATAATTTTAAACAAGAGGCCCAAGTGGGCCTATATCGCTCACCTGAGTACCTATATTATCAGTCATGCATGAAGGAAGAATTCATTTATTTTTGCATTAATGTGACTAAGTCAACACAGATGTTGAAAATATGTCAAATTTTATTTCAGGCTAGAATAAAAAACAACACTTTTTTGCACATCCATTCAGGTGATTTTGATATTAAGCATTTCCTTTGTCTCTGCAAGATGTCATTCAGGGCAACAAGTTAGTCATTTTCTTTAGGTGGGGCCTTTTGTTGACTGATTTCAAGTCTGGGTCATGAACAACAATTGTTTCAAATATTGTCCAGATCTAACTTAAAATTGCCTAATTTCATATGTTGAGCGTTGAGAAACATCTAAAAACTTATTTAGATGTGTAAAGAAATGAAAAAAAAATTTTGACCACAGCTGGATTTGAACCGCTACTCTCCATATTTCAATTACCAAGTGGTATATGTACTATTGTGAGAACTGCTTTTTAGACATGGTGGCATTATCTGTTAACCAATTTGGATGAAATTTACCAAATTGATAGAGGACTTTTAGTACTTCATGTATTCCATGTTTCATTAAAATCTTTCATGTGGTATAACAGCAGAAGTGAAAAATGTGATTGAATTGTTCCTATACACCCTCATTTGGAAGTCTTAAAAAATTCATAGAAAATCCAAAAATTGAGATATTGACAAAATTCTTTCAAAGTAACAATCCTTACCATAATTATGATCACAATAGTCCATAAGAAATCATCATTATCAATTAACTAGGAAATATGACACTTTTTTCTGCATTGAATCACCAAGTCCAAAGAAATGTGGAAAAAAATTCTAAAATTTGATTTTGGAAGGGAACCAAAATGACAATACATCTTCACTCATCCCTCTAGATCATTTCTATGCATTCTGTTTGTCTCTGTATACAGCCCGTATGAAAAAGAATATTGTTAAACGAGGGAACTCTTTTGTGACCTACTCTTGACTATGGTGGCGCCACCTGTAAAGAGGTCTGGACGAAAACAACAGAATTTGAAGAGGATCATATGTGACTTATTTCTACCAAGATTTATTAAAATCCTTCAAACAGTTTTGTAGAAAAAGTTGAAAATGTGAAAAATGGCCAACCCCCCCCCCCCCCCCCCTTTTTTTTTTTGGAAGTCTTAAACGTAAAATTCCTAATTTCATATGTTGAGTGTTGAGAAACATCTAAAAACTTATTTAGATGTGTAAAAAAAAAAAAAAAAATTTTTGACCACAGCTGGATTTGAACCGCTACTCTCCATATTTCAATTACCAAGTGGTATATGTACCATTGTGAGACCTACTTTTAGACATGGTGGCATTATCTGTTAACCAATTTGGATGATCCGCACAAAAAACAAAACCTTTGAAAAGGACTATGAGTACTTGCATCCTACCCAGTTTTATCACAATCCTTCAAGTTGTTCTGTAGATCAAGTTGAAGATATGAAAAATTGTCCCCCCCCCCCTTTTCTTGGAAGTCTTAAAAAATTCATAAAAAATTCAAAAATCGAGATATTGAAAAAATTCCTTCACACCAGCATTCCTTACCATAGAAATGATTAAATGAAACCAAATGAATGCATCAATGTTTACTAAAAGAAAATAATAACTCTTTAATGCATTAAAATAACAAAGTCCAAAATAAAAATGAAAAAACGTCAAAAATTTGATTTCGGAATGGAACCAAATATATCAACACTTCTTCCCATATGCCTCTATCTCATTCCTATGCAGTCGGTTTGTCGCTGTATGCATCCGATCTGAATAAGAAGTTTGTCAAAGGAGGGTACCCTCTGTGACCTACTTTTGTCTGTGGTGGTGCCACCTGTTCATGGATCCTGACAAAGATGACCACATTTGTCAGGGACCTTGAGTATTTGATGCATGCCAAGTTTCATTGAATTCCAGCAAGTGGTTCCGAAGAAAAAGTTCAAACTGTGAAATGTTTACACCAATTATCCCACCCCCCCTTTTTCTTGAAAGTCTTAAAAAATTCATAAAAAATCCAAAACATAAAATATTGAAAAATTTTCTTCGCAGTAGTATTTCTTACCATCAAAATGATCAAATTAAACCAAATTAATGCATCAATGTTTACTAAAAGAAAAAAATACCTCTTTTCTGCATTAAAATTACCAAGTACAAAAAAACGTCAAAAAAACGTCAAAAATTTGATTTCGGAATGGAACCAAAAATAACAACACTTCTTCACACATCCCTCTAGATCATTCCTATGCATTTGGTTTGTCTCTGTATGCCCCCGGTCTGAAGAAGAAGTTTGTCAAAGGAGGGTACCCTCTTTGACCTACTTTTGCCTGTGGTGGCGCCACCTGTTGATGAATCTGGACGAAAAACAACAACACTTGTAGGGGACCATGAGTACTACATGCTTATCAAGTTTCATCAAATTCTGTTCAGTGGTTCTGGAGAAGAAGTCGAAAATGTGAAAAGTTAACGACGGACGGACGACGGACGGTGATTGATCACAATAGCTCACTTGAGCCTTTGGCTCAGGTGAGCTAAAAAATGTAACTTCCTTTTTACATGTCATCTTGTATGTTCTTTACAAATGTATACATCTATAGCAAATTGATCAAACTGTCAAAAAGAATTCACTGAATGTAATTCAACATTTGTTCATCAATCCTAAATATTGATATGAAATGTTGCCTTTTCTGAACTCAGATTTACCTTTTAGTTCGATCAAACTTGACAGGAACTTTGTCGGCAAGTGTCTATTATGATGATAATATCTCAGTTAAACTGCATATGCAGATAATTCAGTACATACTTTGGATCCTGAAATTAGATAGTAAAGATATGACTGATATTGCAAACCATACACCACTGTTTAAAAGATGCTTGAAAAAAAAAACCAAGCTGCCTAAATGGGTCTGTTTCCCTCAACTGAGCTCTTTGAGCACAACTCCCCCCCCCCCCCCACTTCCCCCTCTTCCGGTTTCAAATATCTAAAACAAAATGTAAAACTGTTTGAATAATTGTTGCATTCAAATTTCTTTACATTTTCTTAACATTTTATTCCTTTTCATCTGATCAAAATTGTTGCATTTTAAGCATTCATCAATGAAAACCTAAAAAAAAAAATAACCTGAAAATATGCGAAAATAACTGTGGGAAAACATAAAAAAAAAACATCAAAAATTTGATTTCAGAATTTAACCAAACACAACAACGCTTCCTAAGATATCCCTTTAAATCACTCTCATGCTTTTGGTTTTCAATGTATGCACCCACAGTATATTAGATTCAATATTTATGCCCGCTTACTATAGTCACTTACTGTTAATGTCTCGAAAACAAAATTCATGATTTTTCGAAAGAGATGTGTTATAAAAAAAAAAAAAAAAGAAAGATGGATTTCTAATGCTGAAAAATAGATATATATGTACCAATAGTTGTTGATTTTTGTTATCTTTAAAATATTTTATTGAATTACTAAATTTTTGTGTTTTATTCCATAAAACACAAAAACAATTGTCCTTACAATACAAGAAAGCAATGTATGATTTAAAAAGAAATATTTAACTCTCAATCTTAATAACAATACACTTTTGTCTCCATTTATAACAATACATGTTTGTCTCCATTTATAAACCTGTACATCTCTAGTGTTGCTAGCTATGGTTGTGAAATATGGAGTTTGTATTCTAAATCAGACATTGAAAAAGCCCTTATCTAATTTTGTAAAATATCTTAGGGTTAAAAGATCTACACAAAAAATCATGATTTATTGTGAACTTTAAAGATTCTACTTCTTTGCTTCAGAAAATTGAAATCCATAAAATATTGGCTTACACTCTAACAATCTTAGGCAAGGCCCTCTGCCTTTAAATTAGTCCAATTATTAAGCACAAAAAATATTTTAAAAAGACCTGTGCAACCTGTGGAAATGTGTAAAACATGCATTTAATATAATGTATTAGAAAATCTGTATAAATTAATGATAATATATAGGTATTATATTACACTCCAATTTATTGAAACTTCAGTATTATTATGTACTCCTTGTACTCAATCATGATGTGTATGTGACTGATCTTATATTTAACTAGAGCATGCAGTGGTGAATTCAGAGGGGGACAGAGAGGACAAGAAAAACAAGAGGCCCAAGTGGGCCTATATCGCTCACCTGAGTACCTAGATTATCAGTCATGCATGAAGGAAGAATTCATTTATTTTTGCATTAATGTGACTAAGTCAACACAGATGTTGAAAATATGTCAAATTTTATTTCAGGCTAGAATAAAAAACAACACTTTTTTGCACATCCATTCAGGTGATTTTGATATTAAGCATTTCCTTTGTCTCTGCAAGAAGTCATTCAGGGCAACAAGTTAGTCATTTTCTTTAGGTGGGGCCTTTATGAAAAATTTATGAAAAAAAAGATATGAAAAATTGTCCCCCCCCCCCCCCCCTTTTCTTGGAAGTCTTAAAAAATTCATAAAAAATTCAAAAATCGAGATATTGAAAAAATTCCTTCGCACCAGCATTCCTTACCACAGAAATGATTAAATGAAACCAAATGAATGCATCAATGTTTACTAAAAGAAAATAATAACTCTTTAATGCATTAAAATAACAAAGTCCAAAATAAAAATGAAAAAACGTCAAAAATTTGATTTCGGAATGGAACCAAATATATCAACACTTCTTCCCATATGCCTCTAAATCATTCCTATGCAGTCGGTTTGTCGCTGTATGCACCCGATCTGAATAAGAAGTTTGTCAAAGGAGGGTACCCTCTGTGACCTACTTTTGTCTGTGATGGTGCCACCTGTTCATGGATCCTGACAAAGATGACCACATTTGTCAAGGACCTTGAGTATTTGATGCATGCCAAGTTTCATTGAATTCCAGCAAGTGGTTCCGAAGAAAAAGTTCAAAATGTGAAATGTTTACACCAATTATCCCACCCCCCCTTTTTTCTTGAAAGTCTTAAAAAATTCATAAAAAATCCAAAACATAAAATATTGAAAAATTTTCTTCACAGTAGTATTTCTTACCATCAAAATGATCAAATTAAACCAAATTAATGCATCAATGTTTACTAAAAGAAAAAAATACCTCTTTTCTGCATTAAAACTACCAAGTACAAAAAAACGTCAAAAATTTGATTTCGGAATGGAACCAAAAATAACAACACTTCTTCACACATCCCTCTAGATCATTCCTATGCATTCGGTTTGTCTCTGTATGCCCCCGGTCTGAAGAAGAAGTTTGTCAAAGGAGGGTACCCTCTTTGACCTACTTTTGCCTATGGTGGCGCCACCTGTTGATGAATCCGGACGAAAAACAACAACACTTGTAGGGGACCATGAGTACTACATGCTTATCAAGTTTCATCAAATTCTGTTCAGTGGTTCTGGAGAAGAAGTAGAAAATGTGAAAAGTTAACGACGGACGACGGACGGACGGTGATTGATCACAATAGCTCACTTGAGCCTTTGGCTCAGGTGAGCTAACAAGAGTATCCATAAAACTGATGTATGCTCCCCGAACGGCGGTTATGATGCAGGAAATTGATGACTCAATTCATAAACAAAAAATCAGTAAAACTAATGGATGCCCAAGAAGCACAGCAATAATGAAGAAATGAATGACACAGTATATAGAAAATCATTGTATTAATTGATGACGATTTCAAATCTCAATGTATCATATGGATATCCAATTCAGTCAACTTTAGAGCGACAAGTGATAACAGTATCTTAAACTAAAATGAGTAAGCTTGACCTTGATTAGTTATGAAATATTTTTTATCGTGAACATGACCTTTCAGAAATGACCTTGAGTGACCTTTGTCCAAAAGTCCTTAACATAAATAATATTTTGGTGAAGTATGATCAAATTCTGATAAAAGGTGTAGCAGATATATGTACTTGATGGTATTTCAAGTCAGAGTTAATAAGTGACTTTGACCTTTCAGAAATGACCTTGAGTGACCTTTGTCAAAAAGCCCTTACCGTAAATAACATCTTGGTGAAGTGTGATCAAATTCTCATGAAAGGTGTTGAAGATATAAGTATTTCATGGTATTTTAAGACATAGTTAATAAATGACCTTGACTTTTCAGAAATGACCTTGAGTGACCTTTGTCCAAAAGCCCTTAACCTAAAGAACATTTTGATGATGTATGATCAAATTATGATAAAAGGTATAGGAGCACTTCATGTTACTTTAAATCATATTTAATAAGTGAGCTTGACCTTTCAGAAATGACCTCGAGTGACCTTGGTCCATAATCCCTTAACCTAAATAATATTTTCAAATTGGTGAAGTATGATCAAATTCTGATGAAAGGTGTAGGAGATATACCTACTTCATGGTATTTTAAGTCATAGTTAATAAATGACCTTGACTTTTCAGAAATGACCTTGAGTGACCTTTGTCCAAAATCCTTAACCTAAAGAACATTTTGATGAAGTATGATCAAATTATGATGAAAGGTATAGGAGATATAAACACTTCATGTTACTTTAAGTCATATTTAATAAGTGACCTTGACCTTTCAGCAATGACCTTGAGTGACCTTTGTCCAAAAGCCCTTAACCTAAATACTGTTTTGGTGAAGTATGATCAAATTCTGATGACAGGTGCAGGAGATATACATACTTTATGGTATTTTAAGTGATGGCTGTCCAAAAGCCCTTAACCTAAATAGTATAATGGTGAAGTATGATCAAATTTTGATGAAAGGTATAGGAGATATGAGCTTGGACGGAGGGAAGGACAGACAGATGGACAGACAAATGGACACAACAGCGACTACATGCACTCCCGAAAGTTTTCGGGGAGCATAAAAAGTAGAGAAAGAGGAGAGAAGGAAAGAGAATTATCATTCTTTGACTTTTTATTAGTGACGACAAGAGGTACTTGTACTTTGCATTGGTGGATTTAGGCATGGGATGTGGGGTTGCAACCCCTCTGGTTGAAAAATTTTGTCCAAGAATGATCATTGCGTTACAGCTGAATGATATTTATTAGATGATCAGATTTGACTTAGCTGTATGACAAAATCCACCACATGTACAACAAGATTAACAAAGTATGACAAGACATGAATAACATTAAGAAAAGCTTTGTTTACATGGCAGCTGTGATATCCACTGAGGATGGTCAATTGAAGTGAAAATGTGCAATTTTTAGACCCAAAACGTGCTAATGCTTAAGAAGGGCTTTGCCTTTTTAGTCCCCATACCAGGGCTCTGCCCTGGACCTGCTGGTACCTGGGTGGTCCACAGACCCTTGGCCTGACTTTGCCTCCCTTAACTCCGAAACCTGGGTCTGCTTCTGGCATGTTTGTAAATTATATGCCACCCTCTGTGGACTTATTTCATAGCAGCAACAAAGCTTTCCTGACTGACTCTTTAAATTTAATTATAAATTTATGGGTTATAAGCTTGTAAATATTACCAATAGTGATCTTGCCTTTTGACATACTTACCCTCAAACCTATAGGCATCCTTCCCTTTTGATGAGATTTTAAATTACCTCTTTTTAACAAAACTTGACATATAATAGTTTATGAAAATCACTTGGAAACCAATAATTTCAAACTTTTTGATTAGCAGGGATCTTTACCATAATATAAAAGGAAGAACCCTACTGATTTTATTGACAATGGTCCATTGTCATTAAAATCAATAGGGTTCTTCCTTTCATAATAAGTAAGCATATATCCAAATTATTTGGTTTGAATATGACGAAAGATACATGTACTGGAGTTATAATCCAGAGACCAATAATTACAGTCTATGTTTGTCAGCTGTGACCTCAACCTTTGCACCAAAAATCAACAGAATTTGTCCTTTCTTGATAAGTAAGAATATATCTAAATGTCGTTTGAATATGATGAAAATGATTCACCTCAAATATCTAAATCATCTCTTAAAATATTCTTAATAAAAACCCTGTAAACATGACCTAACTGACAAGCGTGAGGTCATATTGGTGGGGTCCTTACTCTTTATAGGAAATGTGTTGCAGAAAAAATTCTTGAATAGCACATTTAAAGGAACCTCATTTGAGACTGGAAAATTACAGCATGAAAAGGATAAATTACAATAACTTATTTTTCCTGTATTGCATAAACTTTGTGTTATTTGCAAAATTTATAACCAAAATCCCTCAATGTTTTCATAGAATAAAGGTAGATCTAATTAATTCGGTTGGTTTCAATTCTTCAAATAAGGTGATGCTTCACCAATAATCATGCACAGACATTCACTGTGGAAAACAACAACAATGGCACACATGCAGGAATATGAGCACGGGACAAAGCAAAAGCATGATAGAAAAAGACTATACACAGACTCATAGGCCAAAAAAAAGAAAGAAAAGTGGAACAAATGTTAGAATTGGGTAAAGCTCTAGTTTCATTATTACATGATTTCCTTTGACCATCCTCATCAATATTCAAAGAGCAGACGTTGTTAAGCTACAAGTTTTAAACGGGTATATCTTGTTAATGACAATGACTTTAGTAACGATATTTCTTATATATCTTAGATAATATACTAACAATCAATTTCCGTTTAAGAAATCTATTTACATTTTTTATACTTTTCCCCGACTTCAATCTGACCAGACTCCTTTAAGCTTGGTACTTTAACCCTTACCTTGTGAATGGCACATATTTTGTTTCATGTAATTTAAGTTTAAACAAGGATAAAGATTGTATATCTTCTGTTCCCGCAATGTTTTGAATGTTTTTAAAATTTGTACACTAGAAAACTAATTTAACCCGAAGCTGCTTTAATCTCCGAAACTAAATGATTAGAATATATACTGGGTCTACATGTATATTGTGCCAATGAAGAGAAACCCGATAGCCATTATGAATTTGCATTTATCTTGTATCAGTCCATCGTCTCGATTGCAGCACATTTCCAGAATTTTTGAAAAGTGTCAGATTTATCGGATTGTCTGATAAATTTTTGAAGGTCCGATAAAAATATGAAAAATCTATCTTCTAATCGCATTTCTGCTAGCAACCTCTTTTTATTTGCATACACCCCCACATTTCTTCCTCACTAAATCGCTGAGGAAAGAACTACATGTAATGACAGGCACTACCGGCAAGACTCCATTCCGAACAGCAAGTAAATAAGAGGAATGGAGTCTTGCATTGCTGGACTAGACTGCCACATGAAGTATAACGCTCAACTTTTGAGTACACTTCATATTGGAAGAAGAAGAAGATTTGACTAAAACAGCATGTTTGCAAATTTCATTAATTTCCATTTGCTTTATTTTGTATTCTACGGAATAAAACGAGACATTGTAAAACATTTTAGAGACAACAGGGCAAATAACAGGATACTGCCATTTAATTTGGGCTAGACCGTTCCTCACAAAGATTGCAATTGGATTTACAATTGTCACTTATGAGAAAATGACCCCTGTCATGCTCTCATAGACTAGTAATTAAGTATATTGTATTATTGATGTGTAGAATGAGATTTAATCCGAGATTAATTCCTTTACCATCATTCAATACAGTAGAATGGAAAATGACCTGACTCAGCCACATGATGTTACCAGGACCAAAAAGACGAGACAATGTTTAAAGTCCAAAACATGTAGAATTCCGTAGTAACGTTCAGACACAGTCAGACAGTGCAGTGGACTTCCGAATCCTCGTCCTTTAGGATACATATACTTCGATTTTTGTGCCCGAATTTGAGTTGTTTTTTCCCTTGCCCAAGCCAAGGTTTCACAACCATTCTGAGAGTAGGCCTATTTCTTATGCAATACAAGTCCCTCGCCATCTCAAAAAAAAAAAAAAAAAAAAAAAAAAAAAAAGAAAAAGGAAAAGAAAAAATCTAGAAGGGGCTAAAAAGTAGGTCAGTGGCAGACAAAGGGTTACAGGCATTCTGAGATGTTTAAATATGCGTCTATTAACTACTGTCCGCGCCGCTCACTTTGTAAACCGAAAAATCTGGATTTTCACCTATTTATCTTCAAAATAGTTTTATAAAATTAATATCAATAGACAGATCTTGTTTGCCGTAGCTTTTGGTGTATGCTATATGTTTCTGCGAAGAAGCATTCGTATTTTATAGGGAAAAATCATTTAAGATAGGGCGTTTTCTATGCTAATTTTGACGTGACGTCGCCGATGTTTAACATTGAGTCTATGGGAAACTTGGGGACGTCACGTCAAAATTTAACATGGAAATCGGCCTATCTAAAATTGATTTTTTTTTTCTATAAAATATGAACGCTTCTTCATACAAACATATAACATACACCACAAGTTACGACTATACAAGATCTATCGAATGGTTTTGCCTTTTTGAAATTATTCTGAAGATGAATAACTGAAGACTGAAAATACAGATTTTCTTTATTTTTTAGCGTGACAGGAACACATGATACATGCACGGATACAGAGGGGGATACGGGGGGGGGGGGTGTCTGGATAGCTCAAAATGAGAGGATCCGTCTTCAGAGCAGAGGGTCTGAGTTTGATACCCGGGTCCAGCCACAATTTTTCACTCTCCCTGTCACAAATTTGGTGCCATGGCCAGTCCTCGTGAGTCACGGTTGCAGGACTGTCTATGCACTGTGAGGGTTACGTTCTTTGTGTTGTTTTGTGTTTCGGTTTTCAAGGTTGGAAACTTCTTTGGAGTATGACGGACGAGTATCGGCCCGGATAGCTCAATGGTGAAGGTTGTGGGTTCCATTCCCGAATCTGGCCACAATATTTCACCCTGGCTGTTACAATATATTGAAGAAAGGGATTATAATTATCATGATATTTATCGCATATTCTCTGAATAGCTATATCTTGATCATAATGTACCTGAGTAGGATTATTATATAAAATTGTGTTATGATTATGTTTGAAATGATATTTAATATATTGTTTTGCATGTGTTCATGTTATAATTCATGTATTTAAATTTTTGTGTTTATCTGATTCCAATTTAGTTATGCGTCTATTATTTCATTTCTGACTGGTATTACGGATGCATCTCTGTTTGTATGATGTAAAGATGCATATGTTATTACATTTCATAACGTAATCCTCCACAATGTATAGGAGAGGCAGGACTGGGATGGGGAGCTTTTCTGGCTAAACATTCCCACTTCTTGCCTTATCTTTTAACCCGCCTTCCATATTGTACCCGGATGGCATTCGTCCAATTTTACTCCCCACAAATTTACACGCCTTCTCTGCATCCCATCCTTCCCCTCATCACTTCTCTCTTTCTCACCTCACCTCAGAAATGAATTGAAATTCAGAATTAGTATATAGCATTCTTATGGGCGCTTTCTTAACTTCAGAGAGTTCGATTATACGTATTTTACATATAGTAGTATAGTTTATTCATCAAAATATATAAAGTATATTTGACATATTTACCTACCTAAATTGCACAGATCTTTGATGTTATTTGTGCTTAATAATTGTACTAGATATTTTTTAGATATAGATAGATATTTATTTCATTATAGTGTCACACTTCTTGTCACAAATACAAATAAAACATAATATAAAATAATCATAGTATCTAACTAAGAAGTCCAGCCAAATTGACTTATGAGACACTTTAAAAATACTTTAAAATTATAATGTACAATTAAACCATTATCAGTTGATATTATAAAACTAATTATTTGCAAATTTCTTCCTACTCAACATTTTATGTACAACGTTGGCTAAAAGTTTTTGAATGTTGGTTTTTCTTAAAATATATATGAACTTTCCATCTATGCTAAGATCATAAAAGATATGGCTTTGCCTTGCTGCCTCATAAAAGGGTTCGTGTCTGATGTCATCATTAAAAGGACAGTATAATAAAAAGATTTTTTCGTCTTCAGTGACTTTATAATCAGTGTTCACAAAGTCTTAAGTTAAAAGAAGTTACTTGGTTTGATATATTTACCAGTTTCAACCTTAAGAGGTGCACTACTACACCGGAACTGTGAGAGTGATCGTCTTTCTTCTCTTTTAATACGGGTATTTCGTACGTAATGTTCGGCAGTTTTACATAGACGATAAGTTCTTAATTTATTGTGGCTGTCATCATTTAGCACTTTCACTTTCCAATTTTCCCGGTCTTCTGAAATAAATTTGGTCTTCGCAGCTTTAAGTTAATTGTATTATTCCGGTCGAGCTTTGTTTCATTTAAAAGCTTCTGAACACGACTCTCCTATGACCGGCCATTACACAATGACCAATTGTGCACTTTATATAATATACGATTAAGGTCCGTTGTACGAAGACGATTCCAGTGACGAATAACGGCGACTCTTTGTAAAACAAGATTTTGTGTCCATCCCATATCGCCGAGTGCTACCAAATTACCTGCATTCCATCTTACACATAAGAAAAAGCGAGCAGCTTTGTTTTTAATGGCCTCAAGTTTTTGTTGTTTTCATGTACCCCAGATGCTACTGCATAGTTCATGACTGGTTCCACCAAAGATTTAAACGATTTATCGTACACGTTAAAAGGCATGCCTCCAGCGTATGGAAATTTTGATATTAAGACGCCTATTGAGCTCGGCTAGCCGATTTCGCCAGTTCATTAACGGTAAACTGCATATTTAACTGTTCATTCAGCCACAGTCCAAGGTATTTGTAATTAGTAGTATATCCTACATCGATGTCTCCGCATTTGAAATTTACACAAGACCGTAACTTAATCGCTGACCGGAAGTGCACAACTTTCGTCTTTTCCTGGTTAATAATAAGACGCCGACGGCGGCACCACTGATCGAGGATATCTAGCAAGTTTTGTAGGTCACTTTGGGTTTGTAGGTCACTTTGGGTTTCCGCAATAAGTACAACATCGTCAGCGTACATCAATATGCCTATTATAAAATTGTCAATGTGTACACCCACTCCTGAATTTCGGATATCCTCGGCTAAGTTGTTGATATACACGGAATACAAAGTTGGCGATAATCCGCAGCCCTGTTTTTCCCGGTATGAATTGGAAAAGTATCCGTAAATATGTTGTTGACACGGACGGTGCATTTTTTATCTTTATATAGTGAATGTAAAGCGAGGAGCATTTTACCACGTACGCCGATCTTATGTAATTTGTACCACAGCAGGTCTCTATTCACGGTATCAAATGCTTTCTTTGCATCGACGAAACAACCAAATGTTGACTTTTGGGATGCTTTGCGATTGTTTATAATACTATAAAGTGTATAAAGATGGTCTTCGCAACTGCGTTTTTACGGAAACCTTTTTGCTCGTCCGTCAGTAGATCTTTTTCTTCCAGCCAGTCGCATAGTCTCTTGCTTAATATACTAGTAGCTGAGTAGGATTTGCATGGTATCGATAAAATGGTCAAGCCACGATATGACATCGGATCCCGCGGGTTTTTGTCGTTATATTTCGGTATAGGTGTTATTATTCAAGTTTTTTTTTCAGTGGGAATTTCGCCATTTTCAAAACAATAGGTTATAATCTTGTGTAATAAATTATGCACACATCATTCTTAAGAACTTCAGCGGGTATTTCCTCCAGGCGAGCCGCTTAACGTACTTTTGCTTTAGTTATGACATTCGCAACCTCCTCTCTACTGATTGTTTCATTAATATGTTCATTTTCAAGAGTAGGTTCAAAGCTTTGGGTGTTATTGCTGTTTGTTTCGCGGACTGAATTCAGGAAGTCGTCATTAAACATATGATTATTGCTTTCGCTAAATAGATTTTCAGAAAACTTTAACCTTGACCATAACTTTTGAACCAAAAGAGACTGGGTATTCATACACAACCCCCTTGACCTTCACCTTCTCCAAAACTTAAATATTGGTTTATATATAGTTCTATGCCCTATTTTGAATTTTGGTGCCGCGGGGGTATTTGTCCCGTTAGGACAGTTCTAGTTTCCAATGGAATCGTATGCTTCAGCTCATTGCTTATTCCTAACTTCCCAATATGTTTCCAAAAGTTTCTTGTATTCTCTCCATTTTGGTCACACACATCTGCCAGTTCATTTTCTTTTTCCATTTGAAGCCGGTGTGGCCTAGTGGATAAGGTGCTCGACTCGTGATCGAGAGGTCGCGGGTTCGACTCCCGCCCTGGGCGCACCGGTGTTGTGTCTTTCGGATGAGACAGTTAAAACCGAGGTCCCGTGTCACGGTGGGCGTGGCACGTAAAAGATCCCTCAATGCTTCGGGTGGGTGCGTTGCAAAGGTCTAAATTTGTATGCAATGCATCAGGCAGATGCCGTCACCATATACGTGATATTACGTATATATTTCTCTGGGACTACTGTCCGCGCCACTCACTCTGGAAACTGGAAAATCTGGATTTTCTGTTATTCATCTTCAGAATAATTTCAAAAATGCAAAACCATTCGATAGATCTTGCTTAGTCGTAACTTTTGGTGTATGCTATATGTTTGTATGAAGAAGCGTTCATATTTTATAGAAAAAAAAATCAATTTTAGATAGGCCGATTTCCATGTTAAATTTTGACGTGACGTCGCCAAGTTTCCATAGACTCCATGTTAAACATCGGCGATGTCACGTCAAAATTAACATAGAAAACGCCCTATCTAAAATGATTTTTCCCTATATTTTTGTAATGTGTTAAATGTTCTATTATATTATTTATATTCATGTATTGTATAGCTCCATGGTGACTTCTGCCACATAACTGAGCCGGTAACTCCTCTTTTTTCTTCCCTATAAAATGCGATTGTTTCTTCGTAGAAAGATATAACATACACCAAAAGTTACGACTAAACAAGATCTGTCGATTGATATTAATTTTATAAAACTATTTTAAAGATAAATAAGTGAAAATCCAGATTTTTCGGTTTACAAAGTGAGTGGCACGGACAGTAGTTTAAAGACAGAGTATCGACGAGAATAATAGGGTTTTATAAACTTCAATCTAATATTATGATACAAGGGACATTTCAAAATGAAATGAAATTCATCTTCAATATCATCTATACAAGATGGACAAGTACGTTTTTCCACAGGTATGTTCTTATATCGCCCTGTTTCAATACATAGACAATGAGAAGAAAGACGTGATTTACTGATATACTTTTATATTGGTTAAAAATTGGTTTTGAAAGATATGCTTGTAGAGTGACTTGATCAATAAAGTGTTTATACAAGAAACATTTTGGTGAGGTAATAATTTCAGACATAATAGATTGTCTGTACTAATCTTAATACAATAGAAATGACATGATTATCCCTGAAAATAATGTGATTTATAATTATCCACAAGTCGTTTAAACCAAGTTCTGATAAAATACAATGAACATCGGCAATCCAATTCTTACAATTAGGTTTATCCATGCATTCAGTTATTAAAGAGTTAAAACAAGATTTCAAAATACAAATCATCGGCATATATCAATAAAAAGAGATACATTTTTTGCAACTCTGTCCATATACAACCGCTTTGTAAAAATTCCATTTCACCGTCATTTACATACATAGAAAATAGTATTGGAGAAATTATTTCCACTTGTAAAACACCTTTGTGGCTAGCAAATGATTCAGAAATGTTACCATTCAATAAAACACTGTTTTTAATATTACTGAATAAAGATTTAATGACTGTCAATAGCTTTCCTTTTAAACCAAGTTGTGAAATATTATACCACGATTATTTTCTATCTATGGAATCAAAACCTGTTTATAGTCGACAAAGCAATATAAGCGTGACTTTTTCTTTAAATACATATTTACTATTGTGTTTAGGGCAAAAATAGCATCAGCTGTACCATGATGAGGTTTAGAACCGAACTGCGCATCTGTTATAATGGAATTGTTTTCGGACAAGAATATTAACCTTGAATTTAGAACAGACGAAAAGAATTTACACATACAGCTTATTAGGCTGATTCCCCTGTGTATGCTTAAAGAGACAGAAATGATGGAGAGAACAAAAAAAAAAAACCCCTGTCTGTCCTTCAAACAACATATTTCCTTATCATCTATTCTTCTTTCTTTTTCGGCTAGGGTCGTGGATGGGTTGGAAGTTCCACAAGGTTTTGTATGATATCATGAATATGGGTCCATGTGAAGTGTAATAGTTATAAACGAACAGCATTTTTATTATTTCTAATTAATACATAATTTTTAAACATTTTCTTTCTTTCTCTTAAAATAAAATAAAATAAATAAATCAATGACAACAACAACAACACCTTTATGAATTCAGATACAAGATCGGTAATCCTTCACAATTAAATCAAATATCATTCAAAATCGCTTCATTCGCCTCTGATTTTTAAGTTCAATGAGTCTCATACTTTAAAAATAATAATATTCAGTATGCACCCGCTGTGTAGGATCGTAAACAGAATCTTGTTTTCGTCTTCAGTCAATACCATTTCCTGTTTGTGTGTTACTTATTCGAACACTCCAAAAGATGTGTCAACAAACTGATGTGTAACCTGATGTGTATTTATTTACAGTATACACATATGAATAATACCAAATGTATGGTCCGTTGTGGGATATTGGAATTTGGCTTTTGTCATTTGGAGATAGGGTAGTACTACCTGAAAATCGTCAGTTTTCAAATTACCTTTACCTCGGTTACCTTTTTTCATTTGCATGGAGAGGGTGGGGTTCGTTACAAGTACAACTGAACACACGATAATACTTGTACATTATGATATATGTCATACCTGGGCCGCGTTCAAAAACGTAAGCACCCGATGTGCAGCCGAGTGTTCATTATTTGAACGAGGGTACTCAATTTAGCGCTCGCAATACAAAAGATTTTCAAGACGGCGACTCATGTACCAAAATGACTACGCTGCAGTTGGACGAATCTAATTTTATTTCATCATTAATTATTTAATTAATTAATTATGTATTGAAATTTATTATTATTATTATTATTATTATTATTATTATTATTATTATTATTATTATTATTATTATTATCATTATTATTATTATTATTTATCATGATTATTATTAAAAAGTAATTTTATACATGTATTTCGTGAGAGCTCATTTCGTTCAAGAATGTTAAAATTCAAACAGTGGGTGCGCAGTTGTGAAAGGCCAGCTTTAACTCGTATATTGACATTTAAAATTGTTTTCATTGTATTCTAAATTTAGTGCCAGTCACGTGGCCAATCTGATTAAAAATATCTTTATGTCTATCAATACTTGTTGTGCTCTGTTTGAACGTAGCCGAATAATAAAACTAAGTCATAGCTGAATTGAAAATGGTCATTTATTACAAATGACAAACTGTTGCAATAAGAACATATAAAATATTTACACAAAATATATATTGATTTAAAACATTCATATAAAAGTAATAAATGCTGCCTCTTTTTGCCAGAGCAAAAAGTTAAACAAAGAAAGGCAAGTTCAAAGTTGGGGAAAAATACGCCTACCTAATATTAATAGTTCACGCATGATTAACTTATTATTTATAGGAAGGTGTATGGGGAAGGAGGTGGGTTAGAATGTTAGAGACGTACGCTGTTAGCACCATGCAAGTGACTGACTAGAATGAACAAACAAGATAAGATATATGCGTGCGCATGATAAAATTACCGGAAATCTGGTAATAATGTAATACTGTATATGTCGCCATAAATATATTTATAATGCTTATAAATGGTCATTTATGTCTATCAATACTTGTTGTGCTCTGTTTGAACGTAGCCGAATAATAAAACTAAGTCATAGCTGAATTGAAAATGGTCATTTATTACAAATGAACGATAAATAATCACAATTCCATATAATAGAAAGTTTTGAAACAGTTTGAATACATTGAAGTTCCAAGAATGACTTAATAGAGTTCTGCATATAGATGCCTCAAACTGTTGCCGCAGTAATATTAATGAATTGCGCTAGTTCAGATAAAACCAACAACAGCAGCGAAAATATCCCAGCCAGTTGGCCTCTTTGTTGTTTAAGAAATGTTTATTAATTCTGTACTATCTGCATTTACGCGATTACAAAACTGTAATTAACTGACCAATGTCAGTAAAATGTCTTACCGTAAACACAGAAACGATGATGATACTAAATTCCGTATAAACACTATTTAAAAGCACTAAACTTTAGAATGTTAGAGACGTACGCTGTTAGCACCATGCAAGTGACTGACTAGAATGAACAAACAAGATAAGATATATGCGTGCGCATGATAAAATTACCGGAAATCTGGTAATAATGTAATACTGTATATGTCGCCATAAATATATTTATAATGCTTATAAATGGTCATTTGTATATTCCGCTTCTCTATTTGTTCCATTAGCATTGCGGATAAAGATATGGTGATACTCCGTAAGCGGTCATGTTCTGGTGAGCCCTGATCGATGACATTTCAGTCACCGAAACCGCTATTTCCCATAGCCAATCATTAACTCGACTAGGCACGTGCAAAATGACGCAATATGTAACAAACACTTTACTGTTCAAAAACTTGAAGGTCACGCTCGCTGGGGATGTTAGTTTCAATCCTTTGAATTTTTGCCGATCCATTGATTGGCTGAAAATCAGAATTCACTAGAACATGGTCCCTTATGGGGTTTAGCCAGATCTCTGTCCACAATGGGACAAAGAAAGAAGCGGAATAAAGATAAGGATTTAATCAGATTGTCACGTGGCTACAGGTAGACTTGCTATGTAAGGCAGATTGTCACGTGGCTACTGGTAGACTTGCTATATAAGGCAGATTGTCACATGGCTACAGGTAGACTTGCTATATAAGGCAGAATAATAATGATTATTCTGGGTCGGTCGATAAATTGTACTAATACTAACCTTCTCTACTTTTTAGTACACAAGTCCGAAGGACTTACCTTTCAGCTTTAAAATATAAATTAGACATAGATATGTGTGGTTTATCTGCTTGGTCGTCGGGAATGTAAGGGGGGGGGGTGTTAAATATTTCAAACTTTCTATTTGTATTATATCAACTTCATTATTGTATTGAATAATTGAACTTTCTATATTTTATGTCTCCTTTATCTGATTGTATTTGGCTTGGTTACGAGCTAGAAATCCTTTTCGAACATGAAGACAGGCGCTGGTATATTTGTTTTGATATCTGTACTGTAAGCATGGCTAAGAAAAGTGCGGAAATCTGATTTTGAAAAAAGGGCAATGCCTCTTGGAAAAAAAGTAGGTCAACCATGACCAAAGTTGAACTTGATCTGTAACTCCTCAAGGGGAAACTTACTACCCTTTTGCTGCTTGATATCTGTAAATATTTCGGGAAAAGTCTGGAAAACCAGCGTGACAGACGAGCAGACGGAGTGGAAAGCTATCGTCCCCTCCGGTATCACCGGTGGGTGACTAACAAATGCATATATAGTATACATCTTCTTATTCTTCTTCTTGTTATAGTAGTGGTACTCGCTAAACGAGTGTCCAGACTCTAGGGCTTGGTGGCGAACAGCTTATATAACTTCGTTATGTATAGGTTAAAACAGACGATCCAATAATAACTAATGTACACAACAGGGGTCAGAGTCTGGATAAGCCAGCTGAAAGGTGTCCACTGAGAGGGCTGCATGTGTTAGCACTGGTAGACTGTATTTATGCCATGATGGTTAATGACAGGAAAGAATATTTATACACGTCGGCTCGGGTGTTGATTTGCCTGATGTTGTTGGCCTGGATGCCACGAATTACTCTAGTATTGATTATTAGTTATTAGGTTTTGAATTGGAATTTGAACTTTGTGGTGTATCATTTTGTAGAGCATGGTGACTTTGCTCTTCGCTCATAAGTGTTGAAGTGACTTCCAATTTAGGTGGTTTAGCATATTTGTAAGATACTCGGGGTCCCTCGAATAGTAGTTCCCAGTCGCAAAACGTGCTGTTTGACGTTGGACCTGCTCTAACCGTTGAATTTGTTGGATTTGGTGCTTGTCCCAGACTGTCGAGGCGTATTCCAGTAATAGCCTTATTAGTGTGGTAAATTCCTGGGCTCGCACGTTCTGTGGGCAACTGTGGAGGTTACTTCTTAGGAATGTAAAGATGATGGATAGATATCCTAAGGATCTTGTTGCCTTGGTGGTTGCTTGTCTTATGTGTTCTCACCAAGACAAATCATGGCTGATATGGACCCCAAGATACTTTCATCCTTCCACAACCTCGTGGGTGTGTCCATGGAGGTGGTAATTGGTGTTAAATGGCCTTCTCTTGCGAGTTACGTAGATCGCAGTACACTTCTACGGATAAAAGGAAATCTGCCAATCAGATTATCACTTTTCCAGTGCCGAGAGGTCCTCCATCTAATTTGTTTGAGTCCGTAAAGCCAGCTCCTAGATTGTGGCTATGAGCTGCGTATCGCATGACCTTTCACATGGAAAACTGTGTGGTGAATCTGTCAGGATGTTATTCTCATGCAGGTGGTCCATAATGTTGGCATGCAGGATGCGCTCCATTACACCGGGATCATGTCGAGTCCAGTGACCTTGTCTGCAGTGACCTCCGAGAAAACTGAGACAAACTGCTGGTAAAGTATGTTGGCTTTGACCTCAGCCTCGCTGTGAATAACGCCATCAGCAATGCGAAGTGGAGATACCTCTGATGACCCTTGTTTTCCTTTGATATAGCTCCACAACATTTTAGGGTTATCCTTGGCACGTTGACCTATTACGTCGTGCACATGGGTATCATGGACCTCCCGAATGCTTTTCTGGCTGATTTCAGCTTCTTACAGCGTTTTGTGTCTTTTGTGTTCCCGGAGGTCTTTGCCTTTTTAAAGCATGTGTTTTGGCTGTTTCAACCTTCTGGTTTTTGTATTCATCCATGGGTTTGTGGTTCTGGATCTTGTGGTTTGGTGAGGAACGTTGTTTTCCAAAATGGCCAAGAGTTGTTCCTTGAATGATTCCCCCAAGGCGTCTATCCCCTGGAGTAAAATGGTGCACAGGGTCGTAAAGATGTTAAGAGCCTCTAGCTTCTGGCTAGCGAGGTTTGCCTTTTCCCATAGGTAGATCTTTCAACGCATGGGCTTCAACATTTGTGGTTTAGTAAGTGTATCCATAAAGACGGTATCGTGATCATTTACTCTCTTGGAATGGACTCACAATTGCTGACCAGAGATGGATTACTTATGTAGAAGATGTCCAGAATGTTGTTACCCCTGGTTGGAGTTTCTACCAAGTGATGCACTCAACACTACACAGGTATGCTGAGGTAGGTGTTAGACATCGCAGCAGGATATTGCTATGATGTGACTGCCAGTGTTGGCCAGTATACAGTTAGGTGCAGTCCTAACCTTACATAAAGTGCACTTCGAGTCAACTTTATGACTGCTTTTCAACTTTACTTGGCGACTTGGAATCAAGTTCAGTAGTAAACTTGATTCCAAGTTTAGTACTAAACTTGATTCCAAGTTTACTCCAAGTGCACTTCAAGTTTAGTTTACTTTCTAAATACATCTACATTTACTATATTTTTCTGTTAAAACAATCTTTTTGTATAAAATATGCAAATGTAAATAGTAAGATAATTATTTCTATCATGCTATACGAAACTGGATAATTGTAATAAACAAACGTGAAAAGTAAACTTGGTATCACGTGATAGTAAACTTAAAGACGGAATTACTTTAAAGTAAACTTGTTACCAAGTGCACTTGACTAAAGTTTATGACTGGTTTTCAGGACGAAAAGCTAAACTTGAAGTGCACTTGTCAAGTGCACTTGAATGTAAGGTTAGGACTGCATCCAACTGTATGTCGGTAAAGTTAAAGTCGCCGTTAATCCAAAAATGTCATTTACTGTATTCCTGTCTGAGTCTTGTGAGTTCATCTAGGACTCCATGTTCTTTTTTGACTTCATTTGGTGCTCAATAGAAGACTAATATTATAATTGACTTAAATTTGTTTACCCGAACTTTGAGACAGATGAGTTCGAGCCTCTTATTCGTAGATACTTGAGTACATACCAAGTCATCTTGAGAACTCCACCATGAGAGTCGATTCTATCCCTTCTGAACACAGTGTAGTTACTTGGCAGAACTTTAGATGAGAAGAGATTGGGGTCCAGCCATATCTCAGTACCAATTATAATGTTTGGTTCAGTATTTTCAAGAAGTGCCTTGGTATCTTGAACCTTATTCTTAGTGCTCTGGAAGTTAACTTCTACTGTCCTCAGTGAGGATTTTTAAGCTTAGCTGGGTGCTGCTTTGGTTTTCTTGGAGATGATGTGGCTTTAGGGCTTCCAAGAGATGATGAAAGGCTGCTGACAGTCAAGCTTCATGTATATAAGTGAAATTCATTTATCGATTCAGAAAAGATGTGATCTAATGGCATTTTGACGTGTTCCCTTGTCCATAAAAATTATTATAGCCAATCCTGATGGACAAGGGCTTGCACTTAAGCAGTACTCTGCCCTGATTTCATCATCTTCATAATGTCAAGCTTATGTGATTTGTGAGAGGGACGAGATCACAAAGCCCTGAATATTGTGAAGATGTGATTCAAGCTAAAATTACTTGTATTTTAGCTTTCAGGTTGACTTTTTAAAGAACGACAAGTAAAATATATTGATTTCACTTATTTATTTGTTTATATTTATTAATAATTATTTATTTTTGTGTAATGAGAATATACATGTTTAATACGATTATACTGAACAAGAACCTAAGCAATACGATGAATGCCAGAGAACACAGACTGTGGCGGATCGAAGATTTCCCGAAAAAGATGGTGTACATGTGAAAGTCAAGTATTAGCCATAATCATCAGACATTTTTGGTGCCAAATCTGGAGTTTTACTCATATTATTTCTGACTTTATCTATAATGTGTGTTGATACAGATCGAATTTTAAATAGATTGTTTCGAGGTTTTCACAATTTTTCACGAAAAATGGCAATTATAAAGTGTTTGACGCCTACATATTTATTGTATTGTAAGCAAATTATATTTTAAAGATAAATTTAAAGATACTACACCATAATTTTATATACTCCAATATAAAATATTATGAAAATGATATATTGTTTTGCCAGCTGTTTTAATTGTGAGATTGGATGGTTTTAAAGGTTTTATTTGACGCGGATGTGCGGAGGAAAACAACTATCAACTCTTTTTGAATAATCATCGCGATGGACATAGAGCAGTATCAGTTGATTTTCACTCATTGTACTTCTTGCCTTGGTTTTGAAGTCCTCCAAAAGCAAAATAACTTCTCTCTACTGATGTAGCTGATACGGGCATGAGAAGTAATAACCTCAGGACATGTTTGGATAAAATGAAGAATTAATGAACATCAGGGTTAATTTTAAATCATCTGGCACTTTTTATTCTTTCTGGTACCTCTAACCATTCTCTTGTCTACAGCCTGAATTTCTCTTTGAAAGAGTCTTGCTTGGAAAATCATCTCCAAAATATTCTTTCATTCCAATGAATTGTGTATCCTTTAGCTGTTCCACTGGAATCAGACCTAACGATCTAACAATAATATTCGATTGTGCTGCGGTTACGATACCGACTTAGGACGGTCAATTAAAGTAACAAACGTCACTTAATGGTTGTGGTTAACCGGTTTACGGGCGTCCATCTTCCGCAAAAGCACATTCAAAGGACACACATTTAAAAATGTATAAATAATCATCCATATATGGATCAACAGGTTTCATTCAATTAATAATCCTTCATTCGCGGATTACCTTAGCATCATCTATCCAAGTGAACTTAAGGTCAAAGAAACCACAGAAAGTAGGAATTCTACTTCGTATTTAGATATTATGTTGTCTTTCGACATTAATGGTCAATTGAACATCTCACTCTATGACAAACGTGACGATTTCAATTTCGCTATCACAAACTTTCCTTTCATAAGTAGCAACATTCCATCATCGCCCGCATGCGGCGTATTCATATCTCAGTTAATACGTTATTCCAGAGCATGTTCAAATTACAGTGACTTTTTTCTGAGGGCTAGGCGACTTTCAGTTAAGCTGCTCAACCAGGGTTATACATGTGCTAGACTAGCAACGTCACTGAGGAAATTCTATGGTCGTTACGAGACTCTTATTTCTCCATATGATATCTCGTTATCCAGACTTTTAAATGATATTCTGGACTGAGACCGATTCCGATCATTTTACACAGTTTTGACACCTTCTATACTAGAAGGTTACCTACTTCGACTTCTCCATATATAAATAAATATGGAATTTACACGATCTGACTCTTTCTACTGGGTATATGTGACGGGTGTTGCTAGCAAGCAGGAGATGCTCACTCTCCCCGGGCACCTGATCTCACTCCATCACAGGGGTTAACATATGCTCTTCAGGTAGACATATTTTGTTATTTTCCATTTGTTTTTCATTTTCACTGATTTTGTATGTCCTCTGGTTTTATGATTTTTGGACTTGTGCTTTGGATTTATCCATCATCTTTACACTTCTCAAGACGAGAGGTCATAATTGTTTTATAAGGAATAAATACGAATTATTTATATTTTTTGGTAGATTCTGTATCCACGTTACTCCTAGTTGTTTGGCAGGAACATGCTCTTGGCCTTGTAATCTCTGAGAATATTTGCTCTGCCATCGTCTGTGCTGCGATCCATCCTCAAAAATGTCTTGTCACAATTCTTTCTTATACTTTCTAATTCATCGATGACTACAGTTACCTTCTCATAAGCAACTATAACATATTTACCATGGTATTGTAGAAGTTGACTGAGAGATTTAAAGTAAGCTGAAAATGTAAAATAAACGTGAATCCATTTTGAGCTGCATATGTTCATTAAGAGACCTTTAGTCTCCGTGACACTTTTGGCATTATACTGTCCTCTATTAGAGGAAATCTCCAAGCAGTCAGCTATTCCGTCGTACACTTTGGAAATACCCTTAACCGATGTCTGTCTTTAAACCCAGAAGGTTTCACATAACGTTTTCACGTTTGACGTCCTTATTTCTTCTGTTTTCTCTTTTTCATCTTGCAATGACATATTCGATAAACATTTTAAGTGCTCTTTGTCATTTTGGCGAAAACATGAAGACAAGTATAATTAATATGCATGTGTCGAACATGACGTGTATTTCTGAAACTGACAAGACTTTGATACTGCCAGATTAAGGTCGTAATTAATACAGTAATGATACTTGTCTTTTGGATAACAGTGTTTTTTTCCTACTGGTACATCCTTTTTTACTGCCCACCATATTGTCTGCACCATCGCACCGCACTTACTCCATGTGTAACCCCAAGTTAATAAACACTTGTAATATCTTTAGAGCCATACCCTCCAGAGATGTCTTTGCAAACTACATATTCAACCAGCCTTTCAACAGTATTTCCTCTCTCAAGATACCGTGCCACTATTCCAAGCTGTTCGCTGTTGCCCACGTCGGTCACTTTATCTGCCTGGATAATAAACACATATATTCTTGACCCTTAACTCTTGTTACGATCTAACACCTCGTTTTGTACAGTTTTAAAGGAGCACTTAGCGTTTTTAGCACAAGTTTGCAAATTACCTTTTAAATCAGTTTCACCTAAATCAGCATACAGTAGCAAAAGTATCATAATTTTTCCCATATTACATTTTTCATCTTCAATACATTGTCATCATCTCTGCGTAAACGTAATGAAATACCTTGGCGCCCTTGATTCTTGGTGATGAATCTCCTTTAGTTTAGAGAAAATGTGGCATAACGGCTGCAAACGCATTATGATACACACACGAGGTTAATTCTTTAAATGAGAAATTACGATACGGTTCGGAAATAAGTTGCTTCGCCCTTTGGAAATAAAAAATACACGACAAACAGTAAAGACTATCATGCTCGACTAAGTAGGAAATGCTGGAATCATTGATGTTGGCAGTGTCTAAGTCTTCTGTCGCTCTCCTTTTCTTATCTGAGTAGGACTTGGACGGAACATTAAATGCCTGTGATGGGATTCTGCTTTGAATGAGTATATATTTCATTTCATCATTCAACATTTCCACTGGTTTGGTTTCGAAAGTTACAAGTTTTTGGTAGATGGAGTTTTATCATCTTGATGCAATGAAATGCCTAGAGTGGGTTTGTCATCAGGGGTATATATTTCAAGATCTGAATGTTTAATTAGATGTGCCTCTGTTACATGCAGGGACACCAATTGGTTTTTTGGAGACTTCTATCGGAAACGTTTATAGTGGACTGGATGTTGATGTTATTTAAGTCTTTGTTGTAAATGAAATAGTGTTACAAGATGCCTCTCTAGTTGTTGGTGGACCAGGCTGCACGGAATTACAATCATTTCTGTTATTCACACGCATTTTACATTATTTGCAAATATGTCACTTATTTTTGACTGTACATTGTTCTGATTATACATTTTCGTGGAGAATACTGTGTACTAGGACTGCGTTTTCGTTTGATACCTGGTGTCTGAATCCTTAGCATGTCAGTATACAAAGTGGTTTGTTTCAAAGACAATATTTGCAGTATTTACCATATTCCCATCTCTCGACCATGGAATGTGTATAACTGGAATTTCATCGTTTGCAATTCTCGGAGCGACCAGTCCGTGAACAAGAGGTCGATTTCCAAAATTACTCTCTGGATATTGGACGTAGGTACGACGACTAAGTGCTGAGTTTAGTCCCCTAATTTACAATATACCGGACTATCGACGTGGGATGACGGAACATAAAGCCTTGTGTTTTATTGTTTTTTCCTAATTTAAAGTTTTACTGAACTCTTTGTACGTTTCGTCACACAATATAAGTGAAAAGAAATTGTCCATGTCATGTGGCATCATTTTCGGATTTTCAGAGCATTCAAGAAGCTTTGAGTGGTGAGCGTAGAATTCAGCGTGTAGAAATAATTCACTAGCATTTCATCTGTTACGGAGAAAACGTAAGCTTAAATCAGTCAGAATAATGCCACAACTTATTTTATACACTTACTGACTTTTAATGAGACCCACACCTGACTACACAACCCCGTTATTGTTGACCAAGGACAAAGGCCAATGTCAGTCAATACCTGACCAGGTGTGTATATTCAATGGTCACCAGCAATGAAAAGTAATATTTTTCATTAAATAAGAAATTTTCTATATACAAATTAAAACAATATACATTGTAAAATAACATTAACTATATTAATAGAAGCCGCCGTAAGGTCTAAATTTACGACATATATCACATATTCACCTACATAGAAGTCAGCTGGTGTCGAGGATGCGATATCCCCACTTCGGAATCAAGCCACGTCAGATAATAACTTCACTACCTGTGTCTGCTAAGCAAGCCGTAAAATATGTACGTCATTGGAATAACCTTTCTTTGCGGTGACGTGACGTTATAAGCGGCATGCTTTGTGGGCAAGGCGAAGCCACCGTACGGTCTAGATTTACTACGTATATCACATATGCACCTATATGGACATCCGCTGTTGCCGAGGATGCGATATAAATACAGAACATATATACCTTTTAATTTAGTGCACCATATGCGCATTTCGACAAGTTATGTCTCTTCAGTGATGCTGGTGGGCAAATGATTGGAATTCTCAAATTATATAGATATTTGAAGAACAGTGTTGAAACCAAAATGATCGAAAAGTGAACCAAAGAATCTATCTTAGGACAGAGCTATGCATGAGGGAGATACTCCTTAGTTTTAGAGTGATTTATATAATTTGAAGACTGAAAATTTGAAGTATATATTTCCATGTCAATACAAAAGCACCGAAAACTAGACTTATGATGCCCTCGGAAACTATCAGTCCACCAGCAGTGACACCGGCCTAGTGGTTATAATAAATATAAAACATATATACCTTTAATTTTGTGCACCATATGCGCATTTCGACAACTTATGTCTCTTCAGTGATGATCGTGGCCAAATGATTGGAATTCTCAGAATATATAAATATTTGAAGAGCAGTGTTGAAACCAAAATGACCGAAAAGTGAACCAAAGAATCTATCTAAGGACAGAGCTATGCATGAAGGAGATACTCTTTAGATTTTGAGTGATTTACTTAATTTGATGACTGAAAATTTGAAGTATATATTTCATGTCAGTACAAAAGCACTGAAAACTAGACTTATGATGCCCTTGAGGACTATCAGTTCACCAGCAGTGACACCGGCCTAGTGGTTATGATAAATATAAAACATATATACCTTTAATTTAGTGCACCATATGCGCATTTCGACAACTTAAGTCTCTTCAGTGATGCTCGTGGCCAAATGATTGGAATCCTCGGAATCAAGCCACGTGCAACCAATTTCAGATAATATATTCATGCATACTACGTATTTAAAACAGCACGGAACTACGAGGGCTGATTGATATGTTGTGTACCTTGTATTGAAGGAGGTTAGCAGGGATTTTATTTCTCAGCCGAAAGACTGGTGTCATTTGGTAAATTAATAGAAACGAAGTAGCACTCTGAAGTAAACAAGGGAAGCGACTTTTGCTAGATGGAAAATTAAATCGGTGAAAGAGCAGTGATCCAATAATTGCAGAACAAAAGTTTAGCAGCTAAGGATATCCATACTGTTAAAATAGCAACACTATGGAACCATGCCCCTTCATATGCTACAAAAATGATGGGTGGCGGAGTTTAAGCGCAGCAGAAAGAACCTTTGGTATGACCTCCGTCCTGGAAGTCCTGTCATTTTTCAACCCCAGAAATGGTCAATAAAGTCCACGATATTTTTATGACTGACAGGCGAGTTACAGAAATATATATACTAGTAGCCAGTATAGTTGGCATTTCCAAGAAAAGAGTACATTCCATTCTGACAGAGGATCTTGCACTGAGAAAGCTTACAGCCCGTTGAGTACCAAGACTTCTGTCAGTTGATCAGAAGCACATCAGGCGCACTTTGTCGCGTGTTAATCTCAACCTTTAAGAATTAGATCCTGCTAACTTTCCTCTGAGATGTGTTACTATGGATGAAACGTTGGTCTGTGATTTCATCCCAAAGGCCATATAACTGTCTAAACAATAGGAGCATCCTGGTTCACCCCCGTTAAAAAGGGCAAAGATTGTTCCATCGGCTGGAAAGGGTATGGCCTCGGTTTTCTGGGATTCTAATGGCAGGGGCTCGTATTCTGATGGTAGATTATCTCCAAAAGGGACAAACCATTAATTGCACATACCATGCATCACTTTTGATGCAGTTACAGGAAAATATTAAACTCAAACGCCGCGGAAAACTCAGTAAAGTTGTGTTGTTCCCTCAGGACAATCCCCGGGTCGCAAGTCTGTCATTGCCATGGCTGCCATTGACGATTGTGGCTTTAAATTGACTGAGCATCCGCCTAATTCGTTTCGTCAGACTTTCATCTATTTCCAAATCTGACAACGGACATTTTCGGTACTCACTTTCAATCAGATGATGACGTCATACATGAAGTGGAGGACTTTCTGAACGGTCAAGAAAAGGACTTTTTTAAAAGAAGCACTGAGGTCCTTAACCATCGCTGGCAGAAATGTATAGGTACTGAAGGGAATTATGTTGATAAATAATGCAATATGTCCCTTAAACTTCAAACCTTTACATATGAGGCTCACAACATATCGATCAGCCCTGATATGCCAAATCTACTCACTTTTCGATCAATCAACGACAAAATTCCTGGTAATGTGATAAATAACAGTAACTATTGAAACACTGAAAAGTCAAGAAGGGTCCTGATGATAGGCTTAAAGTAAACAGAAGATTATTTTGACCTTGACATTTGACGTTTTGATCTGAGAAAGTATAGGTCTCTTCTCGTCATTTATCTATGAATATACTTTATAGCCTTTACAATTATACTTAATTATAATTAATTATAAAACGCAAGCTTTTAGTTTACTCTTAAAATCTAAATGCGCGATTTTTGTGCAACTAATTTTGACACATTTTGCCCTTTTGTAAAATTACAAAGTGAATTTCATCCGTGAACTGTCGGAAATTAATAAAACAATGGTTTTGTGATCCATGCTAAAGAGATGCTCACTCTCCCCGGGCACCTGATCTCACTCCATCACAGGGGTTCACATATGCTCTTCAAGTAGACATATTTTGTTATTTTCCATTTGTTTTTCATTTTCACTGATCTTGTATGTCCTATGGTTTCATGATTTTTGGACTTGTGGTTTGGATTTATCCATCATCTTTACATTAACACTAATTTAAAAGACGGATACAGACATGCATCGTGATAACTAAAGGGCGACTTCAGCGAAAAAGACAAACGCACAGGCTTGAAAGGTGTTGTGTTCTTCACCACAATTATAGTTAAGGCATACTATATATCCATACTTTTGCTGGGTAAACAGCAAAACGCTTTTTCCAGTCTGTAGTGACTTCTAAGTAAATCACTCTAAAACTAAGGAGTATCTCCCTCATGCATAGCTCTGTCCTTAGATAGATTCTTCGGTTCACTTTTCGGTCATTTTGGCTTCAACACTGCTCTTCATATTTTTGTACATTTTGAGAATTCCAATCACTCGGCCACGAGCATCATTGAAGAGACATAACTTGTCGAAGTGCGCATATGGTGCACAAAATTAAAAGGTATATATCTTCTATATTTATTATAACCACCAGGCCGGAGTCACTGCTGGTGGACTGATAGTCTTCGAGGGCATCATAAGTCTAGTTTTCAGTGCTTTTGCACTGACATGAAATACATACTTCAAATTTTCAGTCATCAAATTAAGTAAATCACTCTAAAACTAAGGAGTATCTCCCTCATGCATAGCTGTGTCCTTAGATAGATTCTTTGGTTCACTTTTCGGTCATTTTGGCCTCAACACTGCTCTTCATATTTTTATACATTTTGAGAATTCCAATCATTCGGCCACTAGCATCATTGAAGAGACATAACTTGTCGAAATGCGCATATGGTGCACAAAATTAAAAGGTATATATGTTCTATATTTATTATAACCACTAGGCCGGTGTCACTGCTGGTTGACTGATAGTTTCCGAGGGCATCATAAGTCTAGTTTTCAGTGCTTTTGTACTGACTTGAAATATATACTTCAAATTTTCAGTCATCAAATTAAGTAAATCACTCTTAAACTAAGGAGTATCTCCCGCATGGTGTGCTCTGTCCTTAGATAGATTCTTTGGTTCACTTTTCGTTTTTTTTTTTTTGGGCTTCAACACTGCTCTTCATATTTTTATACATTTTGAGAATTCCAATCATTCGGCCACTAGCATCACTGAAGAGACATAACTTGTCGAAATGCGCATATGGTGTACAAAAGTAAAAGGTATATATGTTCTATATTTATTTCTACATCCATCTATATAACGGACGAATCTTTGCGAGTTTGGTCAAATTCAAAGGCCTCTAGTGTAGATTATAACGGTGATACTCATTCTTACGTTGATCGTTCTGTTTTGGTCATATCTTATCAAACAACGAAATGTCATGAAAGAGTTTATAGATAGTGTTGCTTTAACAAATCGTTGTCAAATGTTGACAGACGGAGAGACAGACAGATAGATAAAAGTAATATCGTGAACAAAAAAGGCTAGAAACGTTGGAAACTTATCTACATGTTCTGAACTTTGAACATTTACACACTGGTATATCCCTATTGGGATACCCGAATATAGTGATTTAATGGATGGGTGTTATATGGGATCCTTTGTGTTTTACACTATGACGTCATTAGGTTAGGAGATGTTATTTATTCATAAGTAACAGATGTGTTCATATATATTTACAAGATTTACAGTATATAACACTTTTCAAATGTGTTGTACGTAGCGAGACCACAGTTCAGGGAAATGTCAGAATCTCCTATTTAGTTTTCTAAGACAAGGAATTATACACAGTTTCGATAAGGCCTCCTGACATTACATTCCATAATAATGAATCAGCTGAATCTGGTACTCATTATACACGTAAAGCCGAGTAGATTAAGATAACATGGATTAATGATTAGCATAAATAAATGTTGTTAGCATGTAATTCTCAAGGTGGATTGATTGATTGATTGAATATTGTTTTATGTCAATCCACGATTATTTCACGTATACGGTGACGGCATCTGTCTGATGTACTGCATACAAATTTAGACCTTTACAACGGACCCACCCGAAGCAGTGAGTGATTTTTTACGTGCCAAGCCTACCGTGACACGGGACCTCAGTGTTTACTGTCTCATCCGAAGGACAGAACACCGGTGCGCCCAGGGCGGCAGTCGAATCCGGTACCTCTCGATCACAAGCAGGGCATCTTATCCACTAGGCCAAACCGACTTTCTCAAGGTAGAGGCAGGTAATTTTAATCCAACCAGAGTACTCAAACACAAGACGGTCTTTACCGATCTGATAAATTACCTACATTACATTACCACTGAACACATATTTAATGGAACTGGTGTAATATGCCAGCAGGAGACGATCATACCTTCCAGACACATAGTCTCAGACCATTCAGAATTCCCCATTGTTTTTGTTGAAAGCATTACCACCAAATTTGCAGTGCTTTAACGGAACTTTGACTTTTTGACTATGAGTACTACTCTTTGGATTTTATACTCTCACAATATCGATTCCAAAGTCGGCAAGATCTGAACATACTCTGCAATCATCACTAAAATATCCATATGTGAAAGATATTTTAATTTGGTGGAAGACCCCAAGACATTTATAGTTTTTTTACACATTGAGAAAAGGAAGAAAGAAGAATAGATATCAACCTGGAATATGAAAGAAGGAGAAGAACTACGAAGAATAAGATCCTGTCGTTCAAGCCAAGGTTGAATGAAAATTTAAAAAGAACATACTCTCAACAAGACAAAGAGGTCAAGAGCGCAAGGAAGGATAAGAAGGATTACATCGAGTGGAAAGCAACCGATTCAGAGAATTCAGCTGCTGGACAGAATGTGGGTACACTATACCGTTTATCCAAATCTCTTAACGACGGCTTCAGGGGCGTAGAAACAACAATCAAGAAGCCTGATGGGAAACTGACAAGCTAGACAGAACAGGAGTGATAGTGGTGGAAGGAACACTTTGAACAAGTGCTCAACCGAGAAGATCCATCAGTAGAAACCGAGATCAGTTCTGTCTAAAGAGCAAAAATCTGACAGACACCAAAAAGCGGAGAAAAATCATGCTACTGTCCATAACAAGCAAGGTCCTCTGTGAAGTCATCCTGAACAAAATGGTAGCCTTTGTGAACCCTCTCTTACGGAATGAACAAGCTGGGTTTTGAAGAGGAAGCCCGTGTGCAGATTAAAATTTTGCACTGAGACAGATTTTGGAGCAGAGCAACGAATGGAACTCCATAGTATATGCCAATTTCATCGATTTTACCAAGACATTCAACAGTATTCATCGACCTGCACTACGGGACACCCTTGTATACAAAAGAATACCAGACAAGATGATCATTTCCATCATCAAGATGCACATTCAGGATTCCAGGCCAGAGTAATCTGTGGCAATAACCTCACGGGCAGCTTCCCACCACATACTGGAGTGAGACAGTGATGGTTTCTATCTCTCCTGCTTTTGTAATGTGCACTGACTGGGTGATAAAAGGAACGACCAATCTCAACAACAGAGGATTTCGTTGGACATTTGAAATGTCATTTGAAGATCCTGACTTCACAGATAATATTGCTCTCCTGTCTCAACCCTTCCAACATATCATTGAGACGACAACTGACATGACACATTCAGATAGATCTTACCATCAATACTGGAAAGAGAAAGATTTGGAAAGTGGAAAGAGTTGTGATTATTGGGAACACGTTTGTTTGTTTGTTTAAGAGTTTGCCAACCTTGGCAGTAAAATCACAGCTGATGGAGACTCAACATCTGGAAGAGCATAACAGCGAAAGCAAGAGTAGCTTTGCATACCTGAGGTAACATTTGGAGGTATAAAATCCGAAGTCTGGTTCTTTAAGAAAGAAAAAAGAGGAGTTACTGGCTCAGGTATGTGGCAGAAGTCACCATAGAGCTATACAATACATGAATATAAATAATATACTAGAAAGAACAACATTATTGAAGTCCGCCTATATAAAATGGTGCTGAGTAATGGAAGGGGAGCAAAAGTATTTTCCATATATTGGAAGCCGTGCAGACCAAATGCCCCGATGGATTTTTAAGGTCTTCTGACGCAACATCATCAGCAATAAAGTCCTCATTAGAAAACCTCGACATCACCAATTTCTCAGATGATCAAGATGCGACAATGGAAATGAATTGGACATGTTTATAGAATGGAAACAACATCAGTTCCAACGATTGTCATCAACGATTGGACATCAGTGGGAAAGAGAAATAGAGGAAGACCAAAAGAAAATATTGGCGGTCGGTGGAGAAGGAAATCAGAGAATTTGGATGGGGTTGAGTCAAGTTTCAACATACGATCCATGTACTAACCAGGACGAAGAGGATTAAGTAAGCAAGACATTCATAGACCTAGCGGACAGGGTGCCCGGGAGGATCATGCAAGTTGATAACCATCAAGCAATGACACAAACTCAAAATTTAAAGGAACTTGCATACAAAAGTGGGATCCAATGCCAAAGAAATTTCAACGGCGAATGATTGAGACTAATGAGGATAAAAGTCCCGTCTATTTCGCAGTAGCAAACAATGGCGGATCCAGGATTTCCGAAAAAGGATGGGGAATGTCAAGTATTAACGAAAATACTCAGCCATTTTAAGTGCTAAATCTGACGTTTAACACCCCTTCTAAATTTGCCACTGGCAAAATAGACAGCTGAATATAAATATACGTAAGCCAGCAACTGATATATGATCCAAGGCCGAGTGCTGTCGAGCTTGAGACTTTCAATGAATAGATAATAACCCGCGAACATTTTGTCACCAGGTATCCACATGGTAGATAAAAAATGAGTGCATGCGATGAAGACATCCCGTTTAGGAAAGCCGAATCCAAATATCAACAGCAATGCTGACCTAATAAAGTAGATAATACATGCTATTAAAGGGAAAAGAAAGATGAAAAGTTGAGAAAGGTGTATTTATTTCATAAAATGCTTGGGGACAGTCCATTGTCTGCTGCTGCAGTATATACCTCGGTCAGTAAACTGTTCGACATTGACTTAGGGAAAAAAGTATATATATATCTTGAAGGTTCATTGAATTTAATTGAAAATCAAGAATCATTAACGGACAATATTCAGAAGCTGAGTGGCGAAAGGAGAGATAATTAAGTAAGGATGTGATAAACTCAAGCCAGAATCTCAGTCATTTATTCCCTATCTGATTAAAACCTTATCTTTATTCTGCTTCTCTATTTGTGCTATTGCGGATAAAGATCTGGCGAAACCCCGTAAGGGGTCATGTTCTGGTTAACTCTGATTTCAAGCCAGTCAGTGGATCGGCTACAAATTCCTAGGAATGAAATTAACATCTACAGCATGCGTGACCCACAAGGCAGTTTTTAACAGTGTTTGTTACATATTGCGTCACTATCACGTGCCTGGCCGAGTCATCGATTGGCTATGGGAAATAACGGTTTCGGTGACTGAAACATCATCCGAGTTCACCAGAACATGACCCCTTACGGAGTTTCGCCAGATCTTGATCCGCCATGGGACAAACAGGGAAGCGGAATAAAGATATGGTTTTAATCAGATTGATTTACGCAGGGATGTGATAAACTCAATTCAGTATCTCAGTCAATTATTCCATAGGCAAGCAGGGATGTGATCAACTTAAGTCAGAATCTCAGTCATTTATCCCATAGTCAAGCAGGGATGTGATAAACTCAATTCAATATCTCAGTCAATTAGCCCATAGTCAAGCAGGGATATGATCAACTTAAGTCAGTATCTCAGTCAATTATCCAATAGTCTAGCAGGGGTATGATCAACTTAAGTCAGTATCTCAGTCATTTATTTTATTCAATAGTCAAGCAGGGGTATGATCAATTTAAGTCAATATCTCTGACAATTATCCCATAGTAAAGCAGGGATGTGATAAACTTAAGTCAGTATCTCAGTCAATTATCCTATAGTCAAGCAGGAATATGATCAACGTAAGTCAGCATCTCAGTCATTTATCCCATAGTCAAGCAGGGATGTGATAAACTCAGTTCAGTATCTCAGTCAATTAGCACATATTCAAGTAGGGATATGATCAACTTAAGTCAGTATCTCAGTCAATTATCCAATAGTCAAGCAGGAATATGATCAACTTAAGTCAGTATCTCAGTCAATTATCCAATAGTCTAGCAGGGATATGATCAACCGTGTCAGGTTTTCAGACGATTATTGTATATAGTAAAGTAAAGTAGATATTATCATCTCAAGTTAAACATATACTTGTTTTTATTTTGAAGAAAATGAAAAGACAACTTTTGAAATAATCTATTCTCATTGGCTTTAAAATGTATTAAAATAAAATGTATTGCAAAATAAATGATCTAATAGAAATGGGAAATTGTTTGAAAAATTATCTTATAAATTCTTTAATTCTATAAATTAATATTGCATCAAATATAAGTAACATGAAAAAATATGTGAATGTTACGATTTTTTTTTTATATCTATGCTTTTCTGTGGATTGTCTCTGACTCTTCTGATATTATTTATTTTGTTTTGTTTTGTAAATGACATATTCTGTATATATTTGAAAATTGTAAATAAATAATTTAAAAAAAGCAGATCAAGTCAGTATCTAAGTCAGTTACCCATTCTTATAGCACAGAGATGATCAAGTTAGTATTCTGTGGATTATCTCCGTCTTTTTTAAACGTGTTTTGTTAATGGCATATGTAATGTGTTTTGTAAATGGCATATGTAACGAGTTTTGTTAATGGCATATGTTATGTGTATATCTAGAAACTGTGAACAGATAACTAAAAATAAAACCCGCTCAAGTCAGTATCTCAGTCAGTTATCCAATAGTAAAATTCATGTATAAAAGATAAAAGAAAGACGATTAGAACTCCTTAATCTTATTCGGGGAATGAAATAATCACCAAAATCACACAAAGAATAGCATAACACCCCAGTACCATGTGCCGAAATAACTGTAGGAGGAATGAAATAATCACCAAAATCACACAAAGAATAGCATAACACCCCAGTACCATGTGCCGAAATAACTGTAGGAGGAATGAAATAATCACCAAAATCACACAAAGAATAGCATAACACCCCAGTACCATGTGCCGAAATAACTGTAGGAAGAATGAAATAATCACCAAAATCACACAAAGAATAGCATAATACCCCAGTACCATGTGCTGAAATAACTGTAGGAGGAATGAAATAATCACCAAAATCACACAAAGAATAACATAACACCCCAGTACCATGTGCTGAAATAACTGTAGGAGGAATGAAATAATCATCAAAATCACACAAAGAATAGAATAACACCCCAGTACCATGTGCCGAAATAACTGTAGGAGGAATGAAATAATCACCAAAATCACACAAAGAATAGCATAATACCCCAGTACCATGTGCTGAAATAACTGTAGGAGGAATGAAATAATCATCAAAATCACACAAAGAATAGCATAATACCCCAGTACCATGTGCTGAAATAACTGTAGGAGGAATGAAATAATCACCAAAATCACACAAAGAATAGCATAACACCCCAGTACCATGTGCTGAAATAACTGTAGGAGGAATGAAATAATCACCAAAATCACACAAAGAATAGCATAATACCCCAGTACCATGTGCTGAAATAACTGTAGGAGAAATGAAATAATCACCAAAATCATGCAAACAATAGCATAATACCCCAGTACCATGTGCCGAAATAACTGTAGGAGGAATGAAATAATCACCAAAATCATGCAAAGAATAGCATAATACCCCAGTACCATGTGCTGAAATAACTGTAGGAGGAATGAAATAATCATCAAAATCACACCAAGAATAGCATAATACCCCAGTACCATGTGCTGAAAAAACTGTAGGAGGAATGAAATAATCACCAAAATCACACAAAGAATAGCATAACACCCCAGTACCATGTGCTGAAATAACTGTAGGAGGAATGAAATAATCACCAAAATCATACAAAGAATAGCATAACGCCCCAGTACCATGTGCCGAAATAACTGTAGGAGGAATGAAATAATCACTAAAATACCACAAAGAATAGCATAACGCCCCAGTACCATGTGCTGAAATAACTGTAGGAGGAATGAAATAATCACCAAAATCACACAAAGAATAGCATAATACCCCAGTACCATGTGCTGAAATAACTGTAGGAGGAATGAAAGAATCATCCAAATCATGCAAAGAATAGCATAATACCCCAGTACCATGTGCTGAAATAACTGTAGGAGGAATGAAATAATCACCAAAATCATGCAAAGAATAGCATAATACCCCGGTACCATGTGCTGAAATAACTGTAGGAGGAGTGAAATAATCAACAAAATCATACAAAGAATAGCATAACACCCCAATATCATGTGCCGAAATAACTGTAGGAGGAATGAAATAATCACTAAAATAACACAAAGAATAGCATAACGCCCCAGTACCATGTGCCGAAATAACTGTAGGAGGAATGAAATAGTCATCAAAATCATGCAAAGAACATCATAATACCCCAGTACCATGTACCGAAATAACTAGGAAAAAAAAAAGAGGAGTTACTGGCTCAGTTATGTGGCAGAAGTCACCATGGAGCTATACAATACATGAATATAAATAATATAATAGACCATTTAACACATTACAAAAATATTTGATGGTATTGCAATTACGATACCGACTTAATTTGATAAAAGCTAAACAAATGGTGTGGTTAACCGGTTTACGGGCCCACCTTCCCACTCACCGTAACAACAGAACAATCAAAGGACGTACATTTGAAAATTTATAAATAATCCTCCATGTAAAGAACAAAGGTCAACAGGTATCGCATATTGAGAGGTCATAAAAAAATAAACATGTAAGGTATTGTAAAACACTTAATGGTATAAAATATATGCGACATCAACATGATAAACCGTGCTCTGCCAGTCTGAAAGCGAGCTAAGACCCTAGATCTGTAGGAGTCCCGACTAACAGTCAGAGGGGACGAGATTCAGGACCATGTCTCCTCTGAAAGAGGTTTGGACAAGGCCCGTCATATAGTCCCCACCGCCCTGTTAGTCAGCGTGCAACGCTCAAGCAAAAGTCTGCACAAGGCTGTAGAGGGGCCAAATACAAGACCTATAGTCTTTTTGATGATATCAGTATCATATTGTCTATTTAGAAGACGTTTGACTATTTTATTACATGATAAAATAACGTTATCGGAGCCCTTTACTTTCCCTAGTTTATATACGAGATCGCCGTAAAAATTAGGATGGGAAATTCCATTGGATACATACTGTTGAAAAGAAATATTTCCAAATTTAGATAGAAGTTCTGAATAAGATCTGAATAATTTGCCGAATGTTTTTCTTAGCGTGTGATATCTGTAACCCTGAGTTAAAAGTTTAGTAGTAATTTGTAAATTACGTTTATGAAAGTCCAAAATATCGGTGAAGCCTCTGACAAATAGAACTAATTGAGATATATAGATACCATATGATGGGAGTCGAGGGACATCGCCATCCAAGGAATGAAATAATCATCAAAATCATGCAAAGAATAGCATAACGCCCCAGTACCATGTGCTGAAATAACTGTAGGAGGAATGAAATAATCACCAAAATCATGCAAAGAATAGCATAATACCCCAGTACCATGTGCCGAAATAACTGTAGGAGGAATGAAATAATCACTAAAATAACACAAAGAATAGCATAACGCCCCAGTACCATGTGCTGAAATAACTGTAGGAGGAATGAAATAATCACCAAAATCATGCAAAGAATAGCATAATACCCCGGTACCATGTGCTGAAATAACTGATGGAGGAATGAAATAATCACTAAAATAACACAAAGAATAGCATAACACCCCAGTACCATGTGCCGAAATAACTGTAGGAGGAATGAAATAATCACTAAAATAACACAAAGAATAGCATAATACCCCAGTACCATGTGCTGAAATAACTGTAGGAGGAATGAAATAGTCATCAAAATCATGCAAAGAATAGCATAACACCCCAATATCATGTGCCGAAATAACTGTAGGAGGAATGAAATAATCACTAAAATAACACAAAGAATAGCATAACGCCCCAGTACCATGTGCCGAAATAACTGTAGGAGGAATGAAATAATCATCAAAATCATGCAAAGAACAGCATAATACCCCAGTACCATGTACCGAAATAACTAGGAAAAAAAAAAAAAAAAAGAGGAGTTACTGGCTCAGTTATGTGGCAGAAGTCACCATGGAGCTATACAATACATGAATATAAATAATATAATAGACCATTTAACACATTACAAAAATATTTGATGGTATTGCAATTACGATACCGACTTAATTGATTTGATAAAAGCTAAACAAATGGTGTGGTTAACCGGTTTACGGGCCCACCTTCCCACTCACCGTAACAGCAGAACAATCAAAGGACGTACATTTAAAAAATTATAAATAATCCTCCATGTAAAGAACAAAGGTCAACAGGTATCGCATATTGAGAGGTCATAAAATATAAACATGTAAGGTATTGTAAAACACTTAATGGTATAAAATATATGCGACATCAACATGATAAACCGTGCTCTGCCAGTCTGAAAGCGAGCTAAGACCCTAGATCTGTAGGAGTCCCGACTAACAGTCAGAGGGGACGAGGTTCAGGACCATGTCTCCTCTAAAAGAGGTTTGGACAAGGCCCGTCATATAGTCCCCACCGCCCTGTTAGTCAGCGTGCAACGCTCAAGCAAAAGTCTGCACAAGGCTGTAGAGGGGCCAAATACAAGACCTATAGTCTTTTTGATGATATCAGTATCATATTGTCTATTTAGAAGACGTTTGACTATTTTATTACATGATAAAATAACGTTATCGGAGCCCTTTACTTTCCCTAGTTTATATACGAGATCACCGTAAAAATTAGGATGGGAAATTCCATTGGATACATACTGTTGAAAAGAAATATTTCCAAATTTAGATAGAAGTTCTGAATAAGATCTGAAGAATTTGCCGAATGTTTTTCTTAGCTTGTGATATCTGTAACCCTGAGTTAAAAGTTTAGTAGTAATTTGTAAATTACGTTTATGAAAGTCCAAAACATCGGTGAAGCCTCTGACAAATCGACCTAATTGAGATATATAGATACCATATGATGGGAGTCGAGGGACATTGCCATCCAAGTAAGGGAAATTTACAATAGGAAATCCAAAATCCTCACGTTTATCATAAATATTAGTATATATTAGGTGATTGATAATTTTGATGTTTAAATCTAAGAAAGGTGTAGACTTACCTCAAGTATTAGCTTTATTCAATATGAGCTCTGGTGGATATATTTCGGATATAAATTGTTCGAATTCAGGGTTGTCGATAACCAAAATGTCATCCAGATATCTGCAAGTATTATTAAATTTGTCAATGAGGTCAAAACGTTTTGATTTTTGAATAGAAACCATAAAATCCCCTCATAACAATAAAGAAATAAATCTGCTATCAGAGGCGCGCAGATAGTACCCATAGGAATCCTAACTATTTGTTGATATATCTTGCCATTAAATTGCACAAAAATATTATTCATGAGAAAATCTAGTGCTTTACATAATTCCTTGCAAGTCCAGTATTTATATGAAGTATATTGTTTGTTGGAAAAGAATCCGGAGTTATTGGAAGTACATGTGTACGTTTTAGATTCTCTGTGAAAACACCATTGTATAAGAGACAGCAACTTGCTTTTAATCAAATCATGACTCAGAGATGTATAAAGTGTAGAAAAATCAAATGTAGAAATTTGAGTCGCTTTGAAATTTAGCGAAAGAAGTTTGTCTATAACTTTATGAGAATTTTTAATCGACCAAAAGTAATTGATGTTACTATTATGAAATGCGACATCACAATATTTGATAATATGATCTTTTATAGCAGTTAGAGCAGACGTAATATGCTTCGATAGCACCGTAGTAGAGCAGTGGCTAGAATTAGATATGAAACGCGATTTATATGGACTTCTATGTAGTTTTGGGAGCCAATATATGGTTGGTAGATCAGATTTATCAGTTTTAATTTTGAAGTCGGACATGGTCATGAGGGGATCGTGCAAGGTGCTGTCTTTTGAGGTAGGGCTTTCCACATATGTATGAGTGGAGTTTAATTCGTTTTAAGTACTTCAATATAATATAGTTTTTAAACATTTATTATGTTATTACCTGCTTTATCAGCAGGAACAAAGACATATTTAGCATGTTAGTCAGCTATCTTCTTTTAATAGAATTTGCCGTCAATGTATTAGGTTGTTGAAATAAATGCGGATTTTTCGTAAAGTTCTTAATACGGATATCGACAATTCTTAAAATATTGTATTTCCAATCATTAAGAGCATAAACCTTTACCTGTTCTTTTTTAAACCAACGTATACAATATGTAGTTAAAGCATCTTCTATAACTTTACGGCATTTATTGAAATCTATCCTGGAAGGTAAACCATATTTAGGTCCTTTTCCAAAAAGGGTTCGCAGTTTCTTGTCGGAAATACAGTTTAGGTGACCAGTAATAACATGACCTGCCGGTTTATAAACATATTTAGAATTTTCACAAGAACACGACAAAGGAATAGAGTCTGAAACATCAGGGTTAGATGTAACTTTATTACAATTTAAAATAAAATTTCTTATAGGCTTTTTGTACTGGTAACAAGTAAGTGGAGGTTCTAAATTCTCAAAATATTGGGGTATTTTAGATGTGACTCTATGATCACGAAAAATATTAGAAATGTTAAGTAGATCGAAGCCTTTATTAATAAATTTAATTTTGAGAAATTGCTGCTTGGGCGGAAGAGACGGAATACGAGGAAAGAGTTTATTATATGAAAATAAATTAATCAAATTGAGTTTATATCAATCAGAATTGTGTAAACTTCGAAGATCAGCTTCGTCCAGGATAGGTTTCAATTTATTTACCGGAATAGAGGATAGTGCATGCAATAGTTCAATTGGCCATTATTTTTTTTTGCGATAAATAGAAGATCGTTTAATGACCTATTTAAACGATTACGTTTTCTGATGTTACGATTACGGCGACGACCATGTGACCTACGTTTTCTAATAGTTTTATGTCTTAATGTAACAATATTGATCTTATTCTGACGAGAAGAAATATTACCTTGTTGATATATTTGGTCGTTGAGACCGAGAGTGTATGGGGTTTGTAGTTGTTTAATCCAGTAGAGCTCGGTTTCCAAAAGTCGTTTTTTAACATCTGATTTCGTATCACCTGGTAATTTAGAAATATTTTCTACTGGAGTTATTTTCACATTGTTAATATTATGTTGGTATTTATTAAAGTGGTTATAAAGAGAATTCTGGTATTTACGTCGTGAATTATTACGAACGAATTTTATAGGAATGATTCCGAAAACGTTGTTTCAAAGTTTGAGAAGTTTCCCCGACATATTGAGCCCCACATCCTCTAGCTTCTCAAGTGATGACATATATAATATTGGCAGTATTTCAATCTATGTATTTGTCTAATTTGGTGTTAAATATATTTCCATTAACCGAAGATTCAATATTGGACTTGCAGCTTAAATGATGGCAAGTAAGACATTTCTTGGCGTTGCACTTATTAATTTTAGAATACCCTTTGCGTATAGAATTGACAGCTCTGTAAGAATTTATAGGTGTGAATGTTTTTGAAAATGAGATAGAACGTGTAATAGGGAAACTTCTTTTAAGTGGAGAAATATGAACTTTAGTGGTGCCGAATAATTTTCTACAAGAAATACCAGGTATATGAAGAGTGGACACAGAGGGCAATCTAAGTGGTGTGATTATAACTTTAGGAGATTTGTATTTTAATTTTATTAAATTTGAAGCCATTTTAATGAAAAGGGGGGGGGGGAGGAAGTACAAACCCAGGGGAAAGCTCCCACACAACCAAGTCAGTAACTATTGGGTAAATAATAACACTTGAAACACCCAGACATGGGGAACCTTTTTACAGGCTCCACACTGCATCTGAGAATAAATTTAGATATGAAAGAAAAAAGAGGAGTTACTGGCTCAGTTATGTGGCAGAAGTCACCATGGAGCTATACAATACATGAATATAAATACTATACTAGAACATATAACACATTACAAAAATATTTGATTGTAGTGCAATTACGATACCGACTTAGGACGGTCATTTAATTTGATAAAAGCTAAACAAATGGTGTGGTTAACCGGTTTACGGGCCCACTTTCCCACTCACCGTAACAGCAGAACAATCAAAGGACGTATATTTAAAAATTTATAAATAATCCTCCATGTAAAGAACAAGGGTCAACAGGTATCGCATATTGAGAGGTCATAAAAATATAAACATGTAAGGTATTGTAAAACACTTAATGGTATAAAATATATGCGACATCAACATGATAAACCGTGCTCTGCCAGTCTGAAAGCGAGCTAAGACCCTAGATCTGTAGGAGTCCCGACTAACAGTCAGAGGGGACGAGGTTCAGGACCATGTCTCCTCTGAAAGAGGTTTGGACAAGGCCCGTCATATAGTCCCCACCGCCCTGTTAGTCAGCGTGCAACGCTCAAGCAAAAGTCTGCACAAGGCTGTAGAGGGGCCAAATACAAGACCTATAGTCTTTTTGATGATATCAGTATCATATTGTCTATTTAGAAGACGTTTGACTATTTTATTACATGATAAAATAACGTTATCGGAGCCTTTTACTTTCCCTAGTTTATATACGAGATCACCGTAAAAAATAGGATGGGAAATTCCATTGGATACATACTGTTGAAAAGAAATATTTCCAAATTTAGATAGAAGTTCTGAATAAGATCTGAAGAATTTGCCGAATGTTTTTCTTAGCGTGTGATATCTGTAACCCTGAGTTAAAAGTTTAGTAGTAATTTGTAAATTACGTTTATGAAAGTCCAAAATATCGGTGAAGCCTCTGACAAATCGAACTAATTGAGATATATAGATACCATATGATGGGAGTCGAGGGACATCGCCATCCAAGGAATGAAATAATCATCAAAATCATGCAAAGAATAGCATAACGCCCCAGTACCATGTGCTGAAATAACTGTAGGAGGAATGAAATAATCACCAAAATCATGCAAAGAATAGCATAATACCCCAGTACCATGTGCCGAAATAACTGTAGGAGGAATGAAATAATCACTAAAATAACACAAAGAATAGCATAACGCCCCAGTACCATGTGCTGAAATAACTGTAGGAGGAATGAAATAATCACCAAAATCATGCAAAGAATAGCATAATACCCCGGTACCATGTGCTGAAATAACTGATGGAGGAATGAAATAATCACTAAAATAACACAAAGAATAGCATAACACCCCAGTACCATGTGCCGAAATAACTGTAGGAGGAATGAAATAATCACTAAAATAACACAAAGAATAGCATAATACCCCAGTACCATGCGCTGAAATAACTGTAGGAGGAATGAAATAGTCATCAAAATCATGCAAAGAATAGCATAACACCCCAATATCATGTGCCGAAATAACTGTAGGAGGAATGAAATAATCACTAAAATAACACAAAGAATAGCATAACGATCCAGTACCATGTGCCGAAATAACTGTAGGAGGAATGAAATAGTCATCAAAATCATGCAAAGAACAGCATAATACCCCAGTACCATGTACCGAAATAACTAGGAAAAAAAAAAAAAGAGGAGTTACTGGCTCAGTTATGTGGCAGAAGTCACCATGGAGCTATACAATATATGAATATAAATAATATAATAGACCATTTAACACATTACAAAAATATTTGATGGTATTGCAATTACGATACCGACTTAATTTGATAAAAGCTAAACAAATGGTGTGGTTAACCGGTTTACGAGCCCACCTTCCCACTCACCGTAACAGCAGAACAATCAAAGGACGTACATTTAAAAAATTATAAATAATCCTCCATGTAAAGAACAAAGGTCAACAGGTATCGCATATTGAGAGGTCATAAAATATAAACATGTAAAGTATATAAAACACTTAATGGTATAAAATATATGCGACATCAACATGATAAACCGTGCTCTGCCAGTCTGAAAGCGAGCTAAGACCCTAGATCTGTAGGAGTCCCGACTAACAGTCAGAGGGGACGAGGTTCAGGACCATGTCTCCTCTAAAAGAGGTTTGGACAAGGCCCGTCATATAGTCCCCACCGCCCTGTTAGTCAGCGTGCAACGCTCAAGCAAAAGTCTGCACAAGGCTGTAGAGGGGCCAAATACAAGACCTATAGTCTTTTTGATGATATCAGTATCATATTGTCTATTTAGAAGACGTTTGACTATTTTATTACACGATAAAATAACGTTATCGGAGCCTTTTACTTTCCCTAGTTTATATACGAGATCACTGTAAAAATTAGGATGGGAAATTCCATTGGATATATACTGTTGAAAAGAAATATTTCCAAATTTAGATAGAAGTTCTGAATAAGATCTGAAGAATTTGCCGAATGTTTTTCTTAGCTTGTGATATCTGTAACCCTGAGTTAAAAGTTTAGTAGTAATTTGTAAATTACGTTTATGAAAGTCCAAAACATCGGTGAAGCCTCTGACAAATCGACCTAATTGAGATATATAGATACCATATGATGGGAGTCGAGGGACATTGCCATCCAAGTAAGGGAAATTTACAATAGGAAATCCAAAATCCTCACGTTTCTCATAAATATTAGTATATATTAGGTGGTTGATAATTTTGATGTTTAAATCTAAGAAAGGTGTAGACTTACCTCAGGTATTAGCTTTATTCAATATGAGCTCTGGTGGATATATTTCGGATATAAATTGTTCGAATTCAGGGTTGTCGATAACCAAAATGTCATCCAGATATCTGCAAGTATTATTAAATTTGTCAATGAGGTCAAAACGTTTTGATTTTTGAATAGAAACCATAAAATCCCCTCATAACAATAAAGAAATAAATCTGCTATCAGAGGCGCGCAGATAGTACCCATAGGAATCCTAACTATTTGTTGATATATCTTGCCATTAAATTGCACAAAAATATTATTCATGAGAAAATCTAGTGCTTTACATAATTCCTTGCAAGTCCAGTATTTATATGAAGTATATTGTTTGTTGGAAAAGAATCCGGAGTTATTGGAAGTACATGTGTACGTTTTAGATTCTCTGTGAAAACACCATTGTATAAGAGACAGCAACTTGCTTTTAATCAAATCATGACTCAGAGATGTATAAAGTGTAGAAAAATCAAATGTAGAAATTTGAGTCGCTTTGAAATTTAGCGAAAGAAGTTTGTCTATAACTTTATGAGAATTTTTAATCGACCAAAAGTAATTGATGTTACTATTATGAAATGCGACATCACAATATTTGATAATATGATCTTTTATAGCAGTTAGAGCAGACGTAATATGCTTCGATAGCACCGTAGTAGAGCAGTGGCTAGAATTAGATATGAAACGCGATTTATATGGACTTCTATGTAGTTTTGGGAGCCAATATATGGTTGGTAGATCAGATTTATCAGTTTTAATTTTGAAGTCGGACATGGTCATGAGGGGATCGTGCAAGGTGCTGTCTTTTGAGGTAGGGCTTTCCACATATGTATGAGTGGAGTTTAATTCGTTTTAAGTACTTCAATATAATATAGTTTTTAAACATTTATTATGTTATTACCTGCTTTATCAGCAGGAACAAAGACATATTTAGCATGTTAGTCAGCTATCTTCTTTTAATAGAATTTGCCGTCAATGTATTAGGTTGTTGAAATAAATGCGGATTTTTCGTAAAGTTCTTAATACGGATATCGACAATTCTTAAAATATTGTATTTCCAATCATTAAGAGCATAAACCTTTACCTGTTCTTTTTTACACCAACGTATACAATATGTAGTTAAAGCATCTTCTATAACTTTACGGCATTTATTGAAATCTATCCTGGAAGGTAAACCATATTTAGGTCCTTTTCCAAAAAGGGTTCGCAGTTTCTTGTCGGAAATACAGTTTAGGTGACCAGTAATAACATGACCTGCCGGTTTATAAACATATTTAGAATTTTCACAAGAACACGACAAAGGAATAGAGTCTGAAACATCAGGGTTAGATGTAACTTTATTATAATTTAAAATAAAATTTCTTATAGGCTTTTTGTACTGGTAACAAGTAAGTGGAGGTTCTAAATTCTCAAAATATTGGGGTATTTTAGATGTGACTCTATGATCACGAAAAATATTAGAAATGTTAAGTAGATCGAAGCCTTTATTAATAAATTTAATTTTGAGAAATTGCTGCTTGGGCGGAAGAGACGGAATACGAGGAAAGAGTTTATTATATGAAAATAAATTAATCAAATTGAGTTTATATCAATCAGAATTGTGTAAACTTCGAAGATCAGCTTCGTCCAGGATAGGTTTCAATTTATTTACCGGAATAGAGGATAGTGCATGCAATAGTTCAATTGGCCATTATTTTTTTTGCGATAAATAGAAGATCGTTTAATGACCTATTTAAACGATTACGTTTTCTGATGTTACGATTACGGCGACGACCATGTGACCTACGTTTTCTAATAGTTTTATGTCTTAATGTAACAATATTGATCTTATTCTGACGAGAAGAAATATTACCTTGTTGATATATTTGGTCGTTGAGACCGAGAGTGTATGGGGTTTGTAGTTGTTTAATCCAGTAGAGCTCGGTTTCCAAAAGTCGTTTTTTAACATCTGATTTCGTATCACTTGGTAATTTAGAAATATTTTCTACTGGAGTTATTTTCACATTGTTAATATTATGTTGGTATTTATTAAAGTGGTTATAAAGAGAATTCTGGTATTTACGTCGTGAATTATTACGAATTTTATAGGAATGATTCCGAAAACGTTGTTTCAAAGTTTGAGAAGTTTCCCCGACATATTGAGCCCCACATCCTCTAGCTTCTCAAGTGATGACATATATAATATTGGCAGTATTTCAATCTATGTATTTGTCTAATTTGGTGTTAAATATATTTCCATTAACCGAAGATTCAATATTGGACTTGCAGCTTAAATGATGGCAAGTAAGACATTTCTTGGCGTTGCACTTATTAATTTTAGAATACCCTTTGCGTATAGAATTGACAGCTCTGTAAGAATTTATAGGTGTGAATGTTTTTGAAAATGAGATAGAACGTGTAATAGGGAAACTTCTTTTAAGTGGAGAAATATGAACTTTAGTGGTGCCGAATAATTTTCTACAAGAAATACCAGGTATATGAAGAGTGGACACAGAGGGCAATCTAAGTGGTGTGATTATAACTTTAGGAGATTTGTATTTTAATTTTATTAAATTTGAAGCCATTTTAATGAAAAGGGGGGGGGGGGGAGGAAGTACAAACCCAGGGGAAAGCTCCCACACAACCAAGTCAGTAACTATTGGGTAAATAATAACACTTGAAACACCCAGACATGGGGAACCTTTTTACAGGCTCCACACTGCATCTGAGAATAAATTTAGATATGAAAGAAAAAAGAGGAGTTACTGGCTCAGTTATGTGGCAGAAGTCACCATGGAGCTATACAATACATGAATATAAATACTATACTAGAACATATAACACATTACAAAAATTTGATTGTAGTGCAATTACGATACCGACTTAGGACGGTCATTTAATTTGATAAAAGCTAAACAAATGGTGTGGTTAACCGGTTTACGGGCCCACCTTCCCACTCACCGTAACAGCAGAACAATCAAAGGACGTATATTTAAAAATTTATAAATAATCCTCCATGTAAAGAACAAGGGTCAACAGGTATCGCATATTGAGAGGTCATAAAAATATAAACATGTAAGGTATTGTAAAACACTTAATGGTATAAAATATATGCGACATCAACATGATAAACCGTGCTCTACCAGTCTGAAAGCGAGCTAAGACCCTAGATCTGTAGGAGTCCCGACTAACAGTCAGAGGGGACGAGGTTCAGGACCATGTCTCCTCTGAAAGAGGTTTGGACAAGGCCCGTCATATAGTCCCCACCGCCCTGTTAGTCAGCGTGCAACGCTCAAGCAAAAGTCTGCACAAGGCTGTAGAGGGGCCAAATACAAGACCTTTAGTCTTTTTGATGATATCAGTATCATATTGTCTATTTAGAAGACGTTTGACTATTTTATTACATGATAAAATAACGTTATCGGAGCCCTTTACTTTCCCTAGTTTATATACGAGATCACCGTCAAAAATAGGATGGGAAATTCCATTGGATACATACTGTTGAAAAGAAATATTTCCAAATTTAGATAGAAGTTCTGAATAAGATCTGAAGAATTTGCCGAATGTTTTTCTTAGCGTGTGATATCTGTAACCCTGAGTTAAAAGTTTAGTAGTAATTTGTAAATTACGTTTATGAAAGTCCAAAATATCGGTGAAGCCTCTGACAAATCGAACTAATTGAGATATATAGATACCATATGATGGGAGTCGAGGGACATCGCCATCCAAGGAATGAAATAATCATCAAAATCATGCAAAGAATAGCATAATGCCCCAGTACCATGTGCTGAAATAACTGTAGGAGGAATGAAATAATCACCAAAATCATGCAAAGAATAGCATAATACCCCAGTACCATGTGCCGAAAAAACTGTAGGAGGAATGAAATAATCACTAAAATAACACAAAGAATAGCATAACGCCCCAGTACCATGTGCTGAAATAACTGTAGGAGGAATGAAATAATCACTAAAATAACACAAAGAATAGCATAACGCCCCAGTACCATGTGCCGAAATAACTGTAGGAGGAATGAAATAATCACCAAAATCACACAAAGAATAGCATAACGCCCCAGTACCATGTGCCGAAATAACTGTAGGAGGAATGAAATAATCACCAAAATCATACAAAAAATAGCATAATACCCCAGTGCCATGTGCTGAAATAACTGTAGGAGGAATGAAATAATCACCAAAAGAACACAAAGAATAGCATAATACCCCAGTACCATGTGGTGAAATAACTGTAGGAGGAATGAAATAATCACCAAAATCACACAAAGAATAGCATAACACCCCAGTACCATGTGCTGAAATAAATGTAGGAGGAATGAAATAATCATCAAAATCATACAAAGAATAGCATAACGCCCCAGTACCATGTGCCGAAATAACTGTAGGAGGAATGAAATAATCATCAAAATCACACACAGAATAGCATAACGCCCCAGTACCATGTGCTGAAATAACTGTAGGAGGAATGAAATAATCACCAAAATCACACAAAGAATAGCATAACGCCCCAGTACCATGTGCCGAAATATCTGTAGGAAGAATGAAATAATCACTAAAATAACACAAAGAATAGCATAATACCCCAGTACCATGTGCTGAAATAACTGTAGGGGGAATGAAATAATCACTAAATTAACACAAAGAATAACATAATACCCCAGTACCATGTGCTGAAATAACTGTATGAGGAATGAAATAATCACAAAAATCACACAAAGAATAGCATAATACCCCAGTACCATGTGCTGAAATAACTGTAGGAGGAATGAAATAATCATCAAAATCACACAAAGAATAGCATAATACCCCAGTACCATGTGCTGAAATAACTGTAGGAAGAATGAAATAATCACTAAAATAACACAAAGAATAGCATAATACCCCAGTACCATGTGCTGAAATAACTGTAGGAGGAATGAGTAATCACCAAAATCACACAAAGAATAGCATAATACCCCAGTACCATGTGCCGAAATATCTGTAGGAAGAATGAAATAATCACTAAAATAAAACAAAGAATAGCATAATACCCCAGTACCATGTGCTGAAATAACTGTAGGAGGAATGAAATAATCACCAAAATCACACAAAGAATAGCATAACGCCCCAGTACCATGTGTCGAAATATCTGTAGGAAGAATGAAATAATCACTAAATTAACACAAAGAATAGCATAATACCCCAGTACCATGTGCTGAAATAACTGTAGGAGGAATGAAATAATCACCAAAATTACACAAAGAATAGCATAATACCCCAGTACCATGTGCCGAAATAACTGTAGGAGGAATGAAATAATCATCAAAATCACACAAAGAATAGCATAACGCCCCAGTACCATGTGCTGAAATAACTGTAGGAGGAATGAAATAATCACTAAAATAACACAAAGAATAGCATAACGCCCCAGTACCATGTGCTGAAATAACTGTAGGAAGAATGAAATAATCACCAAAATCATGCAAACAATAGCATAATACCCCAGTACCCTGCGCCGAAATAACTGTAGGAGGAATGAAATAATCACCAAAATCATGCAAAGAATAGCATAATACCCCAGTACCATGTGCTGAAATAACTGTAGGAGGAATGAAATAATCATCAAAATCACACCAAGAATAGCATAATACCCCAGTACCATGTGCTGAAAAAACTGTAGGAGGAATGAAATAATCACCAAAATCACACAAAGAATAGCATAACACCCCAGTACCATGTGCTGAAATAACTGTAGGAGGAATGAAATAATCACCAAAATCACACAAAGAATAGCATAATACCCCAGTAGCATGTGCTGAAATAACTGTAGGAGGAATGAAATAATCATCAAAAGAACACAAAGAATAGCATAATACCCCAGTACCATGTGCTGAAATAACTGTAGGAGGAATGAAATAATCACCAAAATCACACAAAGAATAGCATAACACCCCAGGATCCATGTGCTGAAATAAATGTAGGAGGAATGAAATAATCATCAAAATCATACAAAGAATAGCATAACGCCCCAGTACCATGTGCTGAAATAACTGTAGGAGGAATGAAATAATCACCAAAATCACACAAAGAATAGCATAATACCCCAGTACCATGTGCTGAAATAACTGTAGGAGGAATGAAATAATCACCAAAATCACACAAAGAATAGCATAACGCCCCAGCACCATGTGCTGAAATAACTGTAGGAGGAATGAAATAATCATCAAAATCACACAAAGAATAGCATAATACCACAGTACCATGTGCTGAAATAACTGTAGGAGGAATGAAATAATCACCAAAATCACACAAAGAATAGCATAACGCCCCAGTACCATGTGTCGAAATATCTGTAGGAAGAATGAAATAATCACTAAATTAACATAAAGAATAGCATAATACCCCAGTACCATGTGCTGAAATAACTGTAGGAGGAATGAAATAATCACCAAAATCACACAAAGAATAGCATAATACCCCAGTACCATGTGCTGAAATAACTGTAGGAGGAATGAAATAATCACCAAAATCATGCAAACAATAGCATAACGCCCCAGTACCATGTGCCGAAATATCTGCAGGAAGAATGAAATAATCACTAAAATAACACGAAGAATAGCATAATACCCCAGTACCATGTGCTGAAATAACTGTAGGAAGAATGAAATAATCACCAAAATCATGCAAAGAATAGCATAATACCCCAGTACCATGTGCCGAAATATCTGTAGGAGGAATGAAATAATCACTAAAATCACACAAAGAATAGCATAACGCCCCAGTACGATGTGCTGAAATAACTGTAGCAGGAATAAAATAATCACTAAAATAACACAAAGAATAGCATAACGCCCCAGTACCAAGTGCTGAAATAACTATAGGAGGAATGAAAGAATCATCCAAATCATGCAAAGAATAGCATAATAACCCAGTACCATGTGCCGAAATATCTGTAGGAAGAATGAAATAGTCACTAAAATAACACAAAGAATAGCATAATACCCCAGTACCATGTGCCGAAATAACTGTAGGAGGAATGAAATAATCACCAAAATCACACAAAGAATAGCATAACGCCCCAGTACCATGTGCCGAAAGATCTGTAGGAAGAATGAAATAATCACTGAAATAACACAAAGAATAGCATAATACCCCAGTAACATGTGCTGAAATAACTGTAGGAGGAATGAAATAATCACCAAAATAACACAAAGAATAGCATAACGCCCCAGTACCATGTGCCGAAATATCTGTAGGAAGAATGAAATAATCAGTAAATTAACACAAAGAATAGCATAATACCCCAGTACCATGTGCTGAAATAACTGTAGGAGGAATGAAATAATCACCAAAATCACACAAAGAATAGCATAATACCCCAGTACCATGTGCTGAAATAACTGTAGGAGGAATGAAATAATCACCAAAATCACACAAAGAATAGCATAACGCCCCAGCACCATGTGCTGAAATAACTGTAGGAGGAATGAAATAATCATCAAAATCACACAAAGAATAGCATAATACCACAGTACCATGTGCTGAAATAACTGTAGGAGGAATGAAATAATCACCAAAATCACACAAAGAATAGCATAACGTCCCAGTACCATGTGCCGAAATATCTGTAGGAAGAATGAAATAATCACTAAATTAACACAAAGTATAGCATAATACCCCAGTACCATGTGCTGAAATAACTGTAGGAGGAATGAAATAATCACCAAAATCACACAAAGAATAGCATAATACCCCAGTACCATGTGCTGAAATAACTGTAGGAGGAATGAAATAATCACCAAAATCACACAAAGAATAGCATAACGCCCCAGTACCATGTGCTGAAATAACTGTAGGAGGAATGAAATAATCATCAAAATCACACAAAGAATAGCATAATACCCCAGTACCATGTGCTGAAATAACTGTAGGAGGAATGAAATAATCACCAAAATCATGCAAATAATAGCATAATACCCCAGTACCATGTGCTGAAATAACTGTAGGAAGAATGAAATAATCACCAAAATCATGCAAAGAATAGCATAATACCCCAGTACCATGTGCTGAAATAACTGTAGGAGGAATGAAATAATCACTAAAATCACAAAAAGAATAGCATAACGCCCCAGTACCATGTGCTGAAATAACTGTAGGAGGAATGAAATAATCACTAAAATAACACAAAGAATAGCATAACGCCCCAGTACCAAGTGCTGAAATAACTGTAGGAGGAATGAAATAATCATCCAAATCATGCAAAGAATAGCATAACACCCCAGTACCATGTGCTGAAATAACTGTAGGAGGAAGGAAATAATCACTAAAATAACACAAAGAATAGCATAACGCCCCAGTACCATGTGCCGAAATAACTGTAGGAGGAATGAAATAATCACTAAAATAACACAAAGAATAGCATAATACCCCAGTACCATGTGCCGAAATAACTGTAGGAGGAATGAAATAATCACTAAAATAACACAAAGAATAGCATAACGCCCCAGTACCATGTGCCGAAATAACTGTAGGAGGAATGAAATAATCACTAAAATAACACAAAGAATAGCATAACGCCCCAGTACCATGTGCCGAAATAACTGTAGGAGGAATGAAATAATCATCAAAATCATACAAAAAATAGCATAATACCCCAGTGCCATGTGCTGAAATAACTGTAGGAGGAATGAAATAATCATCAAAATCATAGCAAAATTGCATAATACCCCAGTGCCATGTGCTGAAATAACTGTAGGAGGAATGAAATAATCATCAAAATCATACAAAGTATAGCATAATACCCCAGTACCATGTGCTGAAATAACTGTAGGAGGAATGAAATAATCATCAAAATCATACAAAGGATAGCATAATACCCCAGTACCATGTGCCGAAATAACTGTAGGAGGAATGAAATAATCACTAAAATAACACAAAGAATAGCATAACGCCCCAGTACCATGTGCTGAAATAACTGTAGGAGGAATGAAAGAATCACTAAAATAACACAAAGAATAGCATAACGCCCCAGTACCATGTGCTGAAATAACTGTAGGAGGAATGAAATAATCACCAAAATCACACAAAGAATAGCATAATATCCCAGTGCCATATGCTGAAATAACTGTAGGAGGAATGAAATAATCACTAAAATAACACAAAGAATAGCAAAACGCCCCAGTACCATGTGCCGAAATAACTGTAGGAGGAATGAAATAATCATCAAAATCACACAAAGAATAGCATAATACCCCAGTACCATGTGCTGAAATAACTGTAGGAGGAATGAAATAATCATCAAAATCACACAAAGAATAGCATAATACCGAAGTACCATGTGCTGAAATAACTGTAGGAGGAATGAAATAATCATCAAAATCACACAAAGAATAGCATAACGCCCCAGTAACTGTAGGAGGAAGGAAATAATAATCAAAATCATGCAAAAGAATAGCATAATACCCCAGTACCATGTGCCGAAATAACTGTAGGAGGAATGAAATAATCACCAAAATCACACAAAGAATAGCATAACACCCCAGTACCATGTGCTGAAATAACTGTAGGAGGAATGAAATAATCACCAAACTCACACAAAGAATAGCATAACACCCCAGTACCATGTGCTTAAATAACTGTAGGAGGAATGAAACAATCACCAAAATCACACAAAAAATAGCATAACACCCCAGTACCATGTGCTGAAATAACTGTAGGAGGAATGAAATAATCATCAAAATCACACAAAGAATAGCATAACGCCCCAGTACCATGTGCCGAAATATCTGTAGGAAGAATGAAATAATCATCAAAAACATACAAAAAATAGCATAATACCCCAGTGCCATGTGCTGAAATAACTGTAGGAGGAATGAAATAATCACCAAAATCACACAAAGAATAGCATAACACCCCAGTACCATGTGCTGAAATAACTGTAGGAGGAATGAAATAATCATCAAAATCATGCAAGGAATAGCATAATACCCCAGTACCATGTGCTGAAATAACTGTAGGAGGAATGAGATAATCATCAAAATAACACAAAGAATAGCATAACGTTCCAGTACCATGTGCTGAAATAACTGTAGGAGAAATGAAATAATCATCAAAATCATGCAAAGAATAGCATAATTCCCCAGTACCATGTGCTGAAATAACTGTAGGAGGAATGAGATAGTCATCAAAATAACACAAAGAATAGCAGAACGCCCCAGTACCATGTGCCGAAATAACTGTAGGAGGAATGAAATAATCACTAAAATTACACAAAGAATAGCATAATACCCCAGTACCATGTGCCGAAATAACTGTAGGAGGAATGAAATAATCATCAAAATCATGCAAAGAATAGCATAATACCCCAGTACCATGTGCTGAAATAACTGTAGGAGGAATGAGATAATCATCAAAATAACACAAAGAATAGCATAACGCCCCAGTACCATGTGCCGAAATAACTGTAGGAGGAATGAAATAATCACTAAAATAACACAAAGAATAGCATAATACCCCAGTACCATGTGCTGAAATAACTGTAGGAGGAATGAAATAATCATCAAAATCATGCAAAGAATAGCATAATACCCCAGTACCATGTGCTGAAATAACTGTAGGAGGAATGAAATAATCATCAAAATCACACAAAGAATAGCGTAACACCCCAGTACCATGTGCCGAAATAACTGTAGGAGGAATGAAATAATCACTAAAATAACACAAAGAATAGCATAACGCCCCAGTACCATGTGCTGAAATAACTGTAGGAGGAATGAAATAATCATCAAAATCATACAAAGAATAGCATAACGCCCCAGTACCATGTGCTGAAATAACTGTAGGAGGAATGAAAGAATCAACCAAATCGTGCAAAGAATAGCATAATACCCCAGTACCATGTGCTAAAATAACTGTAGGAGGAATGAAAGAATCATCCAAATCATGCAAAGAATAGCATAATACCCCAGTACCATGTGCCGAAATAACTGTAGGAGGAATGAAAGAATCATCCAAATCATGCAAAGAATAGCATAATACCCCGGTACCATGTGCTGAAATAACTGTAGGAGGAATGAAATAATCACTAAAATAACACAAAGAATAGCATAACACCCCAGTACCATGTGCTGAAATAACTGTAGGAGGAAGGAAATAATAATCAAAATCATGCAAAAGAATAGCATAATACCCCAGTACCATGTGCCGAAATAACTGTAGGAGGAATGAAATAATCACCAAAATCACACAAAGAATAGCATAACACCCCAGTACCATGTGCTGAAATAACTGTAGGAGGAATGAAATAATCACCAAAATCACACAAAGAATAGCATAACACCCCAGTACCATGTGCTTAAATAACTGTAGGAGGAATGAAACAATCACCAAAATCACACAAAAAATAGCATAACACCCCAGTACCATGTGCTGAAATAACTGTAGGAGGAATGAAATAATCATCAAAATCACACAAAGAATAGCATAACGCCCCAGTACCATGTGCCGAAATATCTGTAGGAAGAATGAAATAATCATCAAAAACATACAAAAAATAGCATAATACCCCAGTGCCATGTGCTGAAATAACTGTAGGAGGAATGAAATAATCACCAAAATCACACAAAGAATAACATAACACCCCAGTACCATGTGCTGAAATAACTGTAGGAGGAATGAAATAATCATCAAAATCATGCAAAGAATAGCATAATACCCCAGTACCATGTGCTGAAATAACTGTAGGAGGAATGAGATAATCATCAAAATAACACAAAGAATAGCATAACGTCCCAGTACCATGTGCTGAAATAACTGTAGGAGAAATGAAATAATCATCAAAATCATGCAAAGAATAGCATAATTCCCCAGTACCATGTGCTGAAATAACTGTAGGAGGAATGAGATAGTCATCAAAATAACACAAAGAATAGCAGAACGCCCCAGTACCATGTGCCGAAATAACTGTAGGAGGAATGAAATAATCATCAAAATCATGCAAAGAATAGCATAATACCCCAGTACCATGTGCTGAAATAACTGTAGGAGGAATGAGATAATCATCAAAATAACACAAAGAATAGCATAACGCCCCAGTACCATGTGCCGAAATAACTGTAGGAGGAATGAAATAATCACTAAAATAACACAAAGAATAGCATAATACCCCAGTACCATGTGCTGAAATAACTGTAGGAGGAATGAAATAATCACCAAAATCACACAAAGAATAGCATAATACCCCAGTACCATGTGCCGAAATAACTGTAGGAGGAATGAAATAATCACCAAAATCACACAAAGAATAGCATAACGCCCCAGTACCATGTGCTGAAATAACTGTAGGAGGAATGAAATAATCATCAAAATCATACAAAAAATAGCATAATACCCCAGTGCCATGTGCTGATATAACTGTAGGAGGAATGAAATAATCATCCAAATCACACAAAGAATAGCATAACGCCCCAGTACCATGTGCCGAAATAACTGTAGGAGGAATGAAATAATCACTAAAATAACACAAAGAATAGCATAACGCCCCAGTACCATGTGCCGAAATAACTGTAGGAGGAATGAAATAATCATCAAAATCATACAAAAAATAGCATAATACCCCAGTGCCATGTGCTGAAATAACTGTAGGAGGAATGAAATAATCACTAAAATAACACAAAGAATAGCATAACGCCCCAGTACCATGTGCTGAAATAACTGTAGGAGGAATGAAATAATCACTAAAATAACACAAAGAATAGCATAACGCGCCAGTACCATGTTCCGAAATAACTGTAGGAGGAATGAAATAATCACCAAAATGACACAAAGAATAGCATAACGCCCCAGTACCATGTGCTGAAATAACTGTAGGAGGAATGAAATAATCACCAAAATCACACAAAGAATAGCATGACACCCCAGTACCATGTGCTGAAATAACTGTAGGAGGAATGAAATAATCATCAAAATCATGCAAAGAATAGCATAATACCCCAGTACCATGTGCCGAAATAACTGTAGGAGGAATGAAAGAATCACTAAAATAACACAAAGAATAGCATAACGCCCCAGTACCATGTGCTAAAATAACTGTAGGAGGAATGAAATAATCATCAAAATCATACAAAAAATAGCATAATACCCCAGTGCCATGTGCTGAAATAACTGTAGGAGGAATGAAATAATCACTAAAATAACACAAAGAATAGCATAACGCCCCAGTACCATGTGCTGAAATAACTGTAGGAGGAATGAAAGAATCACTAAAATAACACAAAGAATAGCATAACGCGCCAGTACCATGTTCCGAAATAACTGTAGGAGGAATGAAATAATCACCAAAATCACACAAAGAATAGCATAACGCCCCAGTACCATGTGCTGAAATAACTGTAGGAGGAATGAAATAATCACCAAAATCACACAAAGAATAGCATAACACCCCAGTACCATGTGCTGAAATAACTGTAGGAGGAATGAAATAATCATCAAAATCATGCAAAGAATAGCATAATACCCCAGTACCATGTGCTGAAATAACTGTAGGAGGAATGAAATAATCACTAAAATAACACAAAGAATAGCATAACGCCCCAGTACCATGTGCCGAAATAACTGTAGGAGGAATGAAATGATCACCAAAATCATACAAAGAACAGTAGAATACCCAGTGCCATGTGCCATATTTCAGAACTACATAAAAGAATAGGTTTGATTGGATGATTGAATACATGATCACCGAGTGGGATAACTGGATTAGAAGTCCTTTCTAAGCTTAAAATATGTTGCTGTTTCCTTGTTAAATAGACCATTCTCAGACTGTTTTAACGATCCAGACGCTGTAAAGTTAAGTTCAAGATACCTTTATTGTTAAGTATTTTGAACAAATTTCTCTTGTATTGACTTTCCAACTGTGTTTATAAGTATCCTGGTTTTATTTAAATTAACTTAAGACACCATTCGTAATAATACTGAGATAAACAATCTAGTGTTTGGTAAAATCCATGATTTGTTGAAGATAGCAGTATAAGGTCAACTGTTTCGGCTAAAACCTCTATGCGTTTTGTATGGGTATATACCAAGAACGGTTCATTAGGAAGGGTCAGACAGGGAGTAGCCCTCTCCCCCTCACGTGCCTACAGCCTCCTACCCACTTCCCTCCCTCCTCATCCTGCTCCTTGCCTCCCTCACCATCTCACCCTGTAACCCCTCCTCCCCCCCACACCCACACAATCTTCCTCGTTCATTAGGAAGAATATAATATATAATTACAGTGCCAAGTTACATTTGTTTCTTATGTATGTATGTAAGGACATTCTTGGCAGGTGTGGCTAGCGATTCAGGAGACTCTTACTCCTCCCGAGCACTTGGTCTTACCTCTGAATTTCAGCGGTTCGTAATTGTCTTGTTTATAAGTCCTTGATATAAAGTATGATTTAATGTGAAATATGAAAATAGTAGTTACTGGCAAGGGTAGTTTTTATTAGAATGTAGGACAAATTTCAAGGCTAAGGAGACAATAAATCAATGGAAATATCTTGCCACAAAGAACTTACTTGTCAAATATCAAAGCTCTATCTCCTATGATTCAGGAAATATAAAATCCATAGTTTTTTATGGTCGAATAGTTACAGTCACGAATATTCTTTTTTAAATGTAGGTCAAACGTGAAGGATCGCATGGTAACAATGGAAATGTTTCTCTACAAAGCAACCAAATATTTACGAAAGTCTTTGAAGGTGAAATTCGAAGTAGAGGAAAACAATTGAAAAGTCGTAATCATGAGATAAAAGGTTGTTATTACGAGTTAAAAAAGTCGTTATTACGAGATTCGTAACAACGACTTTTTATCTCGTAATTACTACTTCCCTTACACGTAATTACGACTTATTTACGGAAACGTTTTGGTGTCTGGTGTTGTTGTGTTGTAAGTAGGTATCACGATAAAACTAAAATTGACTTGCCGAGATTAATAAAGAAAAAATTCTTGATTATCATGGAAATGCGACTTTACCAGGACAATTTATTTTAAAAGTGAACTGAAAAGATTACATGTGGGCAAAAACTACACACACACACACACACACACACACACACACTCACACACTCACACGCACACACACATGCGCGCGCGCACGCACATCCAAATTTGATTATTTTAAAAAAATCTCAGGGTATATATATATATATATATACAGGGTGTTTCATAATATCTGTCCCCATTCTAAACCGTAGTAGTTTTGTCAAAAGTAACCACACAACAAAAGTGAATATATATTTGCATAGCAGACAAACCAAAATTTTGAATAATATGTAATTTGAACACAGTACCTTCAAAACTGTCAAAACTAACCGGCGTCATTCTTATAGGAGATGTTCAATATGACGTCCGCGTTGAGCAATTACGACGTCAAGTCTGTGTTCAAAATTTTCAATAACATTTTGACATGTTTCCTGGCTAATAGAGCGGATTTCTCTCCTGATTGCTGTTTTCAGTTCATCGGTATTTGCTGGCGTCAGTTTGTACACCCGGTCTTTCAAGTATCCCCACAAGAAAAAGTCAAGGGGGCTTAAATCAGGCGAGTGTGGCGGCCATTCCTGATCCGTCTTAAGGGAGATGAATTTTTGTCCAAAGGTTTTTCTCAGCCAGTCTAACACATCCCCAGCTGTGTGTGGAGCAGCTCCATCCTGTTGAAACCATACATTCTCAATGTTAATTCCCTTCCTCTTCAATGCTGGAACAAACTTCCTCTTCAGAAGACCAAGGTAGCGATTCTTATTCTTATAGTTTCAACACTACCTTCGTTGTCTTCGAAAAAGAACGGACCCACGATACCGCTGACACTCAACGCTGCCCATGCAGTAACCTTTGCACTATGTAGTGGTTTCTCTACAGTATACAAAAATCAGGTTTCTCAGTCCCCCAAAATCTGCAGTTCATCTTATTAACTTGTGCGTTCAGATAGAAATGAGCTTCATCCGAAAACCAAAGCGAGTCAATTATATCAAGATGAGACATCATCCAACGTGCAAACGATATGCGGCCTTCAATATCACTGGTTTTCAAATGCTGCATTATGGAATTTTTATACGGAGTTAATTTCAGATCAAATTTCAACATTCTGTAAACACTAGTTGCACTAGTAGTGTTTGATATATCACCTAGTATTCGTCGCACTGACCTTTGAGGTGTTTCGCAAATAGCAGTTTGCACTTCCGCGATATTTTCGGATGACCTTGCAGTTCTTGGACGCCCAGAGTTTCCATGTCTTCTATCTTCCACTGATCCCGACTCCTCGAAACGTTTGACAATTCTTTGTATCTGTTTCTTCGTGAGTCTCTCCATTCTAGGATGATTTTGCTTCATGATTTTAGCTACAGTTTTGTGTGATTTCGTCTCATAATAAAGTCTAACAACATCTTTGCATTGCAGTTTTGTAGGAGGCATCTTCAAAACAAGCCAACAGAAAATGAAGTCATCAATGACGTCATTACGTCAACGCTTTCCCGTATTTTTACGTTAATACAAAATGATCATCTATGCCCTTCAATTTGGTGGGAAGATTATCATTATACATGCAAAATTGAGCATTCTACAACATTTTGTTTTGGGGACAGATATTATGAAACACCCTGTATATATATATATATATATATATATATATATATATATATATATATATATATATATATATATATATATATATATATATATATATATATATTAAACAAGCAACACGCACGGTAACATATATTGGAAATAAAGAATATCAAGCGATGTGGTGTTCTTTTGTTGTAGAAGAGTTGTCTATCTTTTATCAAGTGTGTTAAAGTTTCTAGTTTCTAATTTTTGATAAAATTGACAGAAACAACAACACTAACCCCCCCCCCCCCCCCCCGGATAAAAAAAAATGAAAAAACCCCCGACAACCTAAAAAACCAAAAATAACAAAAAACCCCACAAACGTTCAAACAAAGTATTAATAAGACCAGTAGGTGATTGGAGGACGGTAATATGACTGTGAATTATAATGATAAGTACAGTAGATGATTGGAGGACGGTAATATGACTGTGAATGATAATCATAAGACCAGTAGGCGATTGGCGGACGGTAATATGACTGTGAATGATAATCATAAGACCAGTAGGCGATTGGCGGACGGTAATATGACTGTGAATGATAACCATAAAACCAGTAGGCGACTGGAGGACGGTAATATGACTGAATGATAATCATAAGACCAGTAGGTGATTGGAGGACGGTAATATGACTGTGAACGATAACCATAAAACCAGTAGGCGATTGGAGGACGGTAATATGACTGTGAATGATAATCAGAAGACCAGTAGGTGATTGGAGGACGGTAATGTGACTGTGAACGATAACCATAAAACCAGTAGGCGATTGGAGGACGGTAATATGACTGTGAATGATAATCATAAAACCAGTAAGCGATTGGAGGACGGTAATATGACTGTGAATTATAATCATAAAACCAGTAGGCGATTGGAGGACGGTAATATGACTGTGAATGATAATCATAAAACCAGTAGGCGATTGGAGGACGGTAATATGACTGTGAATGATAACCATAAAACCAGTAGGTGATTGGAGGACGGTAATATGACTGTGAATGATAATCATAAGACCAGTAGGCGATTGGAGGACGGTGATATGACTGTGAATGATAATCATAAGACCAGTAGGCGATTGGAGGACGGTGATATGACTGTGAATGATAATCATAAGGGCAGTAGGTGATTGGAGGACGGTAATATGACTGTGAATGATAATCATAAGACCAGTAGGTGATTGGAGGACGGTAATATGACTGTGAACGATAACCAGAAAACCAGTAGGCGATTAAAGGACGGTAATATGACTGTGAATGATAATCATAAGACCAGTAGGTGATTGGAGGACGGTAATATGACTGTGAATGATAATCATAAAACCAGTAGGCGATTGGAGGACGGTAATATGACTGTGAATGATAATCATAAGACCAGTAGGTGATTGGAGGACGGTAATATGACTGTGAACGATAACCATAAAACCAGTAGGCGATTGGAGGACGGTAATATGACTGTGAATGATAATCAGAAGACCAGTAGGTGATTGGAGGACGGTAATGTGACTGTGAACGATAACCATAAAACCAGTAGGCGATTGGAGGACGGTAATATGACTGTGAATGATAATCATAAGACCAGTAGGTGATTGGAGGACGGTAATATGACTGTGAATGATAATCATAAAACCAGTAGGCGATTGGAGGACGGTAATATGACTGTGAATGATAATCATAAAACCAGTAGGCGATTGGAGGACGGTTATATGACTGTGAATGATAATCATAAGACCAGTAGGCGATTGGAGGACGGTAATATGACTGTGAATGATAATCATAAGACCAGTAGGCGATTGGAGTACAGTATTATGACTGTGAATGATAATCATAAAACCAGTAGGCGATTGGAAGACGTTAATATGACTGTAAACGATAACCATAAAACCAGTAGGCGATTGGAGGACGGTAATATGATTGTGAATGATAACCATAAAACCAGTAGGCGATTGGAGGACGGTAATATGACTGTGAATGATAATCATAAGACCAGTAGGTGATTGTAGGACGGTAATATGACTGTGAATGATAATCATAAGGGCAGTATGTGATTGGAGGACAGTAATATGACTGTGAACGATAACCATAAAACCAGTAGGTGATAGGAGGACGGTAATATGACTGTGAATGATGAGCATAAAACCAGTAGGCGATTGGCGGACGGTAATATGACTGTGAATGATAACCATAAAACCAGTAGGCGACTGGAGGACGGTAATATGACTGTGAATGATAATCATAAGACCAGTAGGTGATTGGAGGACGGTAATATGACTGTGAACGATAACCATAAAACCAGTAGGCGATTGGAGGACGGTAATATGACTGTGAATGATAATCATAAGACCAGTAGGTGATTGGAGGACGGTAATGTGACTGTGAACGATAACCATAAAACCAGTAGGCGATTGGAGGACGGTAATATGACTGTGAATGATAATCATAAGACCAGTAGGTGATTGGAGGACGGTAATATGACTGTGAATGATAACCAGACACGGACAGAGGCTATTTAAGCTGTTTATTGTCTGAGATGTATATTTCTAAAATGATGGGCGGCGGAAACGATAAATCGCTGAAATATGAAATGGAATCAGAAACAAGATGTGTACTTCAGGGCCGCGTATTTAATCTAATAGCACTAGTCTCCCTTTGCTGGAGATGCTCTACTTATTGTATCCTTATTGTCCCCAAATCTAAGCAATAAAGCAGTAATTCAATCATGTCCATTATTCCGCCCTGGTATGTGCTATTACAGTTTCTGTTCTTATTCTGAAAGCGCAGCATTGTGGCAGAAAACGTCGCTTTAAATCAACGCTTCCATCTTATACAAATGATCAGTGTATTTAACTCAATGTAGATTTGCATTCAAATTAGAGAAATATGTCAAAAACAATATTGTAGATTTAGAGAATACAAAGACAGAATGCCCCAAGAGAGGCGCCAACATATTGTGGTGGCAGTCGGCCATAGTTTGCCTCAAACGCTTTCAATTTCCATATTGTATAGAATTTGGACAAAGGAATGAACAAATAAAGCAGAAGTGATTCAGAAGGGCATGGTACGGTATTTTGATTAACTTATTGAATTTTATCACGCAATCTTCGACACGGACTATTCGTTGGTAACTCCGCCCATAGTTTCTACAAACTTACGTTCCATAGTAATTTACAAGTCTCTGTTCTTGTGATAATGATCCCTATTGCATGATTCATCACAAAAGAGCTTAAGTCAGTGTCTCTTTGCTCGGCTTTACTTCGCTGCCATACGATACTGGTACAAGTTATGGCTAGAAACGAGAGTATTTGAGTGATTCTGCAGTATAACGTGATAGATTGAAAACTCTGTAGTAATCACAAGGTGCGATGAATTCATTACGAGCATTTTGATTAGCATTGTATCATATGTATAACGCACCCAGGAAGAAAAACAAATGATAGTGGATTTCAAAAAAATGTTCCATAGATTTTATTATTGTCCAGCTAATCGTTACACAATGTGTCTGATACACATGCACTATTGTTAGAGGAGAATGCCCTCATCATATTTGATTTAGCTGCAGTCTACATGTAAGTCGTTATTCCGTGATGCTCAATGTGGTTTACTTGTCCGTCGTGTGTAATAATCATTGACATTTAGTAATCCTTACAAGGTCATACTTATGGATTATATCTGGCCACTATACATTACAAAAATTCATCACACGTGGTTGGGAATCACATAAAGAAAAGGCTACTTCTAATATGCTGCGACATTTGGATAAAACGAAGCACAAATTGGAAAGAGAATTTGTCTGCCTATTTAGGAGCGATTATATGGTTTGGCAGGTACTATAATTAGACATAACAACCCGCTAGACCCAGTGAAAAGGAATAATTGATATTGCTAAAGCTGTGTATCGAGGGTTGATCCAATAAATTGTGTTGGTTGTAAAGACGCGCGATGGTGTCAAAGGAATACAACAGTACGCCGTGAAGAGAGTCCCAGGCATACAGTACCGTCCACAACGAGGTCATCCAAGTCTACTCCATTGAGAAGTCGTGTAGAGAGTCCCATACATAAAGTACAGTCCGCAACGAGGTCATCCAAGTCTATTCCACCGAGAAGTCGTGTATAGAGTCCCATACATAAAGTACAGCCCACAACGAGGTCATCAAAGTCTATTCCAACGAGAAGTCGTGTAGAGAGTCCCATACATAAAGTATAGTCCACAACGAGGTCATCCAAGTCTATTCCAACGAGAAGTCGTGTAGAGAGTCCCATACATAAAGTACAGTCCGCAACGAGGTCATCAAAGTCATTTCCAACGAGAAGTCGTGTAGAGAGTCCCATACATAAAGTATAGTCCGCAACGAGATCATCAAAGTCTATTCCACTGAGAAGTCGTGTATAGAGTCCCATACATAAAGTACAGCCCACAACGAGGTCATCAAAGTCTATTCCAAGAAGAATTCGTGTAGAGAGTCCCATACATAAAGTACATTCCACAAGGAGGTCATCAAAGTCTATTCCAACGAGAAGTCGTGTAGAGAGTCCCATACATAAAGTACAGTCAACAACGAGGTCATCCAAGTCTATTCCAACGAGAAGTCGTGTAGAGAGTCCCATACATAAAGTACAGTCCACAACGAGGTCATCAAAGTCTAATCGAACAAGAAGTCGTGTAGAGAGTCCCATATATAAAGTATAGTCCACAACGAGGTCATCAAAGTCTATTCGAACAAGAAGTCTGTAGAGAGCCCCATAAATAAAGTACCGTCCACAACGAGGTCATCAAAGTCTATTCGAACCAGAAGTCGTGTAGAGAGTCCCATACATAAAGTAAAGTCCACAACGAGGTCATCGAAGTCTATTCCAACAAGAGGTCGTGTAGAGAGTCCCAGACATAAAGTACAGTTCACAACGAGGTCATCAAAGTCTATTCCAACGAGAAGTTGTGTAGAGTCCCAGACAAAAAGTACAGTCCTCAACGAGGTCATCAAAGTCATTTCCAACAAGAGGTCGTGTAGAGAGTCCCAGACATAAAGTACAGTCCACAACGAGGTCATCAAAGTCTATTCCAACGAGAAGTTGTGTAGAGTCCCAGATAAAAAGTACAGTCCTCAACGAGGTCATCAAAGTCATTTCCAACAAGAGGTCAAGTAGAGAGTCCCAGACAAAAAGTACAGTCCTCAACGAGGTCATCAAAGTCTATTCCAACAAGACGTCGTGTAGAAAGTCCCATACATAAAGTACAGTCCACAACGAGGTCATCAAAGTCTATTCGAACAAGAAGTCGTGTAGAGAGTCCCATACATAAAGTACCGTCAATAACGAGGTCATCAAAGTCTATTCGAACAAGAAGTCGTGTAGAGAGTCCCATACATAAAGTATAGTTCACAACGAGGTCATCAAAGTCTATTCGAACAAGAAGTCGTGTAGAGAGTCCCATACATAAAGTACAGTCAGTCCACAACGAGGTCATCAAAGTCTATTCGAACAAGAAGTCGTGTAGAGAGTCCCATACATAAAGTACAGTTCACAACGGGGTTTAGCCAGATCTTTATCCTCAATGGAAAAAAAAATAGAGAAGGGGTATAAAGATATGGTTTTAATCAGATTGGTTTCATCCATAGTAAGTTAGCAGGATCTACGTCTAAAAAGATCAGATTAGCACCCGACAAAGTGCGCCTGGTGTGCTTCTGATCAACTGTCAGAGGTCTTGGTACCCAACGGGCCGAAAGCTTTCTCCGTGCAGGATCCTCTGTTAGAATGGAATGTACTCTTTCCTTGGAAATGTCAACTATACTGGCTATATATTATGCCGTAACTCGCCTGTCAGTCATAAAAAAATCTTGGACTTTATTGCCCATTTCTGGGGTTGCAACAGTGACAGACCTTCAAGGACGGGGGTTACCCTAAGGCTCTGTTTGCTGCCCTTAAACTCCACCATCCATCTTTTTATTGTAGCACATGAAGGGACATCTTTCTATAGTGTTGCTACTATATCAGTATCACAAAGACAATTTGTGATAAAGTGCTATACAAACAACTCTTGTTAGAACTGTGACTTTGATCTCTTTGTTTGTGTTACCATTTCTTTAACTCATTATTTGACATTCTCATTATTCGAAATTTTCAGACTTCTTAAGTGACGTGTTAATTGATTTAATTGATATGTTTTACTTTGATCGGTGCCATCACTAATCTTTTCACATATGGACATTGCTCAAGGGCAACAAAAAAATACCCGTAAAGTTTTCATTGTTGTAAATCATTATATATACTCTATTTGTATTTTGTATAGTTAGTTAGTACCTAGGCTTCGGACTCTACGGGTGTAATTTTGGATCACCAGGATTCACCCACCGACCTAGTCATTAAAGTGCTACGTTTTAAAGTTTATAACATCTTACTTTTTCATTGTCGCCGGAAATACACACATTACGTATTTTCCCCGGTGATATCAGTATGGATATCCTTAGCTGCTAAACTTTTGTTATGCAAATATTGGATCACTGCTCTATCACCGAATTTTCCATTTAGCAAAAGTCATTTACCGTATTTAGAGTGCTACTTCGTTTATATTAACTTACCAAATTACAAATGTCTTCGGGTACACGACCTTAAAAAGTCAGGGAATAGTACGGGCGAAAAAGAAAATCCCTGCTACCTCGTTCATTACAAGGCTCACTACATATCAATCCGCCCTCGTACTCCCAGGTATAAAGTACGGTTCACACCGAGGTTACCCCTATATCTATATCTATATATCTATATGTCTATATCTAACTATAAGCCGTAGAGGGTCCCAGGCAGAAAGTACGTCCATAACTAGGTCGCCCGGTCTATTCCAAACCGATATGTATTAAAGGGACACTATCCCTCAACCACGTTTTATGGCATTAGAATAATAAATTTAGGCAATACTCTATTTTTCTAGGCTTGTTAAAGTTATAGAGTTTCCGTTAAATATAAAATTTTAAACTTAAAACCAACAAAGATGCGGTAATTTAAAAGGAATTTATTAGAATTATTTTTCCCGTTTTAACTGTCCTTTTATGGAATTCAAATCTGCCCATTTGCACATGCGCAGTTTGATATAAACAAAAGACGCCAAATATTTCGAGGAGTTTTCGATGCAAGGGCCATGAAAAAGAGGAAGAAAGAAACATTTAACGGACTCTGTTGTCAAAACGCTAAACAGCGTGCTCTTACCTCGCTCTCCATCATTGTTTTGGTGCGGTCACATGATTGACACGTCATGCATATCATTAAAAAGGCATGGATTACGAGAAAATAAAAGCGATATATTGACGGCCGTAACTCGATTGATATGTGTATTTTTTAAAAGTTTTTTCGTATGCTTTCTAATAAATATCTAAATGACCTATATAGAGAGTTAAATACAGTACACATTTTTAAAACCCATATTATATGCCGAGGGACAGTGTCCGTTTAAACATTAGTTGTTATTCTTTTAAACGCGACAATCGTATTTGATATATATAGCCATTACTTACACTTTAAAAACAAACTTTAAAAATTACACTCCTACCATTAAAAATGGAACACAAAGATTTGGAGGTATTAATTAGAAAACTGCGGCAAAGCAAATAGTTTCAGCTTTCCGAGAGTTAGCATGCAATCAAGTCAAATGGCCATCATATCAATTGTCGGTAAAATAACGCTCATTCCTGTTATATTCTAATATGTCAAAGGTACCCTATCATTTTTAAAATTTCTTTTTAAATATTAAGACAAGATATACAAATGTCCATTAATCCTTTCCCTGATAAGATTGACATCATTTTCCTTCCTTACATAGCTTATCAGGGGAATCCCTTTCCCAACACAAATCTTGGTGGTACATTCCGACATGCACTATTAAAGATTAATGATCACACAATATGACATCAGAGTAACTTCAACAATATATATCAAAATTCTGAACAATTAAAGTTAATGGCGCATGCCCAACCACTAAAACATCAAGGTGCACAACACTTTACATTGATTTTACAACGTACCTGATGTAGAGAATTAGTTCTACATGTCGAGATATTCTAGGTACACATGTGATAAACTAATTGAAGATTGTCTGTCTAGAATGATAACCATGTCTTTCCTTCGTACTTTTATTTTCAGTTGATTTAGAGATTATATTTTGTATTAGAGACGGTAGATAATAGTAATAATAATAATAATAGTAATAATAATAATAATAATAATAATAACAATAATAATAATAATAATAATAATAATGATAATAATTATACATGTAATGATAATAATTATTATTATTATCAGAAGCAATTCCCACACACAACACGAGGTAACGCACAAAGATTTTTGTCAGTGATACAGTATATACATGTATATATATATCAGAAGCACACATTGTCAGTGATACAGTGGAGATATACCAGGAACACACATTGCCAGTGATACAGTGTATATCTGGAACACACATTGTCAGTGATACAGAGAAGATATATCAGGATCACATATTGTCAGTGATACAGTGTATATCTGGAACACACAATGGCAGTGATACAGTGTATATCTGGAACACACATTGTCAGTGATACAGTGGAGATGTATCAGGAACACACATTGTCAGTGATACAGTGTATATCTAGAACACACATTGTCAGTGATACAGTGGAGATATATCAGGAACACACCTTGTCAGTGATACAGTGTATATCTGGAACACACATTGCCAGTGATACAGTGTATATCTGGAACACACATTGTCAGTGATACAGTAGAGATATATCAGGAACACATATTGTCAGTGATACAGAGGAGATATGTCAGGAACACACATTGTCAGTGTGCCCCTTTACTGAGGTACACTAATAATTTATTTTTGTCCGAATGTGATTTCCCTCGCGTACAATCAGGAAGTCTATCAGTCAATCAATATCCTAGAAAATACATACCCAAACAATAACCTTAATCACCAATCTTTTCACAGACGTCTATAGGGGACAGGCAAATCGTGTTTATATGCTAGAAGATGTCATCCAAGAAGCTTGAAATCAGATAGAGGAGAAACGTACTTAGTTCGAAATGTCTCCATTATTCTCTTGGTAATTAGTGCTGTAATATTTCTTGTCAAATTAGTTAAAATGTTAGATGTATTGGCCTTTAATACAGAATCTATAGTCTGAATTAACTTTCCGGTACATGATAAACTGTTCTGCCTGCAGGGTTCCAAAAAATGGAGACAACAGGTAGACGTTACTTTTTATTCTCAAAGAATTCGCCGTAAAAGACTGTAATAAAAGAAAACAGTCAATTATTAGCACAATCAAACAGTTCCAACTTTAGAAAGTAAGAATATATGCATGTCTATTAAAGCATTTACACAACAGCAATCATATGATTTATCAAAAAGAGAAAACTGAAGACATCTGACAAAGCTGTATGACAAAAATCACCAAGGACATACACATAAAACATGATAATAGTAGAGAAAACTGAAGACATCTGACAAAGCTGTATGACAAAAATCACCAAGGACATACACATAAAACATGATAATAGTAGAGAAAACTGAAGACATCTGACAAAGCTGTATGACAAAAATCACCAAGGACATACACATAAAACATGATAATAGTAGAGAAAACTGAAGACATCTGACAAAGCTGTATGACAAAAATCACCAAGGACATACACATAAAACATGATAATAGTAGAATATATATGGAAAAACGACATTACAAAAATATTCGATTGTGCTGCAGTTATAATACCGACGTTATATAGTAGTCCTCCCTAGCCATTCCACCTCCGGGAAAAATGGCTATATAGCAGTCCCCCCCCCCCCCAGAAAATTACTATAAAGTAGTCCCCCCCCGGCGGAAATTTAGCTATATAGCCATCCCCCTCCCTCTTATAGCCATTTCCCCCCGGGGAAAAACTACTATATGGTGAAATTTCCCCTAAATGTGAAATTCCGGATTTTCTTTTCACACACTGGGTGGGATTCCCTTCTATTATTTTCATGTTCATCATGTACTCTCTAAATGAAGAGTGATATTGTAATATGTATAATGCATCAGTCTTAACTTATTTAAGAACTGAACGTGCAAGGAATTCTTGCGAAAAGTTTATAGAATAATATGTTGCTATCAGAAATATGAAAGGCAACATCAACATTAGTAAACCGTGTTCTGCCGAGCTCAGATCATTGATCAATAGAAGTCCCGAATAACGGTCAGAGGGGACGAAGATCAGGACCTTGTCTCCTCTGAAAAGGTTTGGATAAGGCCCGTAAAAGAGTCCCTACCGCCCTGTTAGTCAGAGTGCACCGCTCAAGCAAAAGTCTGCATTGGGTTGTAGAGGGACTCAATACAAGAACTATGGTCTTGGCGATGATCACACACACCTACACACACACCCCTACACACACACACACACACACACACACACACACACACACACACACACACACACACACACACACACATATATATATATATATATATATATATTTATTTTTGTATTCTTAGTATAAGTAATGAGTTGGTTTTTAAATCGAGAATCGGTCTCTACCAAAAACTAATGGGTAGTAAGGGTTCAATAAAAAGGCAACTCACGAAAAACTCGTGTATCAACAGTCTAATGTTTGAACACTATAAAATACCCATGTGAATTGCTTACCAAGTCGAGAACTCAGTGTGGGGTATCAGAGAAATGCCAGTTTAGGAGAACATTTCAGGAACATCAATGTAAAATCAATTCCTCCCAAGTAATTTCGTATTCTATTTGTATATCACACGTTTCTTTCACGAAAGTGTCAGTAATGATGAATGATGTGTAGGCAGGAAAGCCAAATTTTGTAAACTCACGCTCGAATTGACCTGGTATGCAGAATTAAGAAGTATGATTAATTCGTAGAATGCATAGGCAAATATTAAAGAAATGTTTGCTAAGTCATTCAGAAAGGTCAAGAAAAGTTTCCTTCCTTCCATTTACAGGTGCCAATGATGTGTGGCCATTATAAATTTCTACTGTAGTACAACAAAAGTATATTTCTGTCCAATTGAGAAGGTTATCATTCATATTTTCATGCTACTTTTGCCGGTTTACAATGTTTTAAGCGCGTTATAATTCTAAGATGCATTCTAATTTAGTTTTGTTAGTATTTCTCACACAAAAAATATATCTATATGTATTATATAGACTTTATTGTGAACCAGGATGTCGATATTATTTCCTTCCCAATACATGATATTGACGGGCCGCGGGTGGGAATCGAACCCGTGATCTACTATACACTCCCATAACTTAGATATCTAGCATAAACACGTGTAACCTACGACTATTGCTTTGTCTGCCGATGGCTGTCTTTATACATATCTTAGCTTGATTTTGTACGTGCAGCAAACTAAGAGAAGGAATTTTTATTTGCACCAGTTTAACTTTTTAACACACAAACCCAGAAAGACTTTTTGGTGTGAAATCAGAGCATTGACATTGGAAGGGGATGGGATGTGTGTTTTTCCCTTACATTAAAAGCAAATGAACACATGGAGAAATGAAGATACAATATAATGGGAATGTAAGGGCATCACTATGTAACTAGACATACTTTGTAACCCAAAGTTGTCACATTCAGTCTAAATGCTACTGTATATATCACAGGTATGGTTTTACATCGGGCAGATTTAAGACGATATTACATTTCCTAAGGTAAGAGTGTTTCTAAGGCCTAGGCGAAGCCACGGGGTAAATGGCACAAAACCCCCCTACATTTCAAGTATTTTCTTACACTTAAATCTACTTCTCAGAATAGCCAATTGTAAGAAATAAGTTTAAAGGTCAGGCAGATGATTATCAGGAATGCATTTTTAAACTCATGGTTATCAGTTATTAAGATATTATTTTGATATCTTGATTTGCCAGTGAGCATGCCAACAAGGTCTAAACATGGAAAAAACTGAAAAATTGAATCCTTAATAAATCCTTTTGATAAATTTGTTTTCTAATTTACATTTAAAGGGTCAGCAATTCTGTCCATGCCAAGCACAAGCAGGTATGTAGAGTAAGTAAGGAGAAAGATTTCCGTTTTCTGTAAAGGAAGGGGTTTTCATCTATCTGTCTATCTATCTATCTATCTATCTGTCTGTCTGTCTATCTGTCTGTCTGTCTTTATGTCTATCTATCTATCTATCTATCTATCTATCTATCTATCTATCTATCTATCTATCTATCTATCTATCTATCTATCTATCTATCTATCTATCTATCTATCTATCTATCTGTCTGTCTGTCTGTCTGTCTTTCTTTCTACCCGTCCATCCTTCCATCCATCCCTCCCTCCCTCCCTCGCTCCTTCCATCCATCCATCTATCTATCTATCTATCTATCTATCTATCTATCTATCTATCTATCTATCTATCTATTTATCTATCTATCTATCTATCTATCTTTCTATCTATCTATCTATCTATCTATCTATCTATCTATCTATCTATCTATCTATCTATCTATCTATCTATCTATCTATCTATCTGTCTGTCGTATGTATGTACGTACGTACTTACGTACGTATCTATCTATCTATTTATCTATCTATCTATCTATCTATCTATCTATCTATCTATCTATCTATCTATCTATCTATCTATCTATCTATCTATCTATCTATCTATCTATCTGTCTGTCTGTCTGTCTGTCTGTCTGTCTGTCTACCTATCTATCTATCTATCTATTTATCTATCTATCTATCTATCTATCTATCTATCTATCTATCTATCTATCTATCTATCTATCTATCTATCTATCTATCTATCTATCTATCTATCTATCTATCTATCTATCTATCTGTCTGTCTGTCTGTCTGTCTGTCTGTCTGTCTGTCTACCTATCTATCTATCTATCTATTTATCTATCTATCTATCTATCTATCTATCTATCTATCTATCTATCTATCTATCTATCTATCTATCTATCTATCTATCTATCTATCTATCTATCTATCTATCTGTCTGTCTGTCTGTCTGTCTGTCTGTCTGTCTGTCTATCTATCTATCTATCTATCTATTTATCTATCTATCTATCTATCTATCTATCTATCTATCTATCTATCTATCTATCTATCTATCTATCTATCTATCTATCTATCTATCTATCTATCTATCTATCTATCTATCTATCTAATATTTTTTAGAAAAATAGATCAAAAGGGTTTTTTTCACAAAGAAGAATCAAATATGAATATTGTCCAAAGAGCAAATCAACACATACAAGTTACGGAATCAACACATACAAGTTACGGAATCAACACATACAAGTTACGGAATCAACACATACAAGTTACGGAATCAACACATACAAGTTACGGAATCAACACATACAAGTTACGGAATCAACACATACTAGTTACGGAATTTCCTATCTTTACAATGTTCGAATGATTATTGTTTTACGTCACTCGACATTTATTTTACGTCACTCGACATTTATTTTACGTCACTCGAAATTTATTTCCCATATATGGTGTTGGCATCTGCCTGATGCATTGCGTCGAAGTTTATACCTTTGCAACGGACCCACCCGAAGCAGTGAGGGATCTTTACGTGTCACACCGGGAATCGATCCTGGGAACTCTCTCTCACTAGCAAAAGACTCAGCCTACACTTACCTACAAACACGCACACTGTTCGATACTTCAGTAGATTCTGTATTATTTAATAAATGTGCAATACGTAAAGGTTTGTCATGTATCGGAAAGGTAATTCAGACTATAGATTTTGTATTAAAAGTTTATTCTCTACTGGAAAGTTAACGCACATTATAAATTCTATATTAAAGGTTTATCATGTATCGGAAAGTTAATTTAGACTATAGATTCTGTATTAAAGATTTATGTGATGTAACCGGTTTTCGGATAAGATTTTTTACCGTTTTGGGTTCATACTTTTCTTTTTTTAAGTAATGTATTTCCTCGCGGCGAGTGCAGATGTTTTGCGTGCAGATTTTCACGTATCTTGCTTTGTTTGGGCGTTTACAGTGTAAGTGCAACAATACTTTATGATATATATATATTTTTCTGTTAAATAATTACCAAGATGGTCAATTATTTACTTGCAAACGCGCCATGTAAGCAGTTTTTCAGGGGTTGTGTGTGCTGTAGGTCAAACATTCATCAAAAGAGAAAGTGCAAAGCTCATGTTAAGTGCAGTAAATGTTGTAACATTTATCATGGTACATTGTTGCATCGCCCTCGGCATTAGCCTGACGTAGCAAATGTTGTGCATACATCTGATGGAACTCATGTTGCTCAAATTTCCTTGGAAGACAAACATGATGGGGAGGCAAATCATGGCGGGGAGACTCGTCCTAAAGTAGTGTCAAGTGTACCAGCACTTCATCTGTAGTGAAGGGTTCCAAGGCAGGTCTTGTGCTAAGATAGTGATGGTGGGTGTGTAACCGATGAATAAACCATTACAATTTGTATATAGTTATGCAATGTTAGATGAGCACTGCAATATAACTCTTGCTAGTACAGAGCTTCTGGATGCACTGGGTGTTGAAGTACCATAGACGAACTACACACTTACATCTTGTTCCGGTCGTTACATGGTATCTGATAGAAGGGCACAAGGCTACAAAGTCAGTGACATTCATTGTAACGTCTGTCTCATCCTACCTACATTAGTGGAGTGCCCTGAATTGCCGAAAGACACTCCAGAGATTCCTACCCTAAAGGTAGCACAAGCCTTTCCACATCTGAGGCACATAATAATATACCAGTAAACAACCCAGAAGTTCACATAGGATTGCTAATTGGTCGAGACTTGTTAGAAGCTCACCATGTTAAGGAACAGCTGGTAAGGCCAAGAGATGCACCATTTGCATAAAAAGTGTGCTTTGGCTGGGTGGTAGGTGGAGATGTGTGTTAGGACAAACGTCATTACCCACACCCTGGTGCTACATTTGACGTGTGAAGTTTTAAGATCCATGTTCTACAGAATGGCTGCACGTCTATATTCCAACCACGTGACAATGCACTTAAACTAATTGAGGAAACCATCTGTACCAAAGGTTGTTTTCGACACATCCAGACGATGATAAAATTGGCCTCTCCCCGGAATTTTTTGACCGTAAAATGTCTAAACGTATGGCAAAAGAGAAGGGTGGTAATTTGATTGCTCCCCTGCCATTCCGCGAGCCAAGAAAAAGAATGCCCAACAACTTCCCTTTAGCTCTTAAAAGGGCTAAGATCCTTGACATTGGCTTGAAACGGAATCCTAACAAGCGTGAACATTTCAAGGAGTTTATGAGCAAAGTGTTGAAAAGTGGTGCGGCAGAGGTGGCTCCTAAGTTGTATGTTGACAATGAGTATTGGTATTTACCTTTTTTGGAGTTTACCATCCACGGAAATTAGACCAAATCCGGGGAGTATTTGACTCGTCAGCCACATATCGTGAAGTTACCCTCAACGGAGTCATTATGTCTGGGTCCAACCTGACGAATAATCTATTAGGGATACTTCTTCGATTTCGCATGGACAGACATGCGGTTTCCGTAGAAATTCATAGTTTTAGTTTATTCATTCCTTGTGTCTCCGGATCACCGTGGCTTTCTCGGGTTTCTTTGGTACAGAAATAATGGCATGGACGAAGACTTAATTCAGTATCGATGAGAGAACATGTCTATGGAAACAGTCCTTCTCCAGCGGTCGCCAATTATGGATTAAGGAAATGTGTGGAGGGAGCTGAGGAATGTGTTAAATGTTTTGTTCATAACTGTTATGTCGATAATGGTTTGGTGGCCTTGTATTCAAAAGAAGAGGCAACTGAACTAATAAAGAAGACCCGTAGTGTCATGATGGAGAATGGACATATCAGGTTACATAAAATTGTGTCAAACAATCCAGATGTCAGCGTTCCCTAAAGAAGACTTTGGTAAAGAAATGGAATCATTGGACCTAGAAAAGGATGTCTTACCAGTTCATCTCAGTTTGGGACTTTCCTGGGATCTCTCATCTGACGTTTTTATTTTCAATGTGGATTTTCCTGAAAAGCAACAAACAAGAAGATGATACCTCTCCATGCTTCACAGTGTATATGATCCTACTTGATTTGTTGCGCCTTTAAAGTTGCATAGGAAACTAATTCTACGAGACATCACTACAACTGGCATAGGCTGGGATGACGACCTTGATCCTTCATTTGTACAGAGGTGGCACACACTAGAGGATCTGTCGTATGTACCTTTCTCTTTCCTTGAGTAATGCTTCATGTATTCAGTGACGCATCTGTGCATCTACGATGTGTGGATGAATCAAGTATACATTGTCTATTTGTATTTGGTAAGGTCAAACTAGCTCCAACCCACGGACACGCAATTCCACGACTAGAATTGTGTGCAACCTTACTTGCTACAGATGTTGCTAATACAGTGCAGACCAGAAAATATCGTTTTCAGTGCTGTGCGATTTTACACAGATAGCAGAGTTGTGCTAGGCTACGTAAACAACAAGGTCATACGTTTTTACAATTATGTGAGCAACCGAGTATACATAATTCTTCATTTTACAAATTCTGAACAATGGGGTTACATTTCATCAAAGGAAAACCCAGCTGATTATGGTACTAGAGGTCTTCAGACAGCACAACAACTCCAAGACAAATGGTTAACTGGACCGTCATTCCTCTTTAAAAACGAGAAAATCTACCCATTAGTAAATCCAGAGTGTGACGCTGAGGTTCGTGTTGAGGTCAACAAGGTTATGACTTCGTGGTTATACAAATTATTATAGAGAGATATTCCGACTGGTTGACTTTATTTTCTTTGATATATACGTTGAAGTTCTTTCTTCGTAGACGTAAGCATAAGGTTACAATTGACAAATGTACTGTTTCTCAAGATGCAGAACACATCATACTAAAATGGGATCAACAGCTTACGTTTCCTAAGGAGGTACATCAAGTAAAACATTGTGTGTACGCAAGGATCATCCTATGGCCATACTTTCACCAGTTCTCGATGTTGACGGTTTACTCAGAGTTGGTGGACGTTTGCATTATTGTGTTCTACCACAGTAGGTGCGAAACCTATAATACTGAGTGGAAAATCACATGTTGCTCGCCTTATTGTCACACGTATTCATAAAAAGGCAAGTCACCAGGGAATGCACTTTACAGAAGGAGCTTTGAGGAATCCAGGCTATTGGTTAATTGCTGCAAAGCGATTGGTATCTTCAGTTATTCATAGATGTGTAATCTGTCGCAGATTACGCAGGAATATGGAGATTCAAAGGATGGCAGATTTGCCGAAGAATCGTGTTACTCCAGGACCCCTTCCACCTGTTTCGGCGTTGATAATTTTGGCCCTTGGGGAAAAGTGGCTCGTAAAACCCGAGGTGGGCTTGCGTGCGGTAAAAGATGGGCGATATTGTTCATGTGCCTCACAACAAGGGCAATATATATCGAGGGGATTGAAAGTATGTCGAGCTCTTCGTTTACCAATGCTGTCCGTCGACATGTTGCATTAAGAGGGAATGTCAAAGAATTCCGGTCGGATATGGGTACTAACTTTGTTGGTGCCACTAAAGCTCTGAAGGTTGATATTCGATGTAGGAAATTTGGACATATATGGTGAACATTGGAAGCAAGTACATCTACAAGTGTTGTCATATATTTTTGGAAATATTGGCAAAATGAATATTTACATTCCCTATAATTGCACCGCGAGTGGCAATCAGAACGATCAAATGTGAAACCCGGTGATGTAGTGTTACTACGCGAAAAGGATGATTGTCATGGACAATGGCCTCCAGGCGTTATTGAAGAAGCTTTAACCAGCGAAGATGGTCTTGGACGAAAAGTAGTAGTACGTATTGTGAAGGACGGAAAAATTACGACTTACAAACGTCCTATTTCAGAAATTGTTTTATTGGTGGACTAAATGATGGTTTACAATTTGTGTATTTTCTGGGTATACAAAGTGTGTTTCTTTATTTTATTTTCTTCTGTGAGAATTTATATTGAGCAATGTTCAAAGCGGTAACTGACAATTTTTACCTATTTTTTAATTTCGGATAACATTTAAGGTATAAATGTTAGGCGGGGAATGTGATGTAACCGATTTTCGGATTTGATTTTTTATCGTTTTCGATTCATACTTTTCCTTTGTTAGTAATGTATTTCCTCGCGGCGAGTGCAGATGTTTTGCGTGCAGATTTTCACTTATCTTGCTTTGTTTTGGCGTATACAGTGTAAGTGCAATAATACTTTATTTTTGTCCCCCGCTTTTAGCGAAAGCGTGTAGACATTAAATCTCATTCGTCTGTCCGTCTGTCTATCGGTCCGTAAGTCCGTCCGTCTGTCTGTCTCTCTATCCGTCTGTCAAAAACTTTAACTTTGGTCATGACTTTGTATTCGTAAGGCGTAGGGCTTTCATATTTGGGCTGTGTGTCCCTAATTTCAATACCGTTCCGTTGGTACAAAACTTTTTATCATGTGACGATGACCTTGACCTTTGACCTACTTCAATTTAACTTTTTAACCGTAAGACGTTGGGCCCTCATATTTGGCATGTGTGTCCCTAATTGCAATACCTTTTCGTTGGTACCAGAATTTTTATCATGTGAACTTGACCATAACTTTTGACCTATTTCAATGTAACTTTTAACCGTAAGACGGAGGGCCTTCATATTTAGCATGTGTGTCTGTAGACATGCACAACCACATGTCACAGATAACTGCACCCTTATTGATAGAACCCCTAAAACGGGGGACCACAATTCTCTGAATTTGATTGTATATATTGTTTTTCTGTTGAATACTTACCAAGATGATCAATTATTTACTTCAGATCTTATTCAGAACTTCTATCTAAATTTGGAAATATTTCTTTTCAACAGTATGTATCCAATGGAATTTCCCATCCTAATTTTTACGGTGATCTCGTATATAAACTAAGGAAAGTAAAAGGCTCCGATAACGTTATTTTATCATGTAATAAAATAGTCAAACGAATAGTCTTCTAAATAGACAATATGATATTGAGATCATCAAAAAGACTATAGGTCTTGTATTTGGCCCCTCTACAGCCTTATGCAGACTTTTACTTGAACGTTGCACGCTGACTAACAGGGCGGTGGGGACTATATGACGGGCCTTGTCCAAACCTCTTTCAGAGGAGACATTGTCCTGAACCTCGTCCCCTAGGCCTCTGACTGTTAATCGGGACTCCTACAGATCTAGGGTCTTAGCTCGCTTTCAGACTGGCAGAGCACGGTTTATCATGTTGATGTCGCATATATTTTTATACCGTTATGTGTTTTACAATACCTCACGTGTTTATATTTTTATGACCTCTGAGTATGCGATACCTGTTGACCCTTGCTCTTTACATGGAGGATTATTTATAAATTTTTAAATGTACGTCCTTTGATTGTTCTGTTGTTACGGTGAGTGGGAAGGTAGGCCCGTAAACCGGTTAACCACACCATTTGTTTGGCTTTTGTCAAATTAAGTCGGTATCGTAATTGCACTACAATCAAATATTTTTGTAATGTGGTATATGTTCTAGTATATTATTTATATTCATGTTTTGTATGGCTTCATGGTGACTTCTGCCACATAACTGAGCCAGTAACTCCTCTTTTTTCTTTGAGTTCTACAATGAGGTAGTTTTTTCCGCAGCTTTTCTAACCGTCAATATCAGAGTGTCATTCCCTGTACGCATAAAATTATTGCGCATTATTTTGAACTTATCTACAGGACGTGAACTGCTGTTTTGATGACGTTGACAAATGCTACACGATATTTGGCGAGCTTTATCATATTTTGTGGATAAATTCTAAATTTAACAGTCAAATACGGTTTTCTGAGGTACTTTTGTTTCGTTTTTATTGTTGTTGGATATTTTAATGGTTGATTTGACACACAGATATGCGTTGTTTATTTCTTACAGATTTTGTGTTTTAAATTTTGATATTACACTTTGGCATATTATGAATTGTTAGAAAAGATAAAGTAGACTTCGTACGCATTTAAGCTAAAGTGAAAGGAGATCGGAAAAGAATGAACCCCCAACCCCCCCCCCCCCCCCCCCCCCCCCCAAAAAAAAAAATGCGTCATGTATGTTTTAATGTTTTATGAAGTATAACGCTCAACTTTTGAGTACAATTCGTATTGAAAAAAGAAGAAGAAGTATTGTTTACCTCTTACGTCATTAGTAAAGATGTGGTAATTGATTGGTGAATTCAGTTGTGAAATATGTATTTGAATTATCATGCACTCAAGTATCAATATACACTCAAGTATCAATATGCACTCAAGTATCAATATACACTCAAGTAGCAATATACACTCAAGTATCAATATACTCTCAAGTATCAATATACACTCAAGTATCAATATACACTCAAGTATCAATATACTCTCAAGTATCAATATACTCTCAAGTATCAATATACACTCAAGTATCAATATACATACCATGGATTTTTTTCAGATCATTTACAGTTTTATTATGATTGGTTTCCATATTTTTCCTTTTCAGTTTTTCCTTTTTCTTCAAACTACAGGTAGTACTAAGGTTTATTTACATCTCTTCAAACTACAGGTAGTACTAAGGTTTACTTACATCTCCAAAATAAATGTTGATAGATACGATTTTAAGTTTACTACCGTACATGCCAAACAAGTGGTTATATTACATATTCATAAGAACTTGCATTTAAATCATGTATTAAACATTATTTACTGATTTTTTTTAAATAACAGCATAATGGTTTTTTAAATTCTTGCCGATGAGAATGAATTGCAGTATAAGCATAAGATGTTTGAATCTATTTCTTCACGTAGATGTCTTTATATTGTGTAATACCTTATTTCCCTGAAATTTGTGTGCCTTTCACAATTAAATATTATTTTCCGGTTTATTCTATAGTTTGATAGTGTGTTTTTATGTGAGACATTCTGTTTTCATTTTAAAACAATCATAAAAATTGAAAACCATGAAGTGTAGTATTTGTATCAATCACTTTCCCCATCAAATAAACGAACGGAAATAGCTTCAAACACTTGAATAAACTATTAAAAGTTCATAAACATTCACAAAGTTATAGGAAACAATGCAGTAATCAGTCATTTTAGTGCAGATCTATTAGTCAAAGTGTTTGTCTTGAAAAATCAACGATGTTAAGTTCCTCGCTGTTAAACGTCTTACATATTTTCGTTCTGGTATTGAAATTGTCAGAAGAAGAATCTATAAACATTGTAAGAAAACCTAACAGAGATTTAGAAGTAACTTATTCTCGGCAACTATGATCATAAGGTAAATTTTTAACCAGACAATAGGTTTTGATCATTAATTATACAAGCCAAAGTGGCTAATGAGAAGGGAATGTTTTATTCTCAAGATTTATAACACCTTCGTCTAGACGCTCTGTATTCCCCTTTTACTAACTTGCCAGCTTTATTATACCCCATTGCTATCGTAAGTTGTTGTGTTGTTGTTGTCCATTCGCTAATTGAATTTTACCTTATTGTTTACATAAATGGTTCATTCTCGATCTTGTATTTGATTTTACATCGTTAAAGATGGGTTTTTATTTGCACACATAGTGCCAATGTAACATTGAATTGGATGTTAAGAGAATTTAACATTTTTTCAAGTGATATAACTCTTTCATGTTATGGGCAGTGTTGACTATATATGTATCGTATGTATTTGTTTGTTTCATTTTATGAGGAGTATTGACTATATTTATATAGTCTGTATTTGTGTTTCATTTTATGGGGAGTATTGACTATGTTCATATCGTCTGTATTTGTGTTTCATTTTATGGGGAGTATTGACTATGTTCATATCGTCTGTATTTGTGTTTCATTTTATGGGATAGCAGTGGCGGATCAAGGATTTCCGGAAAGTGGATGGGGCCCAAATGGGTATTAGCGAAACTTCTCAGCCATTTTTAGTGCAAAATCTGGATTTTTACTACGAAACATGTAACCAAAAAGGGGGGGGGGCACCTCTTTATCCGCCACTGAGTAGTATTGAGTATATTTATATCGTCTGTATTCGTTTATTTAATTTTATGGGGAATATTGACTATATTTATACCGTCTGTATTTGTTTGTTTCGTTGTATGGGTAGTATTGACTATATTTATATCGTCTGTATTTGTTTCATTTTATGGATAGTATTGACTATATTTATATCGTATGTATTTGTTTCATTTTATGGGGAGTATTGACTATATTTATATCATCTGAATTTGTAAGTTTCGTTTTATGGGTAGTATTGACTATATTCATATCGTCCGTATTTTTTCATTTTATGAGTTTTATTGACTATATCTATATATACTCTGTATTTGTTTCATTTTATGAGAAGTATTGACTATATTTATATCGTCTGTATTTGTTTGTTTCATTTTATTGGGAGTATTGACTATATTTATATCGTCTGTATTTGTTTCATTTTATGGATAGTATTGACTATATTTATATCGTATGTATTTGTTTTTATTTTATGGGTAGTATTGACTACATGTATATTTATATCGTGTGTATTTGTGTCATTTTATGGGGAGTATTGACTATATTTATATCGTCTGTATTTGTTTGTTTCATTTTATGGTTAGCAGTGGCGGATCCAGGATTTCCGAAAAGTGGATGGGGCCCAAATGGGTATTAGCAAAGCTTCTCAGCCATTTTTAGTGCAAAATCTGGATTTTTACTACTAAACATGTGACCAAAAGGGGGCACCTCTTTATCCGCCACTGAGTAGTATTGAGTATATTTATATCGTCTGTATTCGTTTGTGTCATTTTATGGGGAGTATTGACTATATTTATATCGTCTGTAACTATTTGTTTCATTTTATGGGGAGTATTGACTATATTTATATCGTCTGTATCTGTTTGTTTTATTTTATGGGGAGTATTAACTATATTTATATCGTCTGTATTTGTTTGTTTCATTTTATGGGGAGTATTAACGATATTTATATCGTCTGTATTTGTTTCATTCTATGGGTTGTATTGACTATATTTATATCGTCTGTATTTGTTTGTTTCATGATATAGGTAGTATTGACTATATTTATATCGTCTGTATTTCTTTCATTTTATGGGTAGTATTTAGTGTATTTATATCGTCTGTATTTGTTTGTTTCATTTTATGGGGAGTATTGACTATATTTATATCGTCTGTAACTATTTGTTTCATTTTATGGGGAGTATTGACTATATTTATATCGTCTGTATCTGTTTGTTTTATTTTATGGGGAGTATTGACTATATTTATATCGTCTGTATTTGTTTGTTTCATTTTATGGGGAGTATTGACTATATTTATATCGTCTGTATTTGTTTCATTCTATGGGTTGTATTGACTATATTTATATCGTCTGTATTTGTTTGTTTCATGATATAGGTAGTATTGACTATATTTATATCGTCTGTATTTCTTTCATTTTATGGGTAGTATTTAGTGTATTTATATCGTCTGTATTTATTTGTTTCATTTTATGGGTAGTATTGACTATATTTATATCGTCTGTCTTTGTTTCATTTTATGGATAGTATTGACTATATTTATATCGTATGTATTTGTTTCATTTTATGGGGAGTATTGACTATATTTATATCATCTGAATTTGTAAGTTTCGTTTTATGGGTAGTATTGACTATATTCATATCGTCCGTATTTTTTCATTTTATGAGTTTTATTGACTATATCTATATATACTCTGTATTTGTTTCATTTTATGAGAAGTATTGACTATATTTATATCGTCTGTATTTGTTTGTTTCATTTTATTGGGAGTATTGACTATATTTATATCGTCTGTATTTGTTTCATTTTATGGATAGTATTGACTATATTTATATCGTATGTATTTGTTTTTATTTTATGGGTAGTATTGACTACATGTATATTTATATCGTGTGTATTTGTGTCATTTTATGGGGAGTATTGACTATATTTATATCGTCTGTATTTGTTTGTTTCATTTTATGGTTAGCAGTGGCGGATCCAGGATTTCCGAAAAGTGGATGGGGCCCAAATGGGTATTAGCAAAGCTTCTCAGCCATTTTTAGTGCAAAATCTGGATTTTTACTACTAAACATGTGACCAAAAGGGGGGGCACCTCTTAATCCGCCACTGAGTAGTATTGAGTATATTTATATCGTCTGTATTCGTTTGTGTCATTTTATGGGGAGTATTGACTATATTTATATCGTCTGTAACTATTTGTTTCATTTTATGGGGAGTATTGACTATATTTATATCGTCTGTATCTGTTTGTTTTATTTTATGGGGAGTATTAACTATATTTATATCGTCTGTATTTGTTTGTTTCATTTTATGGGGAGTATTAACGATATTTATATCGTCTGTATTTGTTTCATTCTATGGGTTGTATTGACTATATTTATATCGTCTGTATTTGTTTGTTTCATGATATAGGTAGTATTGACTATATTTATATCGTCTGTATTTCTTTCATTTTATGGGTAGTATTTAGTGTATTTATATCGTCTGTATTTGTTTGTTTCATTTTATGGGGAGTATTGACGATATTTATATCGTCTGTAACTATTTGTTTCATTTTATGGGGAGTATTGACTATATTTATATCGTCTGTATCTGTTTGTTTTATTTTATGGGGAGTATTGACTATATTTATATCGTCTGTATTTGTTTGTTTCATTTTATGGGGAGTATTGACTATATTTATATCGTCTGTATTTGTTTGTTTCATGATATAGGTAGTATTGACTATATTTATATCGTCTGTATTTCTTTCATTTTATGGGTAGTATTTAGTGTATTTATATCGTCTGTATTTGTTTGTTTCATTTTATGGGGAGTATTGACTATATTTATATCGTCTGTATTTGTTTATTTCATTTTATGGGGAGTGTTGACTATATTCATATCGTATGTATTTGTTTGTTTCATTTTATGGGTAGTATTGACTATATTTATATCGTCTGTGTTTGTTTCATTCTATGGGTTGTATTGACTATATTTATATCGTCTGTATTTGTTTGTTTCATTTTATGGGTAATATTGACTATATTTATATCGTATGTATTTGTTTGTTTCATTTTATGGGGAGTATTGACTATATTTATATCGTCTGTATTTGTTTCATTCTATGAGTTGTATTGACTATATTTATATCGTCTGTATTTGTTTGTTTCATGGTATGGGTAGTATTGACTATATTTATATCGTCTGTATTTGTTTGTTACATTTTGTGGGGAGTATTGACTATATTTATATCAACTGTATTTGTTTGTTTCATTATATGGGGAGTATTGACTATATCTATATCGGCTGTATTTGTTTGTTTCATTATATGGGGAGTATTGACTATATCTATATCGGCTGTATTTGTTTGTTTCAGTTTATGGGCAGTATTGACTATATTTATATCGTCTGTATTTATTTCATTCTATGGGTATTGTTGACTATATTTATATCGTCTGTATTTGTTTGTTTCATTGTATGGGTAGTATTGACTATATTTATATCGTCTGTATTTGTTTGTTTTATTTTATGGGTAGTATTGACCATATTTATATCGTCTGTATTTGTGTTTCATTTTATGGGTAGTATTGACTATGTTTATATCGTCTGTATTTGTTTGTTTCATTTTATGGGGAGTATTGACTATATTTATATCGTCTGTATTTGTGTTTCATTTTATGGGCAGTATTGACTATATTTTTATCGTCTGTATCTGTTTGTTTCATTTTATGGGTAGTATTGAGTATATTTATATCGTCTGAATCTGTTTCATTGTATGGGTAGTATTGAATATATTTATATTGTCTGTATTTGTGTTTCATTTCATGGGTAGTATTGACTATATTTATATCGTCTGTATTTGTGTTTCATTTTATGGGTAGTATTGACTATATTTATGTCGTCTGTATTTGTTTGTTTCATTGTATGGGTAGTATTGACTATATTTATATCGTCTGTATTTGTGTTACATTTTTGGGTAGTATTGACTATATTTATATCGTCTGTATTTGTGTTTCATTTTATGGGTAGTATTGACTATATTTATATCGTCTGTATTTGTTTGTTTCATTGTATGGGTAGTATTGAGTATATTTATATCGTATGTATTTGTTTCATTTTATGGTGAGTATTGACTATATTTATATCGTCTGTATCTGTTTGTTTCGTTTTATGGGTAGTATTGACTATATTTGTTTCGTCCGTATTTGTATGTTGCCTTTTGTTTTTTCTGTGATGCATCGGTCTAGTACATGAAAGCTACTGTGACGTGACGTGTGACTTCGGATTGTATTGCCTCATTGGAATGACAGGACATCGACGAGCCACCAATGGGACTCGAACCCAGAATCTTTCGGTCACGAGTCAAGGACCTCACCGTTGAAATGACTCACTACGCCGTCTTAGTACTCGTAGCTGGTGTAGCTCAATACACAGGGTAAAGTGTTCCAGTGGTATCGCTCTGGATTTCACATTAGGCAACCGGGATTGGAACCAAGAATTTGGCGTGTACATTTCCTGCTTTTCATCTTTCCCCATGATAAGGCGTTATAAATCAAGGCTGCATGTCAAGGTATGGGTAGGATTCCTTACAGCTAAAGATGGAGTAACTGGATATGTAAGGATGGAGTAACTGGATATGTAAGGATGGAATGACTGGATATGTAAGGCGTTATAGATCAAGTCTGCATGTCAAGGTGTGGGTAGGATCCCTTACAGCTAAGGATGGAGTAACTGGATATGTAAGGCGTTATAGATCAAGGCTGCATGTCAAGGTGTGGGTAGGATCCCTTACAGCTAAGGATGGAGTAACTGGATATGTAAGGCGTTATAGATCAAGGCTGCATGTCAAGGTGTGGGTAGGATCCCTTACAGCTAAGGATGGAGTAACTGGGTATGTAAGGATGGAGTAACTAGATATGTAAGGATGGAGTAACTAGATATGTAAGGATGGAGTAACTGGATATGTAAGGATGGAGTAACTGGGTATGTAAGGATGGAGTAACTAGATATGTAAGGATGGAGTAACTGGGTATGTAAGGATGGAGTAACTAGATATGTAAGGATGGAGTAACTAGATATGTAAGGATGGAGTAACTGGATATGTAAGGATGGAGTAACTGGGTATGTAAGGAAGGAGTAACTGGATATGTAAGGATGGTAATACTTTATAAGTGCCTTGTGACAGTACGTATCCATCTTGATACGTTGTCGTTAGTGCTAGGACGATAATAAGTGTCAATCATGAATCGTTGTTATCAGTGCTATGATGACCACTGATGTCCATCTTGATATGTTGGTGTTAGTGTTAGGATGACGTTTAGTGTCTGTCTCGATACAATGTTGTTAGTGCTAGCTAGAGTGACGATTTATTTCCAGCGTGATATGTACATTGTTGTTAGTGCGAGCTGGGGTAACGATTAATTTCCAGCGTGATATGTACGTTGTTGTTAGTGCTAGCTAGGGTGACGATTTATTTCCAGCGTAATATATACGTTGTTGTTAGTGCTAGCTAGGGTGACGATTTATTTTCAGCGTGATATGTACATTGTTCTTGCTAGTGCTAGCTAGGGTGACGATTTACTTCTAGCGTGATATGTACATTGTTGTTAGTGCTAGCTAGGGTGACGATTTATCTCCAGCGTGATACGTACGTTGTTGTTAGTGCTAGCTAGGGTGACGATTTATTTCCAGCGTGATATGTACATTGTTGTTAGTGCTAGCTAGGGTGACGATTTATTTCCAGCGTGATATGTACGTTGTTGTTAGTGCTAGCTAGGGTGACGATTTATTTCCAGCGTAATATATACGTTGTTGTTAGTGCTAGCTAGGGTGACGATTTATTTTCAGCGTGATATGTACATTGTTCTTGCTAGTGCTAGCTAGGGTGACGATTTACTTCTAGCGTGATATGTACATTGTTGTTAGTGCTAGCTAGGGTGACGATTTATCTCCAGCGTGATATGTACATTGTTGTTAGTGCTAGCTAGGGTGACGATTTATTTCCAGCTTGATATGTACGTTGTTGTTAGTGCTAGCTAGGGTGACGATTTATTTCCAGCGTGGTATGTACATTGTTGTTAGTGCTAGCTAGGGTGACGATTTATTTCCAGCGTGATATGTACATTGTTGTTAGTGCTAGCTAGGTTGACGATTTATTTCCAGCGTGATATGTACGTTGTTGTTAGTGCTAGCTAGGGTGACGATTTATTTCCAGCGTGATATGTACGTTGTTGTTAGTGCTAGCTAGGGTGACGATTTATTTCCAGCGTGATATGTACATTGTTGTTAGTGCTAGCAAGGGTGACGATTTATTTCCAGCGTGATATGTACATTGTTGTTAGTGCTAGCTAGGGTGACGATTTATTTCCAACGTGGTACGTACATTGTTGTTAGTGCTAGCTAGGGTGACGATTTATTTCCAGCGTGATATGTACGTTGTTGTTAGTGCTAGCTAGGGTGACGATTTATTTCCAGCTTGGTATGTACAATGTTGTTAGTGCTAGCTAGGGTGACGATTTATTTCCAGCTTGGTATGTACAATGTTGTTAGTGCTAGCTAGGGTGACGATTTATTTCCAGCTTGGTATGTACAATGTTGTTAGTGCTAGCTAGGGTGACGATTTATTTCCAGCGTGATATGTACATTGTTGTTAGTGCTAGCTAGGGTGACGATTTATTTCCAGCGTGATACGTACATTGTTGTTAGTGCTAGCTAGGGTGACGATTTATTTCCAGCGTGATATGTACGTTGTTGTTAGTGCTAGCTAGGGTGACGATTTATTTCCACAAAAGATACTTTGTTTTCAACGTTATGCCTTTCGGGGTAAGTAGCGCTGCACATATATTTACTAAGGTCACAAGGTATTGGAGAGATAACGATTTCAAGGTAATTATGTATCTGGGTGACGGCTTGGTAGGGGCAAGTACTCTTGCTGAAGCAACTGCCTTTAGTGAGCGGATAAAATCTGATTTACTGAACCTGGGTTTTCTCATTGCTGATAATAAGTGTACATGGCAACCTACTCAGACTATCTCCTGGTTAGGGTGCTGCTAGGATATGAATGCATGTAGAGTACAAATATGTCACGATAGAGTGATGCGTTTGTTAAACTCACTTGATCATTTGATCAGCCAAGTGTCATTCACAGGTATGTATCGCCGCTCGAACACTCGCCGCGGTAGCGGGTCAAATTATTTCTATGCAAATTGCATTTGGTACTATAGAACTAGGTCAATATTTAGTTCTTTGCAAACAAGGGCTAGTTGGGATGCCCCAGTTTTAATTGACAAAAGTGCTTTTGATGAGTTGGTGTTCTGGCGAGAAAACGCCGTGAAATTGAATGGCAAGTCTTTAATTCCTGATGATGTTAACACTTTTGAAAGTGTTGTACACAGTGATGCTTCAGATACCGGTTACGGTGGATATACTGAGGATCACTGTGGTTCAGAGGTGCTGGGCAGTTGGTCGCCCTCTGAGGCAACAAAGAGCTCTACATGGAGAGAGCTGGTTTTAAACTCTCACAGTTTATGCCTGGAAGGGCAAACCATAAAGTGGTTTTCTGATAACAGAAATGTCAAACATATTTTAGAAGTTGATAGTAAGAAAGCTGATTTGCATAAAATTGCTCTTGATATTCACTCAGAATGTGAGAAAAATGATATTAGTATGAATACGTTTTGGGTTTCTAGAAATTTGAATATTCATTCTGATTTTTTAAGTCGCTGTTGTGATAGCGATGATTGGCAAATAGCCCCTTTGGTATTCAACATATTAGACAAATGTTGGGGTCCGCATTCTTTTGACAAATTTGCAACTGATTATAATACGAAGTGCACAAATTTTACTTCTCGTTGGTGGTGCACGGGTACAAGAGGGGTAGATGCATTTAGTTTTGTGTGGTCACATGAGAATAATTGGCTCGTGCCACCTCCTCGTTTGATTTGCAAAGTTTTGTCAAAGGTAAAACATGATAAGGCTAACGGCACATTAGTTGTGCCATGTTGGTTTTCAGCACCTCAATGGCCTTTACTACATGCAGAGTCAAGTACAATATCAAAACCTTTCTATTTGGGTCGTTTTTGTACCAAACCAGGTAGGGGTAAGAATTGGGTGTTTAGAAAACCACTCGAATTTGAGTTAGCGGCATTTAGATTAAGTTTTGCTTGACATGCTTTAATTCTCAGTTCTGCTTTATTAGGTCAAAGATTAAAATCTACCATACTGCAGTCATATAGGCAAAGTGGAGGCGATCCGGATTCTGATTCATAATTACGTGACAACATGTGTAAATATATGTTAATGTGCAGAAGCGATAATACCATGGCAAAGTATTTCAATTATTTTCGAAAATGGGAGGATTTTTGTAGAAGAAAAAGTTTTATTCCGATACCAGCTATCCCAATACAAGTTGCTTTATATATTACTCATTTATTGGATTTATCCGCCTCGTTTAGTGTTATTTTTGCAACGAAATATTTTATTAAGTTTTTGCATGAGCTCCATGGTCATCCAGATTCGACACAAAATTCATTTGTTAATAATCTGGTGGAAACAGCGAAAAGACATGCGTCTAAGAAGATTTCCAAAAAGGAGCCAGTCACAGTCGATCATCTTATACGTTTACGTGACATGTTTATTCATGCAGATGATTTGTTGATCATTAGAGATTTGACAATGATTATTGTAGCGTTTGCCGCATTCTTGCGTTTTGACGAGCTTATTTCTTTAAAATGTAATGATGTTATTTTTTCTGATGATCACTTTTCTTTGTATATACAAAAAAGTAAAACTGATCAATATAGGTTAGGAGATTCTGTAGTCGTAGCTAAGGGAGAGTCATCTTCTTGTCCATATTGTATGTTATAAAAATATTCTGACATAGCACATATTGATAATTCATCAAATTATTTTCTTTTTCGGCCTATGTTCGAGTCTACAGGTAAATGTAGTTTAATCTATAAGAATAAATCTTTGAGTTACACTAGATGTAGAGAGTGTTTGATAAGCCGTTTGCGGCTTGTTGTTGGTGATTTAGATATCGGTTTGCATTCCTTGCGAGCAGGAGGGGCTACTGCAGCTGCTAACGCTCATGTGAACGAGTGTTGTTGGAAACGTCATGGTAGATGGAGGTCGGAGTCCGCAAAGGACGGCTACATAACTGATTCTCTTACATCTAGATTGTCTGTTACAAAGTCTTTAAATTCATAACTTACATTTTGTATATATATATATTTCTCGAAATGTGAACTTGTGTATATGGTTGTTAACTTATTAATAATAATCGACATCCTTTTCCTAACTTTTTGATGTATCTAGAACGCACGTCGGGCGAATTCATATATTGTGTTTGTTATATGTAGTAAAGAGAAGAATAAAATACCCCCGCGTTTCGTAGTAAAGCGGGAATCATTTTTCTGATAGTTCCGAAATATCCAAGGTGTGTTTCGTGTATCGTACTCACGTGACTTGATTACCTGGGGGTCATGTGACAGTAAAGTAATAGTCATTCTAGGCCCGATCTTCGTGCAGTTAAGTTTTTTCGGGTATCGAAATATTTTCGTTTGTCTATTGTATTTTCATTTGCCATTGTGAGGTCTGTCACTCAAGTAATCTAGATGCCATGAAATTCGTGCGGAATTGCACAGACAACAGATACATGTTTCCATAGTGAATTTTTACTCGGTTTTTTATTTCTGGTTTTTCCTGGCCGGTCATAAATATTCGTGAAGATTACTGGCAATTATTAATTTTTGATAGCATATGTGTATATGATTATGAAATGATTATATTTATTTTCATGTATTGTGTATGACATCTATACTGAATAATAATATTGTTATCTGATCAAAATCTATTATAAACGCCGGCAGTAAAACGCACGTCGGGCAAATTCATAAATTGTGTTTGTTATATGTAGTAAAGAGAAGAAGCATAGCTTTGACCATTTAAATTGTAAGAGTTCAAATATGGTATACCCTAATGTATGCTGAAGAGACTAAGGGACAACTCCAAACACGAGTATCAAGTCACAAATGTCACAGATATAAAATAAATTACTCTATCGCCTCTTCAACCAGCTTCACCACTCTGTTCTCTCAATGAAAATAAGAATTATAGAAAAAATATATCACTCCAAAAACAATGCCAATTAGAGCACTCCTATTCGTCGTATGTAGAATTACCAGTATCTGAGTTAAGACCAAGTTCCTGAGTGTATGTAGGGGTATGTAGGGGTACCAGTATCTGAGTTAAGACCAAGCTCCTGAGTATATGTGGGGTACTAGTATCTGGGTTATGACGAAGTTCCTGAGTATATGTAGGGGTACCAGTATCTGGGTTAAGACCAAGTTCCTGAGTGTATGTAGGGGTACTAGTATCTGAGTGAAGACCAAGTTCCTAAGTGTATGTAGGGGTACCAGTATCTGAGTGAAGACCAAGTTCCTAAGAGTATGTAGGGGTACCAGTATCTGGGTTAAGACCAAGTTCCTGAGTGTATGTAGGGGTACCAGTATCTGGGTTAAGACCAAGTTCCTGAGTGTATGTAGGGGTACTAGTATCTGAGTTAAGACCAAGCTCCTGAGTGTATGTAGGGGTACTGGTATCTGAGTTAAGACCAAGTTCCTGAGTGTATGTAGGGGTACCAGTATCTGGGTTAAGACCAAGTTCCTGAGTGTATGTAGGGATACCAGTGTCAGAGTTAAGACCAAGTTCCTGAGTGTATGTAGGGGTACCAGTATCTGGGTTAAGACCAAGTTCCTGAGTGTATGTAGGGGTACTAGTATCTGAGTTAAGACCAAGCTCCTGAGTGTATGTAGGGGTACTAGTATCTGAGTTAAGACCAAGCTCCTGAGAGTATGTAGGGGTACTGGTATCTGAGTTAAGACCAAGTTCCTGAGTGTATGTAGGGGTACTAGTATCTGAGTTAAGACCAAGCTCCTGAGTGTATGTAGAAGTACAAGTATCTGAGTTAAGACCAAGCTCCTGAGAGTATGTAGGGGTACTGGTATCTGAGTTAAGACCAAGTTCCTGAGTGTATGTAGGGGTACCAGTATCTGGGTTAAGACCAAGTTCCTGAGTGTATGTAGGGGTACTAGTATCTGAGTTAAGACCAAGCTCCTGAGTGTATGTAGGGGTACCAGTATCTGAGTTAAGACCAAGTTCCTGAGTATATGTAGGGATACCAGTGTCAGAGTTAAGACCAAGTTCCTAAGTGTATGTAGGGGTACTAGTATCTGAGTTAAGACCAAGTTCCTGAGTGTATGTAGGGATACCAGTGTCAGAGTTAAGACCAAGTTCCTGAGTGTATGTAGGGGTACCAGTATCTGGGTTAAGACCAAGTTCCTGAGTGTATGTAGGGGTACTAGTATCTGAGTTAAGACCAAGCTCCTGAGTGTATGTAGGGGTACTAGTATCTGAGTTAAGACCAAGCTCCTGAGAGTATGTAGGGGTACTGGTATCTGAGTTAAGACCAAGTTCCTGAGTGTATGTAGGGGTACTAGTATCTGAGTTAAGACCAAGCTCCTGAGTGTATGTAGGGGTACTAATATCTGAGTTAAGACCAAGCTCCTGAGAGTATGTAGGGGTACTGGTATCTGAGTTAAGACCAAGTTCCTGAGTGTATGTAGGGGTACTAGTATCTGAGTTAAGACCAAGCTCCTGAGTGTATGTAGGGGTACCAGTATCTGAGTTAAGACCAAGTTCCTGAGTATATGTAGGGGTACCAGTATCTGAGTTAAGACCAAGTTCCTAAGTGTATGTAGGGGTACTAGTATCTGGGTTAAGGCCAAGTTCCTGAGTGTATGTAGGGGAACCAGTATCTGAGTTAAGACCAAGTTCCAGAGTGTATGTAGGGGTACCAGTATCTGAGTTAAGACCAAGCTCCTGAGTGTATGTAGGGGTACTAGTATCTGGGTTAAGGCCAAGTTCCTAAGTGTATGTAGGGGTTCCAGTATCTGAGTTAACACCAAGTTCCTAAATGTATGTAGGGGTACTAGTATCTGAGTTAAGACCAAGCTCCTGAGTGTATGTAGGGGTACTAGTATCTGAGTTAAGACCAAGCTCCTGAGAGTATGTAGGGGTACTGGTATCTGAGTTAAGACCAAGTTCCTGAGTGTATGTAGGGGTACCAGTATCTGGGTTAAGACCAAGTTCCTGAGTGTATGTAGGGGTACTAGTATCTGAGTTAAGACCAAGCTCCTGAGTGTATGTAGGGGTACCAGTATCTGAGTTAAGACCAAGTTCCTAAGTGTATGTAGGGGTACCAGTATCTGAGTTAAGACCAAGTTCCTAAGTGTATGTAGGGGTACTAGTATCTGGGTTAAGGCCAAGTTCCTGAGTGTATGTAGGGGAACCATTATCTGAGTTAAGACCAAGTTCCAGAGTGTATGTAGGGGTACCAGTATCTGAGTTAAGACCAAGCTCCTGAGTGTATGTAGGGGTACTAGTATCTGGGTTAAGGCCAAGTTCCTAAGTGTATGTAGGGGTTCCAGTATCTGAGTTAACACCAAGTTCCTAAATGTATGTAGGGGTACCAGTATCTGGGTTAAGACCAAGTTCCTAAGTGTATGTAGGGGTTCCAGTATCTGAGTTAACACTAAGTTCCTGAGTGTATGTGGGGGTACCAGTATCTGGGTTAAGACCAAGTTCCTGACTGTATGTAGGGGTACCAGTATCTGAGTTAAGACCACGCTCCTGTATATGTGTAGGGGTACCAGTATCTGGGTTAAGACCAAGTTCCTAAGTGTATGTAGGGGTACCAGTATCTGAGTTAAGACCAAGCTCCTGAGTGTATGTAGGGTACCAGTATCTGGGTTAAGACCAAGTTCCTAAGTGTATGTAGGGGTACCAGTATCTGAGTTAAGACCAAGTTCCTGATTGTATGTAGGGGTACCAGTATCTGAGTTAAGACCAAGTTCCTGAGTGTATGTAGGGGTACCAGTATCTGAGTTAAGACCAAGCTCCTGAGTACATGTAGGGGTACTAGTATCTGAGTTAAGACCAAGTTCCTGAGTATATGTAGGGATACCAGTATCTCGGTTAAGACCAAGTTCCTAAGTGTATGTAGGGGTACCAGTATCTGGGTTAAGACCAAGTTCCTAAGTGTATGTAGGGGTACCAGTATCTGAGTTAAGACCAAGCTCCTGAGTATATGTAGGGGTACCAGTATCTGAGTTAAGACCAAGTTCCTGAGTATATGTAGGGGTACTAGTATCTGAGTTAAGAGCAAGTTCCTGAGTGTATGTAGGGGTACTAGTATCTGGGTTATGACCAAGTTCCTAAGTGTATGTAGGGGTACTAGTATCTGGGTTAAGGCCAAGTTCCTGAGTGTATGTAGGGGAACCAGTATCTGAGTTAAGACCAAGTTCCAGACTGTATGTAGGGGTACCAGTATCTGAGTTAAGACCAAGCTCCTGAGTGTATGTAGGGGTACTAGTATCTGGGTTAAGGCCAAGTTCCTAAGTGTATGTAGGGGTTCCAGTATCTGAGTTAACACCAAGTTCCTAAATGTATGTAGGGGTACCAGTATCTGGGTTAAGACCAAGTTCCTAAGTGTATGTAGGGGTTCCAGTATCTGAGTTAACACTAAGTTCCTGAGTGTATGAGGGGGTACCAGTATCTGGGTTAAGACCAAGTTCCTGACTGTATGTAGGGGTACCAGTATCTGAGTTAAGACCAAGTTCCTGAGTGTATGTAGGGGTACCAGTATCTGGGTTAAGACCAAGTTCCTAAGTGTATGTAGGGGTACCAGTATCTGAGTTAAGACCAAGTTCCTGAGTGTATGTAGGGGTACCAGTATCTGAGTTAAGACCAAGCTCCTGAGTATATGTGGGGTACTAGTATCTGGGTTATGACCAAGTTCCTGAGTATATGTAGGGGTACCAGTATCTGGGTTAAGACCAAGTTCCTGAGTGTATGTAGGGGTACTAGTATCTGAGTGAAGAGCAAGTTCCTAAGTGTATGTAGGGGTACCAGTATCTGAGTGAAGACCAAGTTCCTAAGTGTATGTAGGGGTATCAGTATCTGGGTTAAGACCAAGTTCCTGAGTGTATGTAGGGGTACCAGTATCTGGGTTAAGACCAAGTTCCTGAGTGTATGTAGGGGTACTAGTATCTGAGTTAAGACCAAGCTCCTGAGTGTATGTAGGGGTACTGGTATCTGAGTTAAGACCAAGTTCCTGAGTGTATGTAGGGGTACCAGTATCTGGGTTAAGACCAAGTTCCTGAGTGTATGTAGGGGTACTAGTATCTGAGTTAAGACCAAGCTCCTGAGTGTATGTAGGGGTACTAGTATCTGAGTTAAGACCAAGCTCCTGAGAGTATGTAGGGGTACTGGTATCTGAGTTAAGACCAAGTTCCTGAGTGTATGTAGGGGTACCAGTATCTGGGTTAAGACCAAGTTCCTGAGTGTATGTAGGGGTACTAGTATCTGAGTTAAGACCAAGCTCCTGAGTGTATGTAGGGGTACCAGTATCTGAGTTAAGACCAAGTTCCTGAGTATATGTAGGGGTACCAGTATCTGAGTTAAGACCAAGTTCCTAAGTGTATGTAGGGGTACTAGTATCTGGCTTAAGGCCAAGTTCCTGAGTGTATGTGGGGGAACCAGTATCTCAGTTAAGAGCAAGTTCCAGAGTGTATGTAGGGGTACCAGTATCTGAGTTAAGACCAAGTTCCTGAGTGTATGTAGGGGTACTAGTATCTGGGTTAAGGCCAAGTTCCTAAGTGTATGTAGGGGTTCCAGTATCTGAGTTAACACGAAGTTCCTAAATGTATGTAGGGGTACCAATATCTTGGTTAAGACCAAGTTCCTAAGTGTATGTAGGGGTTCCAGTATCTGAGTTACCACTATGTTCCTGAGTGTATGTGGGGGTACCAGTATCTGGGTTAAGACCAAGTTCCTGACTGTATGTAGGGGTACCAGTATCTGAGTTAAGACCACGCTCCTGTATATGTGTAGGGGTACCAGTATCTGGGTTAAGACCAAGTTCCTAAGTGTATGTAGGGGTACCAGTATCTGAGTTAAGACCAAGCTCCTGAGTGTATGTAGGGGTACCAGTATCTGGGTTAAGACCAAGTTCCTAAGTGTATGTAGGGGTACCAGTATCTGAGTTAAGACCAAGTTCCTGAGTGTATGTAGGGGTACCAGTATCTGAGTTAAGACCAAGTTCCTGAGTGTATGTAGGGGTACCAGTATCTGAGTTAAGACCAAGCTCCTGAGTACATGTAGGGGTACTAGTATCTGAGTTAAGACCAAGTTCCTGAGTATATGTAGGGATACCAGTATCTCGGTTAAGACCAAGTTCCTAAGTGTATGTAGGGGTACCAGTATCTGGGTTAAGACCAAGTTCCTAAGTGTATGTAGGGGTACCAGTATCTGAGTTAAGACCAAGCTCCTGAGTATATGTAGGGGTACCAGTATCTGAGTTAAGACCAAGTTCCTGAGTATATGTAGGGGTACTAGTGTCTGAGTTAAGAGCAAGTTCCTGAGTGTATGTAGGGGTACTAGTATCTGGGTTATGACCAAGTTCCTAAGTGTATGTAGGGGTACCAGTATCTGAGTTAAGACCAAGCTCCTGAGTATATGTAGGGGTACCAGTATCTGAGTTAAGACCAAGTTCCTGAGTATATGTAGGGGTACCAGTATCTGGGTTAAGACGAAGTTCCTGAGTGTATGTAGGGGTACCAGTATCTGAGTTAAGACCAAGTTCCTAAGTGTATGTAGGGGTACCAGTATCTGAGTTAAGACCAAGTTCCTAAGTGTATGTAGGGGTACCAGTATCTGAGGTAAGACCAAGTTCCTAAGTGTATGTAGGGGTACCAGTGTCTGAATTAAGACCAAGTTCCTAAGTGTATGTAGGGGTACCAGTATCTGGGTTAAGACCAAGTTCCTGAGTGTATGTAGGGGTACTAGTATCTGAGTTAAGACCAAGCTCCTGAGTGTATGTAGGGGTACCAGTATCTGGGTTAAGGCCAAGTTCCTAAGTGTATGTAGGGGTACCAGTATCTGAGTTAAGACCAAGTTCCTGAGTGTATGTAGGGGTACCAGTATCTGGGTTAAGACCAAGTTCCTGAGTGTATGTAGGGGTACCAGTATCTGAGTTAAGACCAAGTTCCTAAGTGTATGTAGGGGTATTATTATCTCGGTTAAGACCAAGTTCCTGAGTATATGTAGGGGTACTAGTATCTGAGTTAAGACCAAGCTCCTGAGTGTATGTAGGGGTACTGGTATCTGAGTTAAGACCAAGTTCCTGAGTGTATGTAGGGGTACCAGTATCTGGGTTAAGACCAAGTTCCTGAGTGTATGTAGGGGTACTAGTATCTGAGTTAAGACCAAGCTCCTGAGTGTATGTAGGGGTACTAGGATCTGAGTTAAGACCAAGCTCCTGAGAGTATGTAGGGGTACTGGTATCTGAGTTAAGACCAAGTTCCTGAGTGTATGTAGGGGTACCAGTATCTGGGTTAAGACCAAGTTCCTGAGTGTATGTAGGGGTACTAGTATCTGAGTTAAGACCAAGCTCCTGAGTGTATGTAGGGGTACCAGTATCTGAGTTAAGACCAAGTTCCTGAGTATATGTAGGGGTACCAGTATCTGAGTTAAGACCAAGTTCCTAAGTGTATGTAGGGGTACTAGTATCTGGCTTAAGGCCAAGTTCCTGAGTGTATGTAGGGGAACCAGTATCTCAGTTAAGAGCAAGTTCCTGAGTGTATGTAGGGGTACCAGTATCTGAGTTAAGACCAAGTTCCTGAGTGTATGTAGGGGTAGAAGTATCTGGGTTAAGGCCAAGTTCCTAAGTGTATGTAGGGGTTCCAGTATCTGAGTTAACACGAAGTTCCTAAATGTATGTAGGGGTACCAATATCTTGGTTAAGACCAAGTTCCTAAGTGTATGTAGGGGTTCCAGTATCTGAGTTAACACTATGTTCCTGAGTGTATGTGGGTGTACCAGTATCTGGGTTAAGACCAAGTTCCTGACTGTATGTAGGGGTACGAGTATCTGAGTTAAGACCACGCTCCTGTATATGTGTAGGGGTACCAGTATCTGGGTTAAGACCAAGTTCCTAAGTGTATGTAGGGGTACCAGTATCTGAGTTAAGACCAAGCTCCTGAGTGTATGTAGGGGTACCAGTATCTGGGTTAAGACCAAGTTCCTAAGTGTATGTAGGGGTACCAGTATCTGAGTTAAGACCAAGTTCCTGAGTGTATGTAGGGGTACCAGTATCTGAGTTAAGACCAAGTTCCTGAGTGTATGTAGGGGTACCAGTATCTGAGTTAAGACCAAGCTCCTGAGTACATGTAGGGGTACTAGTATCTGAGTTAAGACCAAGTTCCTGAGTATATGTAGGGATACCAGTATCTCGGTTAAGACCAAGTTCCTAAGTGTATGTAGGGGTACCAGTATCTGGGTTAAGACCAAGTTCCTAAGTGTATGTAGGGGTACCAGTATCTGAGTTAAGACCAAGCTCCTGAGTATATGTAGGGGTACCAGTATCTGAGTTAAGACCAAGTTCCTGAGTATATGTAGGGGTACTAGTATCTGAGTTAAGAGCAAGTTCCTGAGTGTATGTAGGGGTACTAGTATCTGGGTTAAGACCAAGTTCCTAAGTGTATGTAGGGGTACCAGTATCTGAGTTAAGACCAAGCTCCTGAGTATATGTAGGGGTACCAGTATCTGAGTTAAGACCAAGTTCCTGAGTATATGTAGGGGTACTAGTATCTGAGTAAAGACCAAGTTCCTAAGTCTATGTAGGGGTACCAGTATCTGGGTTAAGACGAAGTTCCTGAGTGTATGTAGGGGTACCAGTATCTGAGTTAAGACCAAGTTCCTAAGTGTATGTAGGGGTACCAGTATCTGAGTTAAGACCAAGTTCCTGAGTGTATGTAGGGGTACCAGTATCTGAGTTAAGACCAAGTTCCTAAGTGTATGTAGGGGTACCAGTATCTGAATTAAGACCAAGTTCCTAAGTGTATGTAGGGGTACCATTATCTGGGTTAAGACCAAGTTCCTGAGTGTATGTAGGGGTACTAGTATCTGAGTTAAGACCAAGCTCCTGAGTGTATGTAGGGGTACCAGTATCTGGGTTAAGACCAAGTTCCTGAGTGTATGTAGGGGTACTAGTATCTGAGTTAAGACTAAGCTCCTGAGTGTATGTAGGGGTACCAGTATCTGAGTTAAGACCAAGTTCCTGAGTATATGTAGGGGTACCAGTATCTGAGTTAAGACCAAGTTCCTAAGTGTATGTAGGGGTACTAGTATCTGGGTTAAGGCCAAGTTCCTGAGTGTATGTAGGGGAACCATTATCTGAATTAAGACCAAGTTCCAGAGTGTATGTAGGGGTACCAGTATCTGAGTTAAGACCAAGCTCCTGAGTGTATGTAGGGGTACTAGTATCTGGGTTAAGGCCAAGTTCCTAAGTGTATGTAGGGGTTCCAGTATCTGAGTTAACACCAAGTTCCTAAATGTATGTAGGGGTACCAGTATCTGGGTTAAGACCAAGTTCCTAAGTCTTAACTCAGATACTGGTACCCCTACATACACTCAGGAACTTGGTCTTAACTCAGATACTGGTACCCCTACATACACTCAGGAACTTGGTCTTAACTCAGATACTGGTACCCCTACATACACTTAGGAACTTGGTCTTGACCCAGATACTGGTACCCCTACATACACTCAGGAGCTTGGTCTTAACTCAGATACTGGTACCCCTACATACACTTAGGAACTTGGTCTTAACCCAGATACTGGTTCCCCTACACATATACAGGAGCGTGGTCTTAACTCAGATACTGGTACCCCTACATACAGTCAGGAACTTGGTCTTAACCCAGATACTGGTACCCCCACATACACTCAGGAACATAGTGGTAACTCAGATACTGGAACCCCTACATACACTTAGGAACTTGGTCTTAACCAAGATATTGGTACCCCTACATACATTTAGGAACTTCGTGTTAACTCAGATACTGGAACCCCTACATACACTTAGGAACTTGGTAGGGGTACTAGTATCTGAGTTAAGACCAAGTTCCTGAGTATATGTAGGGATACCAGTATCTCGGTTAAGACCAAGTTCCTAAGTGTATGTAGGGGTACCAGTATCTGGGTTAAGACCAAGTTCCTAAGTGTATGTAGGGGTACCAGTATCTGAGTTAAGACCAAGTTCCTAAGTGTATGTAGGGGTATTATTATCTCGGTTAAGACCAAGTTCCTGAGTATATGTAGGGGTACTAGTATCTGAGTTAAGACCAAGCTCCTGAGTGTATGTAGGGGTACTGGTATCTGAGTTAAGACCAAGTTCCTGAGTGTATGTAGGGGTACCAGTATCTGGGTTAAGACCAAGTTCCTGAGTGTATGTAGGGGTACTAGTATCTGAGTTAAGACCAAGCTCCTGAGTGTATGTAGGGGTACTAGGATCTGAGTTAAGACCAAGCTCCTGAGAGTATGTAGGGGTACTGGTATCTGAGTTAAGACCAAGTTCCTGAGTGTATGTAGGGGTACCAGTATCTGGGTTAAGACCAAGTTCCTGAGTGTATGTAGGGGTACTAGTATCTGAGTTAAGACCAAGCTCCTGAGTGTATGTAGGGGTACCAGTATCTGAGTTAAGACCAAGTTCCTGAGTATATGTAGGGGTACCAGTATCTGAGTTAAGACCAAGTTCCTAAGTGTATGTAGGGGTACTAGTATCTGGCTTAAGGCCAAGTTCCTGAGTGTATGTAGGGGAACCAGTATCTCAGTTAAGAGCAAGTTCCAGAGTGTATGTAGGGGTACCAGTATCTGAGTTAAGACCAAGTTCCTGAGTGTATGTAGGGGTAGAAGTATCTGGGTTAAGGCCAAGTTCCTAAGTGTATGTAGGGGTTCCAGTATCTGAGTTAACACGAAGTTCCTAAATGTATGTAGGGGTACCAATATCTTGGTTAAGACCAAGTTCCTAAGTGTATGTAGGGGTTCCAGTATCTGAGTTAACACTATGTTCCTGAGTGTATGTGGGTGTACCAGTATCTGGGTTAAGACCAAGTTCCTGACTGTATGTAGGGGTACGAGTATCTGAGTTAAGACCACGCTCCTGTATATGTGTAGGGGTACCAGTATCTGGGTTAAGACCAAGTTCCTAAGTGTATGTAGGGGTACCAGTATCTGAGTTAAGACCAAGCTCCTGAGTGTATGTAGGGGTACCAGTATCTGGGTTAAGACCAAGTTCCTAAGTGTATGTAGGGGTACCAGTATCTGAGTTAAGACCAAGTTCCTGAGTGTATGTAGGGGTACCAGTATCTGAGTTAAGACCAAGTTCCTGAGTGTATGTAGGGGTACCAGTATCTGAGTTAAGACCAAGCTCCTGAGTACATGTAGGGGTACTAGTATCTGAGTTAAGACCAAGTTCCTGAGTATATGTAGGGATACCAGTATCTCGGTTAAGACCAAGTTCCTAAGTGTATGTAGGGGTACCAGTATCTGGGTTAAGACCAAGTTCCTAAGTGTATGTAGGGGTACCAGTATCTGAGTTAAGACCAAGCTCCTGAGTATATGTAGGGGTACCAGTATCTGAGTTAAGACCAAGTTCCTGAGTATATGTAGGGGTACTAGTATCTGAGTTAAGAGCAAGTTCCTGAGTGTATGTAGGGGTACTAGTATCTGGGTTAAGACCAAGTTCCTAAGTGTATGTAGGGGTACCAGTATCTGAGTTAAGACCAAGCTCCTGAGTATATGTAGGGGTACCAGTATCTGAGTTAAGACCAAGTTCCTGAGTATATGTAGGGGTACTAGTATCTGAGTAAAGACCAAGTTCCTAAGTCTATGTAGGGGTACCAGTATCTGGGTTAAGACGAAGTTCCTGAGTGTATGTAGGGGTACCAGTATCTGAGTTAAGACCAAGTTCCTAAGTGTATGTAGGGGTACCAGTATCTGAGTTAAGACCAAGTTCCTGAGTGTATGTAGGGGTACCAGTATCTGAGTTAAGACCAAGTTCCTAAGTGTATGTAGGGGTACCAGTATCTGAATTAAGACCAAGTTCCTAAGTGTATGTAGGGGTACCATTATCTGGGTTAAGACCAAGTTCCTGAGTGTATGTAGGGGTACTAGTATCTGAGTTAAGACCAAGCTCCTGAGTGTATGTAGGGGTACCAGTATCTGGGTTAAGACCAAGTTCCTGAGTGTATGTAGGGGTACTAGTATCTGAGTTAAGACTAAGCTCCTGAGTGTATGTAGGGGTACCAGTATCTGAGTTAAGACCAAGTTCCTGAGTATATGTAGGGGTACCAGTATCTGAGTTAAGACCAAGTTCCTAAGTGTATGTAGGGGTACTAGTATCTGGGTTAAGGCCAAGTTCCTGAGTGTATGTAGGGGAACCATTATCTGAATTAAGACCAAGTTCCAGAGTGTATGTAGGGGTACCAGTATCTGAGTTAAGACCAAGCTCCTGAGTGTATGTAGGGGTACTAGTATCTGGGTTAAGGCCAAGTTCCTAAGTGTATGTAGGGGTTCCAGTATCTGAGTTAACACCAAGTTCCTAAATGTATGTAGGGGTACCAGTATCTGGGTTAAGACCAAGTTCCTAAGTCTTAACTCAGATACTGGTACCCCTACATACACTCAGGAACTTGGTCTTAACTCAGATACTGGTACCCCTACATACACTCAGGAACTTGGTCTTAACTCAGATACTGGTACCCCTACATACACTTAGGAACTTGGTCTTGACCCAGATACTGGTACCCCTACATACACTCAGGAGCTTGGTCTTAACTCAGATACTGGTACCCCTACATACACTTAGGAACTTGGTCTTAACCCAGATACTGGTTCCCCTACACATATACAGGAGCGTGGTCTTAACTCAGATACTGGTACCCCTACATACAGTCAGGAACTTGGTCTTAACCCAGATACTGGTACCCCCACATACACTCAGGAACATAGTGGTAACTCAGATACTGGAACCCCTACATACACTTAGGAACTTGGTCTTAACCAAGATATTGGTACCCCTACATACATTTAGGAACTTCGTGTTAACTCAGATACTGGAACCCCTACATACACTTAGGAACTTGGTAGGGGTACTAGTATCTGAGTTAAGACCAAGTTCCTGAGTATATGTAGGGATACCAGTATCTCGGTTAAGACCAAGTTCCTAAGTGTATGTAGGGGTACCAGTATCTGGGTTAAGACCAAGTTCCTAAGTGTATGTAGGGGTACCAGTATCTGAGTTAAGACCAAGCTCCTGAGTATATGTAGGGGTACCAGTATCTGAGTTAAGACCAAGTTCCTGAGTATATGTAGGGGTACTAGTATCTGAGTTAAGACCAAGTTCCTGAGTGTATGTAGGGGTACTAGTATCTGGGTTATGACCAAGTTCCTAAGTGTATGTAGGGGTACTAGTATCTGGGCTAAGGCCAAGTTCCTGAGTGTATGTAGGGGAACCAGTATCTGAGTTAAGACCAAGTTCCAGAGTGTATGTAGGGGTACCAGTATCTGAGTTAAGACCAAGCTCCTGAGTGTATGTAGGGGTACTAGTATCTGGGTTAAGGCCAAGTTCCTAAGTGTATGTAGGGGTTCCAGTATCTGAGTTAACACCAAGTTCCTAAATGTATGTAGGGGTACCAGTATCTGGGTTAAGACCAAGTTCCTAAGTGTATGTAGGGGTTCCAGTATCTGAGTTAACACTAAGTTCCTGAGTGTATGAGGGGGTACCAGTATCTGGGTTAAGACCAAGTTCCTGACTGTATGTAGGGGTACCAGTATCTGAGTTAAGACCAAGTTCCTGAGTGTATGTAGGGGTACCAGTATCTGGGTTAAGACCAAGTTCCTAAGTGTATGTAGGGGTACCAGTATCTGAGTTAAGACCAAGTTCCTGAGTGTATGTAGGGGTACCAGTATCTGAGTTAAGACCAAGCTCCTGACTATATGTGGGGTACTAGTATCTGGGTTATGACCAAGTTCCTGAGTGTATGTAGGGGTACCAGTATCTGGGTTAAGACCAAGTTCCTGAGTGTATGTAGGGGTACTAGTATCTGAGTGAAGACCAAGTTCCTAAGTGTATGTAGGGGTACCAGTATCTGAGTGAAGACCAAGTTCCTAAGTGTATGTAGGGGTACCAGTATCTGGGTTAAGACCAAGTTCCTGAGTGTATGTAGGGGTACCAGTATCTGGGTTAAGACCAAGTTCCTGAGTGTATGTAGGGGTACCAGTATCTGGGTTAAGTCCAAGTTCCTGAGTGTATGTAGGGGTACTAGTATCTGAGTTAAGACCAAGCTCCTGAGTGTATGTAGGGGTACTAGTATCTGAGTTAAGACCAAGCTCCTGAGTATATGTAGGGGTACCAGTATCTGAGTTAAGACCAAGTTCCTGAGTATATGTAGGGGTACTAGTATCTGAGTTAAGAGCTAGTTCCTGAGTGTATGTAGGGGTACTAGTATCTGGGTTATGACCAAGTTCCTAAGTGTATGTAGGGGTACCAGTATCTGAGTTAAGACCAAGCTCCTGAGTATATGTAGGGGTACCAGTATCTGAGTTAAGACCAAGTTCCTGAGTATATGTAGGGGTACTAGTATCTGAGTAAAGACCAAGTTCCTAAGTCTATGTAGGGGTACCAGTATCTGGGTTAAGACGAAGTTCCTGAGTGTATGTAGGGGTACCAGTATCTGAGTTAAGACCAAGTTCCTAAGTGTATGTAGGGGTACCAGTATCTGAGTTAAGACCAAGTTCCTAAGTGTATGTAGGGGTACCAGTATCTGAGTTAAGACCAAGTTCCTAAGTGTATGTAGGGGTACCAGTATCTGAATTAAGACCAAGTTCCTAAGTGTATGTAGGGGTACCAGTATCTGGGTTAAGACCAAGTTCCTGAGTGTATGTAGGGGTACTAGTATCTGAGTTAAGACCAAGCTCCTGAGTGTATGTAGGGGTACCAGTATCTGGGTTAAGGCCAAGTTCCTAAGTGTATGTAGGGGTACCAGTATCTGAGTTAAGACCAAGTTCCTGAGTGTATGTAGGGGTACCAGTATCTGGGTTAAGACCAAGTTCCTGAGTGTATGTAGGGGTACCAGTATCTGAGTTAAGACCAAGTTCCTGAGTGTATGTAGGGGTATTATTATCTCGGTTAAGACCAAGTTCCTGAGTATATGTAGGGGTACTAGTATCTGAGTTAAGACCAAGCTCCTGAGTGTATGTAGGGGTACTGGTATCTGAGTTAAGACCATGTTCCTGAGTGTATGTAGGGGTACCAGTATCTGGGTTAAGACCAAGTTCCTGAGTGTATGTAGGGGTACTAGTATCTGAGTTAAGACCAAGCTCCTGAGTGTATGTAGGGGTACCAGTATCTGAGTTAAGACCAAGTTCCTGAGTATATGTAGGGGTACCAGTATCTGAGTTAATACCAAGTTCCTAAGTGTATGTAGGGGTGCTAGTATCTGGCTTAAGGCCAAGTTCCTGAGTGTATGTAGGGGAACCAGTATCTCAGTTAAGAGCAAGTTCCAGAGTGTATGTAGGGGTACCAGTATCTGAGTTAAGACCAAGTTCCTGAGTGTATGTAGGGGTAGTAGTATCTGGGTTAAGGCCAAGTTCCTAAGTGTATGTAGGGGTTCCAGTATCTGAGTTAACACGAAGTTCCTAAATGTATGTAGGGGTACCAATATCTTGGTTAAGACCAAGTTCCTAAGTGTATGTAGGGGTTCCAGTATCTGAGTAAACACTATGTTCCTGAGTGTATGTGGGGGTACCAGTATCTGGGTTAAGACCAAGTTCCTGACTGTATGTAGGGGTACCAGTATCTGAGTTAAGACCACGCTCCTGTATATGTGTAGGGGTACCAGTATCTGGGTTAAGACCAAGTTCCTAAGTGTATGTAGGGGTACCAGTATCTGAGTTAAGACCAAGCTCCTGAGTGTATGTAGGGGTACCAGTATCTGGGTTAAGACCAAGTTCCTAAGTGTATGTAGGGGTACCAGTATCTGAGTTAAGACCAAGTTCCTGAGTGTATGTAGGGGTACCAGTATCTGAGTTAAGACCAAGTTCCTGAGTGTATGTAGGGGTACCAGTATCTGAGTTAAGACCAAGCTCCTGAGTACATGTAGGGGTACTAGTATCTGAGTTAAGACCAAGTTCCTGAGTATATGTAGGGATACCAGTATCTCGGTTAAGACCAAGTTCCTAAGTGTATGTAGGGGTACCAGTATCTGGTTTAAGACCAAGTTCCTAAGTGTATGTAGGGGTACCAGTATCTGAGTTAAGACCAAGCTCCTGAGTATATGTAGGGGTACCAGTATCTGAGTTAAGACCAAGTTCCTGAGTATATGTAGGGGTACTAGTATCTGAGTTAAGAGCAAGTTCCTGAGTGTATGTAGGGGTACTAGTATCTGGGTTATGACCAAGTTCCTAAGTGTATGTAGGGGTACCAGTATCTGAGTTAAGACCAAGCTCCTGAGTATATGTAGGGGTACCAGTATCTGAGGTAAGACCAAGTTCCTGAGTATATGTAGGGGTACTAGTATCTGAGTAAAGACCAAGTTCCTAAGTCTATGTAGGGGTACCAGTATCTGAGTTAAGACGAAGTTCCTGAGTGTATGTAGGGGTACCAGTATCTGAGTTAAGACCAAGTTCCTAAGAGTATGTAGGGGTACCAGTATCTGAGTTAAGACCAAGTTCCTGAGTGTATGTAGGGGTACCAGTATCTGAGTTAAGACCAAGTTCCTAAGTGTATGTAGGGGTACCAGTATCTGAATTAAGACCAAGTTCCTAAGTGTATGTAGGGGTACCATTATCTGGGTTAAGACCAAGTTCCTGAGTGTATGTAGGGGTACTAGTATCTGAGTTAAGACCAAGCTCCTGAGTGTATGTAGGGGTACCAGTATCTGGGTTAAGGCCAAGTTCCTAAGTGTATGTAGGGGTACCAGTATCTGAGTTAAGACCAAGTTCCTGAGTGTATGTAGGGGTACCAGTATCTGGGTTAAGACCAAGTTCCTGAGTGTATGTAGGGGTACCAGTATCTGAGTTAAGACCAAGTTCCTAAGTGTATGTAGGGGTATTATTATCTCGGTCAAGACCAAGTTCCTGAGTATATGTAGGGGTACTAGTATCTGAGTTAAGACCAAGCTCCTGAGTGTATGTAGGGGTACTGGTATCTGAGTTAAGACCAAGTTCCTGAGTGTATGTAGGGGTACCAGTATCTGGGTTAAGACCAAGTTCCTGAGTGTATGTAGGGGTACTAGTATCTGAGTTAAGACCAAGCTCCTGAGCGTATGTAGGAGTACTAGTATCTGAGTTAAGACCAAGCTCCTGAGAGTATGTAGGGGTACTGGTATCTGAGTTAAGACCAAGTTCCTGAGTGTATGTAGGGGTACCAGTATCTGGGTTAAGACCAAGTTCCTGAGTGTATGTAGGGGTACTAGTATCTGAGTTAAGACCAAGCTCCTGAGTGTATGTAGGGGTACCAGTATCTGAGTTAAGACCAAGTTCCTGAGTATATGTAGGGGTACCAGTATCTGAGTTAAGACCAAGTTCCTAAGTGTATGTAGGGGTACTAGTATCTGGGTTAAGGCCAAGTTCCTGAGTGTATGTAGGGGAACCAGTATCTGAGTTAAGACGAAGTTCCAGAGTGTATGTAGGGGTACCAGTATCTGAGTTAAGACCAAGCTCCTGAGTGTATGTAGGGGTACTAGTATCTGGGTTAAGGCCAAGTTCCTAAGTGTATGTAGGGGTTCCAGTATCTGAGTTAACACCAAGTTCCTAAATGTATGTAGGGGTACCAGTATCTGGGTTAAGACCAAGTTCCTAAGTGTATGTAGGGGTTCCAGTATCTGAGTTAACACTAAGTTCCTGAGTGTATGTGGGGGTACCAGTATCTGGGTTAAGACCAAGTTCCTGACTGTATGTAGGGGTACCAGTATCTGAGTTAAGACCACGCTCATGTATATGTGTAGGGGTACCAGTATCTGGGTTAAGACCAAGTTCCTAAGTGTATGTAGGGGTACCAGTATCTGAGTTAAGACCAAGCTCCTGAGTGTATGTAGGGGTACCAGTATCTGGGTTAAGACCAAGTTCCTAAGTGTATGTAGGGGTACCAGTATCTGAGTTAAGACCAAGTTCCTGAGTGTATGTAGGGGTACCAGTATCTGAGTTAAGACCAAGTTCCTGAGTGTATGTAGGGGTACCAGTATCTGAGTTAAGACCAAGCTCCTGAGTACATGTAGGGGTACTAGTATCTGAGTTAAGACGAAGTTCCTGAGTATATGTAGGGATACCAGTATCTCGGTTAAGACCAAGTTCCTAAGTGTATGTAGGGGTACCAGTATCTGGGTTAAGACCAAGTTCCTAAGTGTATGTAGGGGTACCAGTATCTGAGTTAAGACCAAGCTCCTGAGTATATGTAGGGGTACCAGTATCTGAGTTAAGACCGAGTTCCTGAGTATATGTAGGGGTACTAGTATCTGAGTTAAGAGCAAGTTCCTGAGTGTATGTAGGGGTACTAGTATCTGGGTTATGACCAAGTTCCTAAGTGTATGTAGGGGTACCAGTATCTGGGTTAAGACCAAGTTCCTGAGTGTATGTAGGGGTACCAGTATCTGGGTTAAGACCAAGTTCCTGAGTGTATGTAGGGGTACTAGTATCTGAGTTAAGACCAAGCTCCTGAGTGTATGTAGGGGTACTGGTATCTGAGTTAAGACCAAGTTCCTGAGTGTATGTAGGGGTACCAGTATCTGGGTTAAGACCAAGTTCCTGAGTGTATGTAGGGGTACTAGTATCTGAGTTAAGACCAAGCTCCTGAGTGTATGTAGGGGTACTAGTATCTGAGTTAAGACCAAGCTCCTGAGAGTATGTAGGGGTACTGGTATCTGAGTTAAGACCAAGTTCCTGAGTGAATGTAGGGGTACCAGTATCTGGGTTAAGACCAAGTTCCTGAGTGTGTGTAGGGGTACTAGTATCTGAGTTAAGACCAAGCTCCTGAGTGTATGTAGGGGTACCACTATCTGAGTTAAGACCAAGTTCCTGAGTATATGTAGGGGTACCAGTATCTGAGTTAAGACCAAGTTCCTAAGTGTATGTAGGGGTACTAGTATCTGGGTTAAGGCCAAGTTCCTGAGTGTATGTAGGGGAACCATTATCTGAGTTAAGACCAAGTTCCAGAGTGTATGTAGGGGTACCAGTATCTGAGTTAAGACCAAGTTCCTGAGTGTATGTAGGGGTACCAGTATCTGAGTTAAGACCAAGTTCCTGAGTGTATGTAGGGGTACCAGTATCTGAGTTAAGACCAAGCTCCTGAGTACATGTAGGGGTACTAGTATCTGAGTTAAGACCAAGTTCCTGAGTATATGTAGGGATACCAGTATCTCGGTTAAGACCAAGTTCCTAAGTGTATGTAGGGGTACCAGTATCTGGTTTAAGACCAAGTTCCTAAGTGTATGTAGGGGTACCAGTATCTGAGTTAAGACCAAGCTCCTGAGTATATGTAGGGGTACCAGTATCTGAGTTAAGACCAAGTTCCTGAGTATATGTAGGGGTACTAGTATCTGAGTTAAGAGCAAGTTCCTGAGTGTATGTAGGGGTACTAGTATCTGGGTTATGACCAAGTTCCTAAGTGTATGTAGGGGTACCAGTATCTGAGTTAAGACCAAGCTCCTGAGTATATGTAGGGGTACCAGTATCTGAGGTAAGACCAAGTTCCTGAGTATATGTAGGGGTACTAGTATCTGAGTAAAGACCAAGTTCCTAAGTCTATGTAGGGGTACCAGTATCTGAGTTAAGACGAAGTTCCTGAGTGTATGTAGGGGTACCAGTATCTGAGTTAAGACCAAGTTCCTAAGAGTATGTAGGGGTACCAGTATCTGAGTTAAGACCAAGTTCCTGAGTGTATGTAGGGGTACCAGTATCTGAGTTAAGACCAAGTTCCTAAGTGTATGTAGGGGTACCAGTATCTGAATTAAGACCAAGTTCCTAAGTGTATGTAGGGGTACCATTATCTGGGTTAAGACCAAGTTCCTGAGTGTATGTAGGGGTACTAGTATCTGAGTTAAGACCAAGCTCCTGAGTGTATGTAGGGGTACCAGTATCTGGGTTAAGGCCAAGTTCCTAAGTGTATGTAGGGGTACCAGTATCTGAGTTAAGACCAAGTTCCTGAGTGTATGTAGGGGTACCAGTATCTGGGTTAAGACCAAGTTCCTGAGTGTATGTAGGGGTACCAGTATCTGAGTTAAGACCAAGTTCCTAAGTGTATGTAGGGGTATTATTATCTCGGTCAAGACCAAGTTCCTGAGTATATGTAGGGGTACTAGTATCTGAGTTAAGACCAAGCTCCTGAGTGTATGTAGGGGTACTGGTATCTGAGTTAAGACCAAGTTCCTGAGTGTATGTAGGGGTACCAGTATCTGGGTTAAGACCAAGTTCCTGAGTGTATGTAGGGGTACTAGTATCTGAGTTAAGACCAAGCTCCTGAGCGTATGTAGGAGTACTAGTATCTGAGTTAAGACCAAGCTCCTGAGAGTATGTAGGGGTACTGGTATCTGAGTTAAGACCAAGTTCCTGAGTGTATGTAGGGGTACCAGTATCTGGGTTAAGACCAAGTTCCTGAGTGTATGTAGGGGTACTAGTATCTGAGTTAAGACCAAGCTCCTGAGTGTATGTAGGGGTACCAGTATCTGAGTTAAGACCAAGTTCCTGAGTATATGTAGGGGTACCAGTATCTGAGTTAAGACCAAGTTCCTAAGTGTATGTAGGGGTACTAGTATCTGGGTTAAGGCCAAGTTCCTGAGTGTATGTAGGGGAACCAGTATCTGAGTTAAGACGAAGTTCCAGAGTGTATGTAGGGGTACCAGTATCTGAGTTAAGACCAAGCTCCTGAGTGTATGTAGGGGTACTAGTATCTGGGTTAAGGCCAAGTTCCTAAGTGTATGTAGGGGTTCCAGTATCTGAGTTAACACCAAGTTCCTAAATGTATGTAGGGGTACCAGTATCTGGGTTAAGACCAAGTTCCTAAGTGTATGTAGGGGTTCCAGTATCTGAGTTAACACTAAGTTCCTGAGTGTATGTGGGGGTACCAGTATCTGGGTTAAGACCAAGTTCCTGACTGTATGTAGGGGTACCAGTATCTGAGTTAAGACCACGCTCATGTATATGTGTAGGGGTACCAGTATCTGGGTTAAGACCAAGTTCCTAAGTGTATGTAGGGGTACCAGTATCTGAGTTAAGACCAAGCTCCTGAGTGTATGTAGGGGTACCAGTATCTGGGTTAAGACCAAGTTCCTAAGTGTATGTAGGGGTACCAGTATCTGAGTTAAGACCAAGTTCCTGAGTGTATGTAGGGGTACCAGTATCTGAGTTAAGACCAAGTTCCTGAGTGTATGTAGGGGTACCAGTATCTGAGTTAAGACCAAGCTCCTGAGTACATGTAGGGGTACTAGTATCTGAGTTAAGACGAAGTTCCTGAGTATATGTAGGGATACCAGTATCTCGGTTAAGACCAAGTTCCTAAGTGTATGTAGGGGTACCAGTATCTGGGTTAAGACCAAGTTCCTAAGTGTATGTAGGGGTACCAGTATCTGAGTTAAGACCAAGCTCCTGAGTATATGTAGGGGTACCAGTATCTGAGTTAAGACCGAGTTCCTGAGTATATGTAGGGGTACTAGTATCTGAGTTAAGAGCAAGTTCCTGAGTGTATGTAGGGGTACTAGTATCTGGGTTATGACCAAGTTCCTAAGTGTATGTAGGGGTACCAGTATCTGGGTTAAGACCAAGTTCCTGAGTGTATGTAGGGGTACCAGTATCTGGGTTAAGACCAAGTTCCTGAGTGTATGTAGGGGTACTAGTATCTGAGTTAAGACCAAGCTCCTGAGTGTATGTAGGGGTACTGGTATCTGAGTTAAGACCAAGTTCCTGAGTGTATGTAGGGGTACCAGTATCTGGGTTAAGACCAAGTTCCTGAGTGTATGTAGGGGTACTAGTATCTGAGTTAAGACCAAGCTCCTGAGTGTATGTAGGGGTACTAGTATCTGAGTTAAGACCAAGCTCCTGAGAGTATGTAGGGGTACTGGTATCTGAGTTAAGACCAAGTTCCTGAGTGAATGTAGGGGTACCAGTATCTGGGTTAAGACCAAGTTCCTGAGTGTGTGTAGGGGTACTAGTATCTGAGTTAAGACCAAGCTCCTGAGTGTATGTAGGGGTACCACTATCTGAGTTAAGACCAAGTTCCTGAGTATATGTAGGGGTACCAGTATCTGAGTTAAGACCAAGTTCCTAAGTGTATGTAGGGGTACTAGTATCTGGGTTAAGGCCAAGTTCCTGAGTGTATGTAGGGGAACCATTATCTGAGTTAAGACCAAGTTCCAGAGTGTATGTAGGGGTACCAGTATCTGAGTTAAGACCAAGCTCCTGAGTGTATGTAGGGGTACTAGTATCTGGGTTAAGGCCAAGTTCCTAAGTGTATGTAGGGGTTCCAGTATCTGAGTTAACACCAAGTTCCTAAATGTATGTAGGGGTACCAGTATCTGGGTTAAGACCAAGGTCCTAAGTGTATGTAGGGGTTCCAGTATCTGAGTTAACACTAAGTTCCTGAGTGTATGTGGGGGTACCAGTATCTGGGTTAAGACCAAGTTCCTGACTGTATGTAGGGGTACCAGTATCTGAGTTAAGACCACGCTCCTGTATATGTGTAGGGGTACCAGTATCTGGGTTAAGACCAAGTTCCTAAGTGTATGTAGGGGTACCAGTATCTGAGTTAAGACCAAGCTCCTGAGTGTATGTAGGGTACCAGTATCTGGGTTTTGACCAAGTTCCTAAGTGTATGTAGGGCTACCAGTATCTGAGTTAAGACCAAGTTCCTGAGTGTATGTAGGGGTACCAGTATCTGGGTTAAGACCAAGTTCCTGAGTGTATGTAGGGGTACCAGTATCTGAGTTAAGACCAAGCTCCTGAGTACATGTAGGGGTACTAGTATCTGAGTTAAGACCAAGTTCCTGAGTATATGTAGGGATAGCAGTATCTCGGTTAAGACCAAGTTCCTAAGTGTATGTAGGGGTACCAGTATCTGGGTTAAGACCAAGTTCCTAAGTGTATGTAGGGGTACCAGTATCTGAGTTAAGACCAAGCTCTTGAGTATATGTAGGGGTACCAGTATCTGAGTTAAGACCAAGTTCCTGAGTATATGTAGGGGTACTAATATCTGAGTTAAGACCAAGTTCCTGAGTGTATGTAGGGGTACTAGTATCTGGGATATGACCAAGTTCCTAAGTGTATGTAGGGGTACTAGTATCTGGGTTAAGGCCAAGTTCCTGAGTGTATGTAGGGGAACCAGTATCTGAGTTAAGACCAAGTTCCAGAGTGTATGTAGGGGTACCAGTATCTGAGTTAAGACCAAGCTCCTGAGTGTATGTAGGGGTACTAGTATCTGGGTTAAGGCCAAGTTCCTAAGTGTATGTAGGGGTTCCAGTATCTGAGTTAACACCAAGTTCCTAAATGTATGTAGGGGTACCAGTATCTGGGTTAAGACCAAGTTCCTAAGTGTATGTAGGGGTTCCAGTATCTGAGTTAACACTAAGTTCCTGAGTGTATGAGGGGGTACCAGTATCTGGGTTAAGACCAAGTTCCTGACTGTATGTAGGGGTACCAGTATCTGAGTTAAGACCAAGTTCCTGAGTGTATGTAGGGGTACCAGTATCTGAGTTAAGACCAAGTTCCTGAGTGTATGTAGGGGTACCAGTATCTGAGTTAAGACCAAGCTCCTGAGTATATGTGGGGTACTAGTATCTGGGTTATGACCAAGTTCCTGAGTATATGTAGGGGTACCAGTATCTGGGTTAAGACCAAGTTCCTGAGTGTATGTAGGGGTACTAGTATCTGAGTGAAGACCAAGTTCCTAAGTGTATGTAGGGGTACCAGTATCTGAGTGAAGACCAAGTTCCTAAGTGTATGTAGGGGTACCAGTATCTGGGTTAAGACCAAGTTCCTGAGTGTATGTAGGGGTACCAGTATCTGGGTTAAGACCAAGTTCCTGAGTGTATGTAGGGGTACTAGTATCTGAGTTAAGACCAAGCTCCTGAGTGTATGTAGGGATACTGGTATCTGAGTTAAGACCAAGTTCCTGAGTGTATGTAGGGGTACCAGTATCTGGGTTAAGACCAAGTTCCTGAGTGTATGTAGGGGTACTAGTATCTGAGTTAAGACCAAGCTCCTGAGTGTATGTAGGGGTACTAGTATCTGAGTTAAGACCAAGCTCCTGAGAGTATGTAGGGGTACTGGTATCTGAGTTAAGACCAAGTTCCTGAGTGTATGTAGGGGTACCAGTATCTGGGTTAAGACCAAGTTCCTGAGTGTATGTAGGGGTACTAGTATCTGAGTTAAGACCAAGCTCCTGAGTGTATGTAGGGGTACCAGTATCTGAGTTACGACCAAGTTCCTGAGTATATGTAGGGGTACCAGTATCTGAGTTAAGACCAAGTTCCTAAGTGTATGTAGGGGTACTAGTATCTGGCTTAAGGCCAAGTTCCTGAGTGTATGTAGGGGAACCAGTATCTGAGTTAAGACCAAGTTCCAGAGTGTATGTAGGGGTACCAGTATCTGAGTTAAGACCAAGTTCCTGAGTGTATGTAGGGGTACTAGTATCTGGGTTAAGGCCAAGTTCCTAAGTGTATGTAGGGGTTCCAGTATCTGAGTTAACACCAAGTTCCTAAATGTATGTAGGGGTACCAATATCTGGGTTAAGACCAAGTTCCTAAGTGTATGTAGGGGTTCCAGTATCTGAGTGAACACTATGTTCCTGAGTGTATGTGGGGGTACCAGTATCTGGGTTAAGACCAAGTTCCTGACTGTATGTAGGGGTACCAGTATCTGAGTTAAGACCACGCTCCTGTATATGTGTAGGGGTACCAGTATCTGGGTTAAGACCAAGTTCCTAAGTGTATGTAGGGGTACCAGTATCTGAGTTAAGACCAAGCTCCTGAGTGTATGTAGGGGTACCAGTATCTGGGTTAAGACCAAGTTCCTAAGTGTATGTAGTGGTACCAGTATCTGAGTTAAGACCAAGTTCCTGAGTGTATGTAGGGGTACCAGTATCTGAGTTAAGACCAAGTTCCTGAGTGTATGTAGGGGTACCAGTATCTGAGTTAAGACCAAGCTCCTGAGTACATGTAGGGGTACTAGTATCTGAGTTAAGACCAAGTTCCTGAGTATATGTAGGGATAGCAGTATCTCGGTTAAGACCAAGTTCCTAAGTGTATGTAGGGGTACCAGTATCTGGGTTAAGACCAAGTTCCTAAGTGTATGTAGGGGTACCAGTATCTGAGTTAAGACGAAGCTCCTGAGTATATGTAGGGGTACCAGTATCTGAGTTAAGACCAAGTTCCTGAGTATATGTAGGGGTACTAGTATCTGAGTTAAGACCAAGTTCCTGAGTGTATGTAGGGGTACTAGTATCTGGGTTATGACCAAGTTCCTAAGTGTATGTAGGGGTACCAGTATCTGAGTTAAGACCAAGCTCCTGAGTATATGTAGGGGTACCAGTATCTGAGTTAAGACCAAGTTCCTGAGCATATGTAGGGGTACTAGTATCTGAGTAAAGACCAAGTTCCTAAGTCTATGTAGGGGTACCAGTATCTGGGTTAAGACGAAGTTCCTGAGTGTATGTAGGGGTACCAGTATCTGAGTTAAGACCAAGTTACTAAGTGTATGTAGGGGTACCAGTATCTGAGTTAAGACCAAGTTCCTAAGTGTATGTAGGGGTACCAGTATCTGAGTTAAGACCAAGTTCCTAAGTGTATGTAGGGGTACCAGTATCTGAATTAAGACCAAGTTCCTAAGTGTATGTAGGGGTACCAGTATCTGGGTTAAGACCAAGTTCCTGAGTGTATGTAGGGGTACTAGTATCTGAGTTAAGACCAAGCTCCTGAGTGTATGTAGGGGTACCAGTATCTGGGTTAAGGCCAAGTTCCTAAGTGTATGTAGGGGTACCAGTATCTGAGTTAAGACCAAGTTCCTGAGTGTATGTAGGGGTACCAGTATCTGGGTTAAGACCAAGTTCCTGAGTGTATGTAGGGGTACCAGTATCTGAGTTAAGACCAAGTTCCTAAGTGTATGTAGGGGTATTATTATCTCGGTTAAGACCAAGTTCCTGAGTATATGTAGGGGTACCAGTATCTGAGTTAAGACCAAGGTCCTGAGTATATGTAGGGGTACTAGTATCTGAGTTAAGACCAAGGTCCTGAGTATATGTAGGGGTACTAGTATCTGAGTTAAGACCAAGTTCCTGAGTGTATGTAGGGGTACCAGAATCTGGGTTAAGACCAAGTTCCTAAGTGTATGTAGGGGTACCATTATCTGGGTTAAGACCAAGTTCTTGAGTGGATGTAGGGGTACCAGTATCTGAGTTAAGACCAAGTTAGTTCCTGAGTGTATGTAGGGGTACCAGTATCTGAGTTAAGACCAAGTTCTTGAGTGTATGTAGGAGTACCAGCGTAGGAGTTAGGACCAAGTTCCTGAGAATATGTAGGATTACCAGTGTCAGAGTTAACTTCCTGAGTGTATATAGGGGTACTAGTATCTGAGTTAAGACCAAGCTCCTGAGTATATGTAGGGGTACCAGTATCTCGGTTAAGACCAAGTTCCTGAGTATATGTAGGGGTACTAGTATATGAGTTAAGACCAAGTTCCTGAGTGTATGTAGGCGTACCAGTATCTGGGTTAAGACCAAGTTCCTAAGTGTATGCAGGGGTACTAGTATCTGAGTTAAGACCAAGCTCCTGAGTGTATGTAGGGGTACCAGTATCTCGGTTCCGACCAAGTTCCTAAGTGTATGTAAGGGTTCCAGTAGTTGGGTTAAGACCAAGTTCCTGAGTATATGTAGGGGTACTAGTATCTGAGTTCAGACCAAGTTCCTAAGTGTATGTAGGGGTACCAGTATCTGGGTTAAGACCAAGTTCCTGAGTGTATGTAGGGGTACTAGTATCTGAGTTAAGACCAAGTTCCTGAGTGTATGTAGGGGTACTAGTATCTGAGTTAAGACCAAGTTCTTGAGTGTATGTAGGGGTACTAGTATCTGAGTTAAGACCAAGTTCCTAAGTGTATGTAGGGGTACCAGTATCTGAGTTAAGACCAAGTTCCTAAGTGTATGTAGGGGTACCAGTATCTGAGTTAAGACCAAATTCTTGAGTGTATGTAGGGGTACTAGTATCTGAGTTAAGACCAAGTTCCTAAGTGTATGTAGGGGTACCAGTATCTGGGTTAAAACCAAGTTCCTAAGTGTATGTAGGGGTACCAGTATCTGAGTTAAGACCAAGTTCTTGAGTGTATGTAGGGGTACTAGTATCTGAGTTAAGACCAAGTTCCTGAGTGTATGTAGGGGTACCAGTATCTGAATTAAGACCAAGTTCCAGAGTGTATGTAGGGGTACCAGTATCTGAGTTAAGACCAAGTTCTTGAGTGTATGTAGGGGTACTAGTATCTGAGTTAAGACCAAGTTCCTGAGTGTTTGTAGGGGTACTAGTATCTGAGTGAAGACCAAGTTACTGAGTGTGTGTAGGGGTACTAATATCTGAATTTAGATTAAGTTCCTGAATGTTTTCCCCTATTCATATGCCTCAGAGTGTTTAATGTTTGAAAACTCGTTGTTTGACATCGGTATGATAAATTTTGGCTAAGGTATTTGTCATTGGGGCTAATGTATTTTCTTTACAGTACACACACGGGAATAGTAAAGAGAAGATTTTACGTTTACACGTAAACATTTAATCCAATTAAAAGAGGATTTCAATCAACAATATATATATATATATTTCGTTGCTCAGAACACACAAACAACTTCACAGTTATATCTTGCCACAGAAAGGTTTTATATACTCATATACATCCTTTTTAGATCTATTGTATTTATACAATTATGTAATTTCAGAATGAAATTTATCTCCTGATATATGCTCTTGATTCTACGAAAGCCGAATAGACTCACTTACTAAGAAAAAATTTTATATATTATCTCGTTATTACGAGATAATTCACTCGTTTTTTCGAGACAATTAACTCATTATTTCGAGATCTTTTCTCGTTATTACGAGATAATTAACTCGTTATTTCGAGATCTTTTCTCATATTTACCAGATTTCGAAATAACGAGTTAATAATCTCAAAATAATGAGAAAAGATGTCGAAATAACGAGATAATTATTTCGAAATAACGAGTTAATTATCTCGAAATTACGAGTGAATTATCTCGAAATAACGAGAAAAGATCTCAAAATAACGACTTAATTATCTGGAAAGAACGAGAAAAGATCTCGAAATAGCGAGGTAATTATCTCTAAATAACGAGTTAATTATCCCGAAATAACGAGTTAATTATCTCGAAATAACGAGAAAAGATCTCGAAATAACGAGAAAATACATAAAAAAATTATCATCTACGAACGTATACTACCATCTGCTGGGCCAATCAAATGAAGCACGGAAAGATACACAAATATTTTATTTATAATCAACATGACTGCCCCATGTCCATATTTACGTCGTACTTTCGTCGGCGATTTTTCTTTTTGTATATATATATATAGTCTAATGAATAAAACAAAATCAGTTCATCTATCAGAATGACAAAATAGTCATGCGACATTTCAATAACCAAAATGAAAAGTTGTTGCAGAGCGCAGGGAAAGCAAGGAGGCTAGACTAATACAAAAAATACATCGATCCATTTTCCATTAATGACACGGCATTTAGCGCTAAATTATATTGTTATGACGTCACGTTTAAAAGTTTGACAAGTCAGATATTATATTATTACGTCACGAGCAGTGATACTCAGCTTGATATTACTTTCTGTTTTTGGCCGGATTGCAAAGCAATTGAAGGATCGCCGGATCCAACTTTAATCAAGCCCATTACGTAGTTTCATTATGACGTACCAGTTAAAATCATGTTTGACGGGCCATTTATTTATGACGTCATAATGAAAAAAGTGTGCCGAAAGGTGCGATGTCGGGCATTTGACGATCAGTCAATTGAGGGATCGCCAGATCCAACTTAAACCACGCCCATCACTTTTTCATTGTGACGTCACCGTTTAATTTATGTTTGACATGCCATTTATTTATGACGTCATAATGAAAAAGTGTGCCAAAAGGTGCAATGCTAGGCATCTGACGATCAGTCAATTCCGGTCTATAGATTTGCGATGTTTGGTTGTCTGTCTGCCCATCTGTCTGTCCGTCAACATTTTGGTAAAATTTACGGGTTGAAGCAAAATCTCAGCAGCTAAGAAGAGGATAAATATGATATTTTACATATAGATTCATTATGACCAGAGCTTTCAAATTATGCCATGACGTTTGGCCTAGTGACCTTGACAGCGGACTTTGACCTACTTTTAAGAAACTTCAACTTCGGCTATATCTTTTGAATCGATAGGGATAGGGCTTTAATACTTAAAACATAGGTTCTTTATGACGCGTGTTTTGAATTGATACCATGGATTTGACTTTTTGTATTTAACCTTGGTTGGAATTTGCTTTACATTCCGGCCATACCGCCTTCAGCGATTTCTTGTTGAAAAATGGACCGGAGTAGAGATATATTCACTTTAACAACGGAACAAAATGCTTCGTGTTCCCTCCAAATCTAATGCGTAATAAGCAAAGTTAACGTCATTCTGTTCTGTTTGGGGCTAACGTTGATCATTCTGCCGTCCAATGTTACAGTTCCATAGTTTAAACAAAGAGGTATATCTATGAACGGAAAAGGATAAACACAAGAGACTCCGTTTCAGATCGAATATAATTTTAAAACAAATTTACAGAGTTATACACATGCTTTAATATTATAGCTCGGACGCTTTTATTTAATGATTATATTTAATTTGTTCTTTATGGTTTCTTATATCAAAAGGTTATTATAGGCAATGTCGCCTTTAAATGTAACAATTGATACTATTTACCGTCCATTTTCTACTATAGTCAAACTATTTAGCACAAAATTTGATTGTATTGACGTCAGACAAGCATAATAATCGAAAGTCAATTTCTTTATTGAGTTGTGTATTAATAGAATACTCTAAAATGATTAAGTTTAGTTTCAATTGTAGTGCAGATTTTTTATCATTGGAAATCCCTCGCCAAAAAAAAAAAAAAAAAAAAAAAAAAAAAAAAAAAAAAAAACATAAAAAAAATAAAATAAATGAATAAAACAAAAGTGTTTCCATCGTAACGCCGTGTGATTAGTGCCAACGCACCAATGAACTATTATCGTCTGTTAATGGAGGTTAGTGTTTGTCGTCTATGTACAGAGGATTCTGTGTATTGTCTGTGAATAGAGGATGGTGTGTATTGTCTGTGAATGGAGGATGGTGTGTATTGTCTGTGTATGGAGGATTGTGTGCATTGTCTGTGTATAGAGGACGGTGTGTATTGTCTGTGTATGGAGGACGGTGTGTATTGTCTGTGTATGGAGGATGGTGTGTATTGTCTGTGTATGGAGGACGGTGTGTATTGTCTGTGTATGGAGGATGGTGTGTATTGTCTGTGTATGGAGGACGGTGTGTATTGTCTGTGTATGGAGGATGGTGTGTATTGTCTGTGTATGGAGGATGGTGTGTATTGTTTCTGTATGGAAGATGGTGTGTATTGTATGTGAATGGAGGATGGTGTGTATTGTCTGTGTATGGAGGATGGTGTGTATTGTCTGTGTATGGAAGATGGTGTGTATTGTCTGTGTATGGAGTATGGTGTGTATTGTCTGTGTATGGAGGATGGTGTGTATTGTCTGTGTATGGAGGATGGTGTATATCGTCTGTGTATGGAGGACGGTATGTATTGTCTGTGTATGGAGGATGGTGTGTATAGTCTGTGTATGGAGGATGGTGTGTATTGTCTGTGTATGGAGGACGGTGTGTATTGTCTGTGTATGGAGGACGGTGTGTATTGTCTGTGTATGGAAGATGGTATGTATTGTCTGTGTATGGAGGATGGTGTGTATTGTCTGTGTATGGAGGATGGTGTGTATTGTCTGTGTATGGAGGATGGTGTGTATTGTCTGTGTATGGAGGATGGTGTATATCGTCTGTGTATAGAGGACGGTGTGTATTGTCTGTGTATGGAGGATGGTGTGTATTGTCTGTGTATGGAGGACGGTGTGTATTGTCTGTGTATGGAGGATGGTGTGTATTGTCTGTGTATGGAAGATGGTGTGTATTGTCTGTGTATGGAGGATGGTGTGTATTGTCTGTGTATGGAGTATGGTGTGTATTGTTTCTGTATGGAAGATGGTGTGTATTGTATGTGAATGGAGGATGGTGTGTATTGTCTGTGTATGGAGGATGGTGTGTATTGTCTGTGTATGGAAGATGGTGTGTATTGTCTGTGTATGGAGTATGGTGTGTATTGTCTGTGTATGGAGGATGGTGTGTATTGTCTGTGTATGGAGGATGGTGTATATCGTCTGTGTATGGAGGACGGTATGTATTGTCTGTGTATGGAGGATGGTGTGTATAGTCTGTGTATGGAGGATGGTGTGTATTGTCTGTGTATGGAGGACGGTGTGTATTGTCTGTGTATGGAGGACGGTGTGTATTGTCTGTGTATGGAAGATGGTATGTATTGTCTGTGTATGGAGGATGGTGTGTATTGTCTGTGTATGGAGGATGGTGTGTATTGTCTGTGTATGGAGGATGGTGTGTATTGTCTGTGTATGGAGGATGGTGTATATCGTCTGTGTATAGAGGACGGTGTGTATTGTCTGTGTATGGAGGATGGTGTGTATTGTCTGTGTATGGAGGACGGTGTGTATTGTCTGTGTATGGAGGATGGTGTGTATTATCTGTGTATGGAAGACGGTGTGTATTGTCTGTGTATGGAGGATGGTGTGTATTGTCTGTGTATGGAGTATGGTGTGTATTGTTTCTGTATGGAAGATGGTGTGTATTGTATGTGAATGGAGGATGGTGTGTATTGTCTGTGTATGGAGGATGGTGTGTATTGTCTGTGTATGGAAGATGGTGTGTATTGTCTGTGTATGGAGTATGGTGTGTATTGTTTCTGTATGGAAGATGGTGTGTATTGTATGTGAATGGAGGATGGTGTGTATTGTCTGTGTATGGAGGATGGTGTGTATTGTCTGTGTATGGAAGATGGTGTGTATTGTCTGTGTATGGAGTATGGTGTGTATTGTCTGTGTATGGAGGATGGTGTGTATTGTCTGTGTATGGAGGATGGTGTATATCGTCTGTGTATGGAGGACGGTATGTATTGTCTGTGTATGGAGGATGGTGTGTATAGTCTGTGTATGGAGGATGGTGTGTATTGTCTGTGTATGGAGGACGGTGTGTATTGTCTGTGTATGGAGGACGGTGTATATTGTCTGTGTATGGAAGATGGTATGTATTGTCTGTGTATGGAGGATGGTGTGTATTGTCTGTGTATGGAGGATGGTGTGTATTGTCTGTGTATGGAGGATGGTGTGTATTGTCTGTGTATGGAGGATGGTGTATATCGTCTGTGTATCGAGGACGGTGTGTATTGTCTGTGTATGGAGGATGGTGTGTATTGTCTGTGTATGGAGGACGGTGTGTATTGTCTGTGTATGGAGGATGGTGTGTATTGTCTGTGTATGGAAGACGGTGTGTATTGTCTGTGTATGGAGGATGGTGTGTATTGTCTGTGTATGGAGGACGGTGTGTATCGTCTGTGTATGAAGTACGGCGTGTATCGTCTGTGTATAGAGGATGGTGTGTATTGTCTGTGTATGGAGGATGGTGTATATTGTCTGTGTATGCAGGACGGTGTGTATTGTCTGTGTATGGAGGATGGTGTGTATTGTCTGTGTATGGAAGACGGTGTGTATTGTCTGTGTATGGAGGATGGTGTGTATTGTCTGTGTATGGAGGACGGTGTGTATCGTCTGTGTATGGAGGACGGCGTGTATCGTCTGTGTATAGAGGATGGTGTTTATTGTCTGTGTATAGAGGATGGTGTGTATCGTCTGTGTATGGAGGATGGTGTGTATTGTGTGTATGAAGGACGGTGTGTATTGTCTGTGTATGGAGGATGGTGTGTATTGTCTGTGTATGGAGGACGATGTGTATTGTCTGTGTATGGAGGACGGTGTGCATCGTCTGTGTATGGAGGACGGTGTGTATTGTTTGTGTATGGAGGACGGTGTGTATTCTCTGTGTATGGAGGACGGTGTGTATTTTCTGTGTATGGAGGACGGTGTGTATCGTCTGTGTATGGAGGATGTGTGTATCGTCTGTGTATGGAAGACGGTGTGTATTGTCTGTGTATGGAAGACGGTGTGTATCGTCTGTGTATAGAGGATGGTGTGTATTGTCTGTGTATGGAGGATGGTGTGTATCGTCTGTGTATGGAGGATGGTGTGTATTGTGTGTATGAAGGACGGTGTGTATTGTCTGTGTATGGAGGACGGTGTGTATTGTCTGTGTATGGAGGACGATGTGTATTGTCTGTGTATGGAGGACGGTGTGCGTCGTCTGTGTATGGAGGACGGTGTGTATTGTTTGTGTATGGAGGACGGTGTGTATTCTCTGTGTATGGAGGACGGTGTGTATTTTCTGTGTATGGAGGACGGTGTGTATCGTCTGTGTATGGAGGATGTGTGTATCGTCTGTGTATGGAAGACGGTGTGTATTGTCTGTGTATGGAAGACGGTGTGTATTGTCTGTGTATGGAGGATGTGTGTATCGTCTGTGTATGAAAGACGGTGTGTATTGTCTGTGTATCGAAGACGGTGTGTATTGTCTGTGTATGGAGGACGGTGTGTATTGTCTGTGTATGGAGGACGGTGTGTATTGTCTGTGTATGGAAGATGGTGTGTATTGTCTGTGTATGGAAGATGGTGTGTATTGTCTGAGTATGGAGGATGGTGTGTATTGTCTGTGAATGGAGGATGGTGTGTATTGTCTGTGTATGGAGGATGGTGTGTATTGTATGTGTATGGAGGATGGTGTGTATCGTCTGTGTATAGAGGACGGTGTGTATTGTCTGTGTATGGAGGATAGTGTGTATTGTCTGTGTATGGAATATGGTGTGTATTATCTGTGTATAGAGGACGGTGTGTATTGTCTGTGTATGGGGGATGGTGTGTATTGTCTGTGTATGGAAGATGGTGTGTATTGTCTGTGTATGGAGGATGGTGTGTATTGTCTGTGTATGGTGGATGGTGTGTATTGTCTGTGTATGGAGGATGGTGTTTATCGTCTGTGTATAGAAGACGGTGTGTATTGTCTGTGTATGGAGGATGGTGTATATCGTCTGTGTATAGAGGACGGTGTGTATTGCTTGTGTATGAAGGATGGTGTGTATTGTCTGTGTATGGAGGATGGTGTGTATTGTCTGTGTATGGAGGATGGTGTGTATCGTCTGTGTAGGGAAGACAATGTGTGTTGTCTGTGTATGGAGGATGGTGTGTATTGTCTGTGTATGGAGGACGGTGTGTATCGTCTGTGTATGGAGAACGGCGTGTATCGTCTGTGTATAGCGGATGGTGTGTATTGTCTGTGTATGGAGGACGGTGTGTATTGTCTGTGTATGGAGGACGGTGTGTATTGTCTGTGTATGGAGGATGGTGTGTATTGTCTGTGTATGGAAGACGGTGTCTATTGTCTGTCTATGGAGGACGGTGTGTATTGTCTGTGTATGGAGGATGGTGTGCATTGTCTGCGTATGGATGATGGTGTGTATTTTCTGTGTATGGAGGATGGTGTGTATCGTTTGTAAATGGAGGATGGTGTGTAGTGTCTATGTATGGAGGAAGGTGTGATTGTCTATGTATGGAGGACGGTGTGTATTGTCTGTGTATGGAGGACGGTGTATATTGTCTGTGTATGGAGGAGGGTGTGTATTGTCTATGTATGGAAGATGGTGTGTATTGTCTGTGTATGGAAAATGGTGTGTATTGTCTGTGTATGGAGGATGGTGTGTATTGTCTGTGTATGGAGGATGGTGTGTATTGTCTGTGTATGGAGGATAGTGTATATCGTTTGTGTATAGAGGACGGTGTGTATTGTCTGTGTATGGAGGATGGTGTGTATTGTCTGTGTATGGAGGACGGTGTGTATTGTCTGTGTATGGAGGATGGTGTGTATTGTCTGTGTATGGAAGACGGTGTGTATTGTCTGTGTATGGAGGATGGTGTGTATTGTCTGTGTATGGAGGACGGTGTGTATCGTCTGTGTATGGAGGACGGCGTGTATCGTCTGTGTATAGAGGATGGTGTTTATTGTCTGTGTATAGAGGATGGTGTGTATCGTCTGTGTATGGAGGATGGTGTGTATTGTGTGTATGAAGGACGGTGTGTATTGTCTGTGTATGGAGGATGGTGTGTATTGTCTGTGTATGGAGGACGATGTGTATTGTCTGTGTATGGAGGACGGTGTGCATCGTCTGTGTATGGAGGACGGTGTGTATTGTTTGTGTATGGAGGACGGTGTGTATTCTCTGTGTATGGAGGACGGTGTGTATTTTCTGTGTATGGAGGACGGTGTGTATCGTCTGTGTATGGAGGATGTGTGTATCGTCTGTGTATGGAAGACGGTGTGTATTGTCTGTGTATGGAAGACGGTGTGTATCGTCTGTGTATAGAGGATGGTGTGTATTGTCTGTGTATGGAGGATGGTGTGTATCGTCTGTGTATGGAGGATGGTGTGTATTGTGTGTATGAAGGACGGTGTGTATTGTCTGTGTATGGAGGACGGTGTGTATTGTCTGTGTATGGAGGACGATGTGTATTGTCTGTGTATGGAGGACGGTGTGCGTCGTCTGTGTATGGAGGACGGTGTGTATTGTTTGTGTATGGAGGACGGTGTGTATTCTCTGTGTATGGAGGACGGTGTGTATTTTCTGTGTATGGAGGACGGTGTGTATCGTCTGTGTATGGAGGATGTGTGTATCGTCTGTGTATGGAAGACGGTGTGTATTGTCTGTGTATGGAAGACGGTGTGTTTTGTCTGTGTATGGAGGATGTGTGTATCGTCTGTGTATGAAAGACGGTGTGTATTGTCTGTGTATCGAAGACGGTGTGTATTGTCTGTGTATGGAGGACGGTGTGTATTGTCTGTGTATGGAGGACGGTGTGTATTGTCTGTGTATGGAAGATGGTGTGTATTGTCTGTGTATGGAAGATGGTGTGTATTGTCTGAGTATGGAGGATGGTGTGTATTGTCTGTGAATGGAGGATGGTGTGTATTGTCTGTGTATGGAGGATGGTGTGTATTGTATGTGTATGGAGGATGGTGTGTATCGTCTGTGTATAGAGGACGGTGTGTATTGTCTGTGTATGGAGGATGGTGTGTATTGTCTGTGTATGGAATATGGTGTGTATTGTCTGTGTATAGAGGACGGTGTGTATTGTCTGTGTATGGAGGATGGTGTGTATTGTCAGTGTATGGAAGATGGTGTGTATTGTCTGTGTATGGAGGATGGTGTGTATTGTCTGTGTATGGTGGATGGTGTGTATTGTCTGTGTATGGAGGATGGTGTATATCGTCTGTGTATAGAAGACGGTGTGTATTGTCTGTGTATGGAGGATGGTGTATATCGTCTGTGTATAGAGGACGGTGTGTATTGCTTGTGTATGAAGGATGGTGTGTATTGTCTGTGTATGGAGGATGGTGTGTATTGTCTGTGTATGGAGGATGGTGTGTATCGTCTGTGTAGGGAAGACAATGTGTGTTGTCTGTGTATGGAGGATGGTGTGTATTGTCTGTGTATGGAGGACGGTGTGTATCGTCTGTGTATGGAGAACGGCGTGTATCGTCTGTGTATAGCGGATGGTGTGTATTGTCTGTGTATGGAGGACGGTGTGTATTGTCTGTGTATGGAGGACGGTGTGTATTGTCTGTGTATGGAGGATGGTGTGTATTGTCTGTGTATGGAAGATGGTGTCTATTGTCTGTCTATGGAGGACGGTGTGTATTGTCTGTGTATGGAGGATGGTGTGCATTGTCTGTGTATGGATGATGGTGTGTATTTTCTGTGTATGGAGGATGGTGTGTATCGTTTGTAAATGGAGGATGGTGTGTAGTGTCTATGTATGGAGGAAGGTGTGATTGTCTATGTATGGAGGACGGTGTGTATTGTCTGTGTATGGAGGACGGTGTATATTGTCTGTGTATGGAGGAGGGTGTGTATTGTCTATGTATGGAAGATGGTGTGTATTGTCTGTGTATGGAAAATGGTGTGTATTGTCTGTGTATGGAGGATGGTGTGTATTGTCTGTGTATGGAGGATGGTGTGTATTGTCTGTGTATGGAGGATAGTGTATATCGTTTGTGTATAGAGGACGGTGTGTATTGTCTGTGTATGGAGGATGGTGTGTATTGTCTGTGTATGGAGGACGGTGTGTATTGTCTGTGTATGGAGGATGGTGTGTATTGTCTGGGTATAGAAGACGGTGTGTATTGTCTGTGTATGGAGGATGGTGTGTATTGTCTGTGTATGGAGGACGGTGTGTATCGTCTGTGTATGGAGGACGGCGTGTATCGTCTGTGTATAGAGTATGGTGTGTATTGTCTGTGTATGGAGGACGGTGTGTATCGTCTGTGTATGGAGGACGGTGTGTATTGTTTGTGTATGGAGGACGGTGTGTATTGTCTGTGTATGGAGGACGGTGTGTATTGTCTGTGTATGGAAGATGGTATGTATTGTCTGTGTATGGAGGATGGTGTGTATTGTCTGTGTATGGAGGATGGTGTGTATTGTCTGTGTATGGAGGATGGTGTGTATTGTCTGTGTATGGAGGATGGTGTATATCGTCTGTGTATAGAGGACGGTGTGTATTGTCTGTGTATGGAGGATGGTGTGTATTGTCTGTGTATGGAGGACGGTGTTTATTGTCTGTGTATGGAGGATGGTGTGTATTGTCTGTGTATGGAAGACGGTGTGTATTGTCTGTGTATGGAGGATGGTGTGTATTGTCTGTGTATGGAGTATGGTGTGTATTGTTTCTGTATGGAAGATGGTGTGTATTGTATGTGAATGGAGGATGGTGTGTATTGTCTGTGTATGGAGGATGGTGTGTATTGTCTGTGTATGGAAGATGGTGTGTATTGTCTGTGTATGGAGTATGGTGTGTATTGTCTGTGTATGGAGGATGGTGTGTATTGTCTGTGTATGGAGGATGGTGTATATCGTCTGTGTATGGAGGACGGTATGTATTGTCTGTGTATGGAGGATGGTGTGTATAGTCTGTGTATGGAGGATGGTGTGTATTGTCTGTGTATGGAGGACGGTGTGTATTGTCTGTGTATGGAGGACGGTGTGTATTGTCTGTGTATGGAAGATGGTATGTATTGTCTGTGTATGGAGGATGGTGTGTATTGTCTGTGTATGGAGGATGGTGTGTATTGTCTGTGTATGGAGGATGGTGTGTATTGTCTGTGTATGGAGGATGGTGTATATCGTATGTGTATAGAGGACGGTGTGTATTGTCTGTGTATGGAGGATGGTGTATATTGTCTGTGTATGCAGGACGGTGTGTATTGTCTGTGTATGGAGGATGGTGTGTATTGTCTGTGTATGGAAGACGGTGTGTATTGTCTGTGTATGGAGGATGGTGTGTATTGTCTGTGTATGGAGGATGGTGTGTATTGTCTGTGTATGGAGTATGGTGTGTATTGTTTCTGTATGGAAGATGGTGTGTATTGTATGTGAATGGAGGATGGTGTGTATTGTCTGTGTATGGAGGATGGTGTGTATTGTCTGTGTATGGAAGATGGTGTGTATTGTCTGTGTATGGAGTATGGTGTGTATTGTCTGTGTATGGAGGATGGTGTGTATTGTCTGTGTATGGAGGATGGTGTATATCGTCTGTGTATGGAGGACGGTATGTATGGTCTGTGTATGGAGGATGGTGTGTATAGTCTGTGTATGGAGGATGGTGTGTATTGTCTGTGTATGGAGGACGGTGTGTATTGTCTGTGTATGGAGGACGGTGTATATTGTCTGTGTATGGAAGATGGTATGTATTGTCTGTGTATGGAGGATGGTGTGTATTGTCTGTGTATGGAGGATGGTGTGTATTGTCTGTGTATGGAGGATGGTGTGTATTGTCTGTGTATGGAGGATGGTGTATATCGTCTGTGTATCGAGGACGGTGTGTATTGTCTGTGTATGGAGGATGGTGTGTATTGTCTGTGTATGGAGGACGGTGTGTATTGTCTGTGTATGGAGGATGGTGTGTATTGTCTGTGTATGGAAGACGGTGTGTATTGTCTGTGTATGGAGGATGGTGTGTATTGTCTGTGTATGGAGGACGGTGTGTATCGTCTGTGTATGGAGTACGGCGTGTATCGTCTGTGTATAGAGGATGGTGTGTATTGTCTGTGTATGGAGGATGGTGTATATTGTCTGTGTATGCAGGACGGTGTGTATTGTCTGTGTATGGAGGATGGTGTGTATTGTCTGTGTATGGAAGACGGTGTGTATTGTCTGTGTATGGAGGATGGTGTGTATTGTCTGTGTATGGAGGACGGTGTGTATCGTCTGTGTATGGAGGACGGCGTGTATCGTCTGTGTATAGAGGATGGTGTTTATTGTCTGTGTATAGAGGATGGTGTGTATCGTCTGTGTATGGAGGATGGTGTGTATTGTGTGTATGAAGGACGGTGTGTATTGTCTGTGTATGGAGGATGGTGTGTATTGTCTGTGTATGGAGGACGATGTGTATTGTCTGTGTATGGAGGACGGTGTGCATCGTCTGTGTATGGAGGACGGTGTGTATTGTTTGTGTATGGAGGACGGTGTGTATTCTCTGTGTATGGAGGACGGTGTGTATTTTCTGTGTATGGAGGACGGTGTGTATCGTCTGTGTATGGAGGATGTGTGTATCGTCTGTGTATGGAAGACGGTGTGTATTGTCTGTGTATGGAAGACGGTGTGTATCGTCTGTGTATAGAGGATGGTGTGTATTGTCTGTGTATGGAGGATGGTGTGTATCGTCTGTGTATGGAGGATGGTGTGTATTGTGTGTATGAAGGACGGTGTGTATTGTCTGTGTATGGAGGACGGTGTGTATTGTCTGTGTATGGAGGACGATGTGTATTGTCTGTGTATGGAGGACGGTGTGCATCGTCTGTGTATGGAGGACGGTGTGTATTGTTTGTGTATGGAGGACGGTGTGTATTCTCTGTGTATGGAGGACGGTGTGTATTTTCTGTGTATGGAGGACGGTGTGTATCGTCTGTGTATGGAGGATGTGTGTATCGTCTGTGTATGGAAGACGGTGTGTATTGTCTGTGTATGGAAGACGGTGTGTATTGTCTGTGTATGGAGGATGTGTGTATCGTCTGTGTATGAAAGACGGTGTGTATTGTCTGTGTATCGAAGACGGTGTGTATTGTCTGTGTATGGAGGACGGTGTGTATTGTCTGTGTATGGAGGACGGTGTGTATTGTCTGTGTATGGAAGATGGTGTGTATTGTCTGTGTATGGAAGATGGTGTGTATTGTCTGAGTATGGAGGATGGTGTGTATTGTCTGTGAATGGAGGATGGTGTGTATTGTCTGTGTATGGAGGATGGTGTGTATTGTATGTGTATGGAGGATGGTGTGTATCGTCTGTGTATAGAGGACGGTGTGTATTGTCTGTGTATGGAGGATGGTGTGTATTGTCTGTGTATGGAATATGGTGTGTATTGTCTGTGTATAGAGGACGGTGTGTATTGTCTGTGTATGGAGGATGGTGTGTATTGTCTGTGTATGGAAGATGGTGTGTATTGTCTGTGTATGGAGGATGGTGTGTATTGTCTGTGTATGGTGGATGGTGTGTATTGTCTGTGTATGGAGGATGGTGTATATCGTCTGTGTATAGAAGACGGTGTGTATTGTCTGTGTATGGAGGATGGTGTATATCGTCTGTGTATAGAGGACGGTGTGTATTGCTTGTGTATGAAGGATGGTGTGTATTGTCTGTGTATGGAGGATGGTGTGTATTGTCTGTGTATGGAGGATGGTGTGTATCGTCTGTGTAGGGAAGACAATGTGTGTTGTCTGTGTATGGAGGATGGTGTGTATTGTCTGTGTATGGAGGACGGTGTGTATCGTCTGTGTATGGAGAACGGCGTGTATCGTCTGTGTATAGCGGATGGTGTGTATTGTCTGTGTATGGAGGACGGTGTGTATTGTCTGTGTATGGAGGACGGTGTGTATTGTCTGTGTATGGAGGATGGTGTGTATTGTCTGTGTATGGAAGATGGTGTCTATTGTCTGTCTATGGAGGACGGTGTGTATTGTCTGTGTATGGAGGATGGTGTGCATTGTCTGTGTATGGATGATGGTGTGTATTTTCTGTGTATGGAGGATGGTGTGTATCGTTTGTAAATGGAGGATGGTGTGTAGTGTCTATGTATGGAGGAAGGTGTGATTGTCTATGTATGGAGGACGGTGTGTATTGTCTGTGTATGGAGGACGGTGTATATTGTCTGTGTATGGAGGAGGGTGTGTATTGTCTATGTATGGAAGATGGTGTGTATTGTCTGTGTATGGAAAATGGTGTGTATTGTCTGTGTATGGAGGATGGTGTGTATTGTCTGTGTATGGAGGATGGTGTGTATTGTCTGTGTATGGAGGATTGTGTGCATTGTCTGTGTATGGAGGACGGTGTGTATTGTCTGTGTATGGAGGACGGTGTGTATTGTCTGTGTATGGAGGACGGTGTGTATTGTCTGTGTATGGAGGATGGTGTGTATTGTCTGTGTATGGAAGACGGTGTGTATTGTCTGTGTATGGAGGATGGTGTGTATTGTCTGTGTATGGAGGACGGTGTGTATTGTCTGTGTATGGAGGACGGTGTGTATTGTCTGTGTATGGAGGATGGTGTGTATTGTCTGTGTATGGAGGATGGTGTGTATTGTCTGTGTATGGAGGATGGTGTGTATTGTCTGTGTATGGAGGATGGTGTGTATTGTCTGTGTATGGAGGATGGTGTGTATTGTCTGTGTATGGAGGATGGTGTATATCGTCTGTGTATGGAGGACGGTGTGTATTGTCTGTGTATGGAGGATGGTGTGTATTGTCTGTGTATGGAGGATGGTGTGTATTGTCTGTGTATGGAGGACGGTGTGTATTGTCTGTGTATGGAGGACGGTGTGTATTGTCTGTGTATGGAGGATGGTGTGTATTGTCTGTGTATGGAGGACGGTGTGTATTGTCTGTGTATGGAGGATGGTGTGTATTGTCTGTGTATGGAGGACGGTGTGTATTGTCTGTGTATGGAGGACGGTGTGTATTGTCTGTGTATGGAGGACGGTGTGTATCGTCTGTGTATGGAAGACGGTGTGTATTGTCTGTGTATGGAGGACGGTGTGTATTGTCTGTGTATGGAGGACGGTGTGTATTTTCTGTGTATGGAGGACGGTGTGTATCGTCTGTGTATGGAGGATGGTGTGTATCGTCTGTGTATGGAAGACGGTGTGTATTGTCTGTGTATGGAGGACGGTGTGTATTGTCTGTGTATGGAGGACGGTGTGTATTGTCTGTGTATGGAGGACGGTGTGTATTGTCTGTGTATGGAGGATGGTGTGTTTTGTCTGTGTATGGAGGACGGTGTGTATTGTCTGTGTATGGAGGACGGTGTGTATTGTCTGTGTATGGAGGATGGTGTGTATTGTCTGTGTATGGAGGATGGTGTGTATCGTCTGTGTTATGAAGGACGGTGTGTATTGTCTGTGAATGGAGGATGGTGTGTATTGTCTGTGAATGGAGGATGGTGTGTATTGTCTGTGTATGGAGGATGGTGTATATCGTCTGTGAATGGAGGATGATGTGAATTGCCTGTGTAAGGAGGATGTTGTGTATCATTTGTGAATGGGGGATAGTGTGGATTGCCTATGAATTGAGAGTGGTATGTATTGCCTGTGAATGGCGGATGGTGTGTGTTATCTGTGAATGGCGGATGGTATGTATCATTTGTGAATGGAGGATGTTGTTTATCGTCTCTGAAAGTAGGATTGTGTGTTTGACTTGTGAATTGAGGAGAGTACCGTCTTTGAATGGAGGACATGGATAGTCAGACAGGAAACATTTAGATACCCAGACGCCTGGTTTTGCTAATGATTGTCAGGTGATACATAGATTTCTCGCACCTGAGATCAACTCACCCTATATTTGATCAGTGTTGGAAAATTCTATCCCGAACATTTTGTATTCCTCCGCGCGTCGTCTGCTTCGTTTATAAAGGAGATGGCGGATCACGATTTTTTTTTTTTGCGTCCGAGAGATAGCAACATTGGCTCTGTCGAAAAAGGAAAAATAATTGATGTTAATAATTGGTGTTTTATCTTGTGGCGGACTGTCTTTTTACTACTTGCGGCTATTACTTAGTCAACGATGCGGCCATACAGAGGTCAGGTTTGTCAAACGAAGCAAACAACTCACACTGAGGTGCGAGAAATATAACCAAGCAGCAGTTTGAGTTCCAGATACAAAAAGATCCGTCTCGGGTGGAGTGAATCGCCTCAGCCTCCACGGATCTTTTTTCTATCCGAAACTCAAACTGGGGCTAGATTCTATTAATCTGGTATAAACCTGCTTATGTTCGACTACTGCAAATGTTAATAAAGAGATTATTGTCTTTTCTGGTTCTCTTCTCTACATTGTACATTTTCTTCCCAATCTATCAATCTTAAGTGCAAGGATTCATTTTTTTTACAGATGAGGAAGATTTGCATTTGTAATCAATACTTTTATATATAATGTACAAGTATAATCTGGTGTCACGATCTGGTGTCACGATCTCTCTGTCGTGTGATACACCTTGTTTTATATAATGTACAAATGATTGCTTAAGTATAATCTGGTGTCACGATCTCTCTGTCGTGTGATACACCTTGTTTTATATAATGTACAAATGATTGCTTAAGTATAATCTGGTGTCACGATCTCTCTGTCGTGTGATACACCTTGTTTTATATAATGTACAAATGATTGCTTAAGTATAATCTGGTGTCACGATCTCTCTGTCGTGTGATACACCTTGTTTTATATAATGTACAAATGATCGCTTAAATATAATCTGGTGTCACGATCTCTCTGTCGTGTGATAGACCTTGTTTACATGTAGGAAATTTCTCTTATCGGATTTGTTGAATCATTAATTTGTCATATAGAAAGAGGTTTTACTGATATGACAAGAAAATATATTGCTATACAGATTATAACCAAGAACTCTTTCTGTAGTGACCAATTAGCATGTGACACATTTACGAAATCCAAGACATCTTGTCTAAGAAATACACAAGCTTTTAAACTGCTTTGTATTTTTCATCTAGATGCTAAGACTTATCTTGGTGTAATGTCTAGGATTATAACACTCACAACGATTAAGTAAATAACATACTAGTATGATGTCTGAATATTCACATGTTGAAGAGGAACACAAAATCAGTGCCGATTTTATGGATGGGAAATTATAAATACAAAATCAGCATTTAATTTCAGAAAAGGTTCTTGTTCAATATTTCTGGAAAGACTCATTCAAGAATATATGGAATATCAACTCAGTGATGGAAGATTATTCATGATATATTGGAATGGCTCTCCTTGTCAAGTTTATGCTCTTAAATACACTTGGAATGAAAAAAGTAAGAATATCCCATGTCGACGATGTCATTGGGGACTTGACATAACTTAATAAAAATGAATATGACATCTTTTAAGAGGTAACTCAATGTAATTAAAAGTCAAGACGTTACTTCGAGTTATATGAGGTGCCATTAATTATTAATTACAAGAAAACATTTCATTCAACGCATTGAGCTAATACTTGATAAGTCAGATTCGGTAAGTTCGGACATTGATATAAGTCCCGCGATATTACCATACCTCTTATTATAACTTTTTATGGTTACAATAGCTTATTAATATAAGTCCTCTAACATCAATTCCGACATTCACTGAAATGGTTTAACTGAATTTCTTTTATTTTGATCACTCAGCGAAATAATACAATATAACACAGGACGAGCTATCAGGGAATATCAAAGTATATTTGAATTTCAATTGCCTGTCCTTTGATTTATTTACATGACTCTTTATATATTCAAGATATATATATTCATATATTAAAGATTGGTAGCATGCGTTCTGGCCACTGCCAAGCTGGTAAACTTTATTCAAAAGCTCGGTTGATATGGGGTTAACAGGAAATGCGTTTTGACTAAGTTCAGGCCAGGGTACCTAATTAAGACTGGCTGAGGATATGCCAAGAAGAGTTGATTGCCTGCTACATGAGGGGTTACATGATATATGCTTGTATGCCTGCTACATGAGAGGTTACATGATGCATGACTGTATGTCTGCCACATGACTTGTTACATGATACTGTATTGGATTGCAGCGACATGAAGGGTTACGTTATACATGATTGTATGCATGCTATATGAAGGATTACATGATAAATAATTGTATCATTGCCTGTTACATGAAGGGTTACATGACAGATTATTGTGTGCCTGCTACATGAGGGGTTACATGATACATGATTTTTATTGCTTGCTACGTGAAGGGTTACATGATACATGATTGTATTATTTCCTGCTACATACAGGGGTTTATGATACATGACTGTATGCTTGCTACATGAGTTGTTACATAATACTGTATTGGATTGCAGCGACATGAAGGGTTACATTATACATGATTGTATGCCTGCTACATGAGGGATTACATGATAAATGATTATATTATTGCCTGCTACATGAGGGGTTACATGATAGATTATTGTATGCCTTCTAGATAAGGGGTTGTTAGATACAGGATTTTATGCCTGCTACATGAGGGGTTACATGATACAGGATTATACGCCTGCTACATGAGGGGTTTATATGATACAGGATTGTATGCCTGCTACATGGCGGGTTACATGATAGATTATTGTATGACTGCTACATGAGAGTTTACATGATACATGATTGTATGTCTATTAGATGAAGGGTTACATGATACAGGATTGTATATCTACTAGATGAGGGGTTACATGATACAGGATTGTATATCTGCTATATATATTTTTTTGTATCCCCTCTGTAAAACACTGTATAACGAAATTATCCCACCGAAGGCCTTTTTCACCCAATACAATTTTTTCATGAACTCAGTATTTTCCTATCCTCCCTTGTCGTACACTGTATAACTTACTTATGTCACTTAAGGCCTTTTTGAATTTATATCAATGTTTCCCCCGCTGTCTTTTCGTTGCTCTTAATAGTGTTCTTCGAGTTGAGTTGCGTTCGAATTCTGTTTATTTCATCCTCACTTCCATTTGCAAACCGTCCCTCCGCCAAATCGAGGCGGAGGTATATCAAAAGTATATTCGGCGGAGGAGTATATTAAAATAATATGCGGTTGACGGAGAATGATGGGTAATCGAATACAATGAAATATTTGGTTCTTCTTAAACAATCAGAATTCGAGGTGGGATAAAAGATTGTATGCCTGCTACATGAGGGTTTACGTGATACACGGTTGTATGCCTGCTACATAAGCGGGTACATGATACATGATTGTATGCCTGCTACATGAGGGGCTACATGATACAGGAATGTATGCCTGCTACATGATTGGTTACATAATACAGGATTGTATGCCAGCTACTTGAGGGGTTACATGATACACGATTGTATGCCTGCTATATGAGGGGTTACATGATACACGATTGTATGCCTGCTACATGAGGGGTTACATAATACGGGATTGTATGCCTGCTACATGATTGGTTACATGATAAGGATTGTATGCCTGCTACACAAGGGGTTGCATGATACACGATTGTATGCCTGCTACATGAGGGGTTAGATGATACATGATTGTATGCCTGCTACATGAGGTGTTGTATGATAGAGGATTGTATGCCTGCTACATGGGGTGTGAGATGATACAGAATTGTGTTATTTACCTCTTAATAATGAATATGACAGTTAAATCGTTCGTTCCTTAACATTAATACTCGACGAAGACAAACAGAAAACTGAATTGTCCTACAAAATGGAAACACAAATTGACTTCTTCCATTTAGTGATTTATGAAAAATGGCAGATTTCTTGATGCGATTTCCTTTTGTACCATTTTTCTTTACTCAAGCGGCTTCCAAATGAAGGTACATCAACAAGACACGCAAACTTCTTGCCTGATTTCGACCTCCTTTACCACAGGGGAACTATACCTAAACATATCCAACCCTTACATGTGACATCTCCTTTCTGATTAAGAAATATAGATATATAAAAGCAGACAACTATCTTTATGTATTTAAAGGCTTTTCTAGGTAAAATTATTGAGGAAATTAATAACTCTAATGGTGAACATTATAATAGATAAACATGGAAGACAAGTACGAAAATTATATACATAGGAGACACGTACGAACATTTTATACATAGGAGAAAAGTATGAAAATTATATACATGGGACACAAGTACAAAAATTATATACATAGGGGATAACTACGAAAATTATATACATAAGGGACAAGTACGAAAATTACAGAGGATAAGTACGGAAATTATATATTTATTATAAAAAGGTAATTGTTGCAGAACATTTGATTTTCTTTTCTGAATGCTTCTGTATTTACATTCAGGAAGATAAGAAACCTTTCTTCAGATATAAATGGTAAAATCTTTTCACATTTTTTATCCTTTTCATTTTATTCTCCATATCATTTCCATACTATTTACAAAAGTCCTAAGGGGTAAATGTTGAAAAGCATTTATACCTTTCAATAACAATTACTTCTAAAACCTTTTTTTCCATCGCCATTATTATAAACTTTTTTTTCCTTTAAAAGTGGTATATGACTATTTCAAAATATCAATAAAATGTTCTCCAATTATTTTTGTTGTATTACTTGATAAATAGGAGTTACCTTATATTGACCCGTACTGAATGATTTTGTATTCTTAAGTAATAGCGAGCAACAACATAACTAAGGAATTATGGAAATATACTAACCACATGGATAATATTAGCTATAATTCAGATCGAATGCAACTTAAACTTTTCTTTCATGTTTCATTTCGCGTTTTTGATTCTTAGATAATGGTTATTCCGGTAATGGAAAATCCATGTAGAAAAGGAAATGCTGATGGCGCCTTTAAGGAACAATAATAGCTTAACTCTGACATATACTCTCCAGAGACAACTATGTTCAATGACTTCACAAATTTACTTTGTCTTAGGGAACGTTGAGAAAGAAAGGCATACATCATACGACCATTACTAGTCTAGTAGTATAACAATAATGTGGTAGATGTATGTTGATTAAATATAGATAATTTCATAGATGGAATGAAATACATATGGGCTGTGCTTACTATCTTTGAATTAGATTTGCTGCCAATACTAGCAAATGATTGAAAAATTTCCAATTTACACATCTTATGATGAATAGAAAATAGAGGAAATATTAATCACATGATTTGATATAAGTCAAACCAACATTTGAGAAATGAGTATGTCATTTCACGCTGATGTATATACTGTTATGTATTTTCTGATATCTAGAAATTAGATAGTTGCATTGTAGCGTTTTACAAGTTTACACATATCTAAGTCATTAAATAATAATTTCGTTTTCCAAATTTTTATTAGATATTATTCTTATCCAGATTTCATCAGAATTTTCCTTTGGGTCCGTTATAGTTGTATGCTATACAATATAACTTTTGTGTGAAATCCATACGATACTGACGAGGAATGACTTCCTGTAGAAGAGAACGCAATTCCTTCCGCTAGGAGAATCTGACGATAGAAGTCTAAAGTTAAACATATCGATATGATAACCAATATTGGCTACATATTACCTAGACAGACTAGATTAGCTATATATGGCGAACATCCCTTAATATCGGTTACCTTTAAAGTATTAAACCCAACAACATAAATAATCCTGTCCAGTTTATTGCTGCCCAGAGGACTAAGATTGTGATGGGATAATCCTGTCCTGTTTATTGCTGCCCGGAGGACCGGGATTGAGATGGGAGAATCCTGTCCTGTTTATTGCTGCCCCACGGAACGGGATTGTGATGGGAGAATCGTGACCAGTTTATTGCTGCCCCGGATTGTGATGGGAGAATACTGTCCAGTTTATTGCTGCCAGGAGGATCGCGATTGTGATGGGAGAATTCTGTCCAGTTTATTGCTGCCCCACGAAACGGGATTGTGATGGGAGAATCCTGTCCAGTTTATTGCTGCCCGGAGGACTGGGATTGTGATGGGAAAATCGAGTCCAGTTTATTGTTGCCCGGAGGACCGGGATTGTGATGGGAAAATCGTGTCAAGTTTATTGTTGCCCAGAGGACCGGGATTGTGATGGGAGAATCCTGTCTTGTTTATTGCTGCCCGGAGGACCGGAATTATGATGAGAGAATCCTGTCCAGGACTGTGATGGGAAAATCCTGTCCTGTTTATTGCTGGCCGGAGGACCGGAATTGTGATGAGAGAATCCTGTCCAGTTTATTGCTGCCCGGAGGATCGGGATTGTGATGAGATAATCGTGTCCAGTTTATTGCTGCCCGGGATTATGATGGGAGAATCCTGTCCAGTTTACTGCTGCCCAGAGGACCGGGATTGTGATGGGAGAATCCTGTCCAGTTTATTGCTGCCCGGAGGACTGGGATTGTGATGGGAGAATCCTGTCCTGTTTATCGCTGCCTGAAGGATCGGGATTGTGATGGGAGAATCCTGTCCTTTGTATTGCTGCCCGGAGGACCGGGGGTGTGATGGGAGAATCCTGTCCTGTTTATTGCTGCCCGGATGACCGGGATTGTGATGGGAAAATTTTGTCCAGTTTATTGTTGCCCCGGATTGTGATGGGAGAATTGTGCTGAGAGAAGTAGTTGAGACGCATACAAGTAGCAACTAGGATCTTTCGATAATAGTGATAAATGAAAATGCTACTAGAATTTATATACGAATTGCAATAAAGATTTATCCTAAATTCATCTTCTTTACGTATTTTATGAGTGATCGGGGCAATTATTTTTGTCTTTTTAGTTTGTAACTGTTACCTTTGTCATCAAACTTGAATCTTCAGACTGTGTCGTAACATACGGCATAGCTCTATACATTATAAATTTTCCGGGCACCCATTGATGAACATGAACTTGGCAGGAATTTGTACTTCTATTGACAAAGTAAAAGGAGAAGATGTTTGTTTTCGCTACTAATGCAGTTACTTTTTTATAGCAAAGATTTTATCATACATTACTAAAATATTTACTCAGGATTTGACTTAACTTGATCTAATGTCATACTTCAATGTTAAAAGAAAGAGAAAAAATTAATAATAATAACAATAATAAAACAAAATAAAATAAAATAAATAATTAAATAAAATAGAAATAAAATAATAATAATAATAATAATAAAAAATAAACAAACAAGAATATTCGATTGAAAATCAGTTGCGGTGCTGACGTAGGTCGCCCACTGAAGTGACACTCATTTGGTGAATGACGGGTTGAAGAGTAAAGTAACATAGATAAAACATTTGTGAGAACCGTGCGTCATAACGTCGTTTTTCAGTAGACAAGGAAATATTGAAAAAATACTTCAATTCAGTCAGGTGGATTAGCTTTACATGTTTTTTTTTTTCAGAAAGGGGGGGGGGGGGATGGTTCTCGACAGTTACCTGTTGAGTACTTTTCTAAGTATAAAACACAGATGTTCTTTCTGACCCTGAGTATTGTGAATTATAACATACCCATTCTAAAATTCTGATGACATATTTCGTATTAGCTGACTTTGTCCATGTCAATGTCAATGTCAAATTCAATGTCAATAATAGAACAAAAACATTATTTATATCTGTATACTACTAAGCAATTACTACATTAAAAAAGATCATTATTGACATACATATATAGTAGTGGGATTGTTGTCCAATTGATAAAAACATAACGAAAATGATTTCACATTTTGGGTAAAATATTTGAAATTTTGATATTAGTTCATACATATTCTTTTTGCCAACATAGGTCGGTTTTGATTTTGCCAATATAGGTCGGTTTTGATCAAAACATAAGACGTGCTTCCGTAAAGGAAAAGAAAAAAAAAAAAGAAAAACAGACATATGACTGTCTTTTACGAAAAAAAAGTCGTTATGGACCTACAGATAACCCCCCCCTCCCCCCAAAAAACCCAAAAAACCAAAAAAAAAAAAACAAAACAAAACAAAACAAAAAATAAACAAAAAAAAAAAACCACCCCAAGAATATTCCATTGTACTGCAGTTGTGGTACCAACTTCTGACGGTAAATTGAAATGACAATTGTTACTAAGCTAGTGTGGTTAACCGGCTAAAGGACTCTTTTCCCTACTCACCTGCAGTATACAATGGAAGGACACACTTATAAAAATGTACAAATAACCCTCCATAAAACAATAACCAACCGGTTACTCAAATACAGAGGTCTTAAAATAATGAACAAGAATATTATTCTGGAATGAATATGACATCAGGAATATGAAGTGAAATCGAGATAAGTACGTTCTATGCTCATCTGAACGCGAGCTAAGGTCCCTTTTTCAATGAGTCCTGTTCAACAGTCAGAGGGAACGATGTTCAGGACCCCATCACCCTTGAAAGGGTTAGACAAGGCCAGACATATTGTTCCTGTAATGCTCAAGGAAAAAGTCTGCACAAGTGTGTAGCGGGGCTCCTGTAAAAGATTTACTGTCTTTGCAATAATCACATATATAGACTGCCTTTAAGTCGTTTTGAACTGAAGAGATTAAATTATCGAAAACTTTTACCCTTCCTAGTTTGTGTGATTGTCCACCGTAGAAATTTGGATATGAAATTCAGTGAGACACATTTTGCTGACAGATCAGTTTTGGATTATTAATTCAGATAATAAATAAACAGGATATCTCTAAAATTTTCAAAAATGTCTTTCGAAATTTATGATATCTGTAAACCTCTGTCAATTTTTTTGTTTGGAAATCCAAAACGCAGGTACATACTTTAGCAAATATTGTACGTCAAGCGTCATATCTCATCAACGCTGGATGATCCATGTTTCCCTTTATCGTATTTATTGTATTAAGTTCATTATAACGGTTCTTTGTTTAAAATGATTGAAACAATGCAGTGTTTTATTGGGTCGTCCTATTTCATTGTTTCGTTTGTTTCGTTGTTTGTTGAGATTTTAAGGTAATAAACTGTTTAAATAAATATTATCTGTATAGAAAACAAGTCATATTTGGACATAAATGTATAATTGAAATACTAATTAAATTGATATTTTGTTATGACAATATTATTTTTACAATAATCATATTCTATGTGCATGTCATTGGTTATATGTGTCACCCAGCCTGGTGAGATGTCTTCTGTCTTCTCTTTTCTATCTTATGAAGAGACGAAGCTATTCTATAAATGTCCGTATGAAATGTTAGCTGACCTCGGCAAGAAATAGCACTCGGTAACACGGACAAAGTGTAATCATTATGAATAACAGAATGATACAATCCTAAGATCGATCCCGAAACACCCCAATCACAAATCAATGCTAGTATAAAGCATTTCATCGAAATCAGGTTCCTTTGAATATATATACTTGGAATTTCACAATTTGAGCCTTGAAGAAACATAAGTTGTTGAAAAGGGTATATATGGCAATAAATTGATATATACGTGAGTTTTCTTATATTAATTATTTAAATGTTTTAAACAAACTTTTCGTCATTACTTTTCCCATTGTCTTATACAGACTTCAAAGTATATAAATTTTGCTTTAGAGAATGGAAGTCCGTGGAAAGTCTTCAATATTCCCCAGTTGTGTTGACCTGATAAAAGTTATATCAGTATTAGAGACACGGCCCATTATCGCCCGAGAATTCTTTTGCAATAAATAGGTCAGGATAATGTACAACTCATTTTCCAGTATCCCCATATATCTTATACGTTTGTCGAATTTTATATCAAACAGAAATAAGAAAATCAGAGGGCATGCAGAAAACAGATGAAGAGAAATCTGGGTTCGGATGTTGCCTAAATGATCAAAGACTTTCTCTTAATACTTCAACGTAATGATCTATTAACCACTCACAATTTGTAAATACATCAAGGGTGTTTGTCAATGATTGAGGTTAGTTACAATAGGCCCTGTCTATCACTTAATACAAATTGGCATCCCATCAAATGCTTCAAGAATTTTCATTTTCAGGTTTTATTTACTTTATCATACACAAGAGAAATCTTTGATGGTAAATATATTTTTGTTTGTCATCAAAGCTGAATGAATACTGTAATGCAAAACTGATCTAGCAAATATCTTCAACTATCTACGTGCATAGCTATATCTTGAGATGTGAATCTCTTCGGTACCAGCGCATTTCTTTAAAACCAGACATGATACTACGACATTTGTCACGGTAACATTATCCCCTACCTCTAGCTCTGTCCTTAGATTGATTCTTAGGCTCACTTTTTCCGTCTCTTTGGTTTTAACTCTGCTCTTCCAAAATTTATATATTATTAGAATTCATGAGCATCATTGAATGAATAAATATATACATTGTCGAAAGGCGCATATAGTGCATAAAATTATAACGTATATATGTTCTAATATTAATTTAATATCAGACATCATTCGATGACAGATGTTACTGTAGTATTATTTCTATAGGATCAGACATTTTAAAAAAGAAAAAAAAGAGGAGTTACTGGCTCAGTTATGTGGCAGAAGTCACCATGGAGCTATACAATACATGAATATAAATAATATACTAGCACATATAACACATTGTAAAAATATTTGATTGTAGTGCAATTACGATACCTACTTAGGACGGTCACTTAATTTGACAAAAGTCAAACAAATGGTGTGGTTAACCGGTTTACGGGCCTACCTTCCCACTCACCGTAATAGCAGAACAATCAAAGGACGTACATTTAAAAATTTATAAATAATCCTCCATGTAAAGAACAAGGGTCAACAGGTATCGCATATTGAGAGGTCATAAAAATATAAACACGTAAGGTATTGTAAAACACATAATGGTATAAAAATATATGCGACATCAACATGATAAACCGTGCTCTGCCTGTCTGAAAGCGACAAATGACAAATGTTACGGAATAATAATTCCTATAAAATCAGACATCATAGAATGACAAATGTTACGGAATAATTATTTCTATCAAACCAGACGGTATGCAATGACAAATGTTACGGAATAATAATTTCTCGTATTTGCACTAATAAACAGTATAAATTGGTATTTAAAGTAACAACTTGGAATTTGATACATTGCCCGAAGCACAGCCAGATAATGCTGTAAAGTAGTATGATATTCCCAAATTCTGTTGGAGCTGTCTAAATTCTGTTGGAGCTGTCTAAATGTTCGTACAATGTTAACAGTATTAGAAATACATTGTGTCAATACCACATGCTATTTTCTATCTGCCCTGAATACCATATATCAACCTCCTATTTATGTCCTTTTTATATATTCCGTATTAACTATAAAACAAGTATCATGCATTTATGTAACGTAAGTAAGAGGGTATTTGAAAAGTTATAAACAGTAACATAAAATTCTCAGAACATATTATCTAAAAATTGAAATATCAAGATCAACATTTTAGCAGCTATAATTTTAGAGCCAATCGGCAATTTAAAATCAGTCGGCACTTTCTTAAGGCGACCATCATTGTGGGCGTCCTTCACAGCAATCAGCAAATAACATAAACTCATGAACCAAATCGTTAAAATGATTCCCGATATATTATCAATGATCTCTCAATATCCGTTGTGTTCAATGTCTAAATGAAAGTTGACAAACTATTTACATGATGGTTATTTTCACATTCTTACAGACAATCACAAAGAAAAACATAAAACCTACTTTCTTTTGAACTAAACGTCAAGCGAACTAATAGTAAAGGGTAGATGAAGATATGGTATACTATATTCTTTTAATTCGAGTTAATGATGTCTCAATATCCGCTGTGTCGTAGTATCCCAAGTGAAAACGCAATACAGAAAAATTGCTGAGGAAAATTTTATATAAAATATAAAGAACTTCGTAACTGCACTGCTACCCGACTTGCCACATGATTATCTCCATATATACATAGGTTTTCAAATATGTACAAAATTGCCCTGATCTATCACCCTGAGACTTTGACTCAACTCTGTTACTACAGATTCTCCTAGAGGATCATGTTGTTATGTGGTTTGCTAATGGAAAACTTATTACCATTGTATGTACTTTATCTCGTAATCGTGGTATGAAGTGGTGATCACGAGATGTATAAACAGAAGTGGTGTTCACGAGATGTATAAACAGAAGTGGTGTTCACAAGATGTATAAACAGAAGTGGTGTTCACGAGATGTATAAACAGAAGTGGTGTTCACGAGATGTAAAAACAGAAATGGTGTTCACGAGATGTATAAACAGAAGTGGTGTTCATGAGATGTATAAACAGAAGTGGTGTTCACAAGATGTATAAACAGAAGTGGTGTTCACGAGATGTATAAACAGAAGTGGTGTTCACGAGATGTATAAACAGAAGTGGTGTTCACGAGATGTATAAACAGAAATGGTGTTCACGAAATGTATAAAGAGAAGTGGGGTTCACGAGATGTATAAACAGAGGTGGGGTTCACGAGATGTATAAACAGAAGTGGGGTTCACGAGATGTATAAACAGAAGTGGGGTTCACGAGATGTATAAACAGAAGTGGTGTTCACGAGATGTATAAACAGAAGTGGTGTTCACGATATGTATAAACAGAAGTGGGGTTCACGGGATGAGTAAGCAGAAGTGGGGTTCACGAGATGTATAAACAGAAGTGGTGTTCACGAGAGGTATAAAAAGAAGTGGAGTTCACGAGAGGTATAAAAGAAGTGGTGTTCACGAGATGTATAAACAGAAGTGGGGTTCAAGAGAGGTATAAGCAGAAGTGGTGTTCACGAGATGTATAAAGAGAAGTGGTGTTCACAAGATGTATAAACAGAAGTGGTGTTCACGAGATGTATAAACAGAAGTGGTGTTCACGAGATATATAAACAGAAGTGGTGTTCATGAGATGTAAAAACAGAAGTGGTGTTCACGAGATGTATAAAGAGAAGTGGTGTTCACGAGATGTATAAACAGAAGTGGTGTTCACGAGATGTATAAACAGAAGTGGTGTTCACGAGATGTATAAACAGAAGTGGTGTTCACGAGATGTATAAACAGAAGTGGTGTTCACGAGATATATAAAGAGAGGTGGGTTTCACGAGAGGTATAAACAGAAGTGGTGTTCACGAGATATATAAACAAAAGTTGTGTTCACGAGATGTATAAACAGAAGTGGTGTTCACAAGATGTATAAACAGAAGTGGTGTTCACGAGATGTATAAACAGAAGTGGGGTTCACGAGATGTATAAACAGAAGTGGTGTTCACGAGATGTATAAACAGAAGTGGTGTTCACGAGATGTATAAACAGAAGTGGTGTTCACGAGATGTATAAACAGAAGTGGGGTTTACGAGATGTATAAACAGAAGTGGAGTTCACGAGATGTATAAACAGAAGTGTTTGAAAACAGGGTACTTACAATCTCTCTATAAATGTAAACACAGTGAATTGCTATCTATAAGGTGTAATTATATATAACATGTAAGCGCAAGACATATAAATGAATATTGAATAAATAAATAAATAAATAAATAAATAAATAAATAAATAAATAAATAAATAAATAAATAAATAAATAGATACACATATATATCGGGCATTTGATCATGCTGCAGTGCTTTTATAAATATTGGTATAGTTAATATTTTTTTCAGGAATATATAAACTACGTATACAGTGTGGTCATTCGTATCATTGTGAAAGAATTCGTTTCATTCATAAAGAATATTATACATATAAAGAATAAATATAAAGAATTTCATTCATAAAGAATATTATACATATAAAGAATATTATACATAAAGGAATATTATACATATAATTATAAATATAACTTTTAACTCAGGGTTACAGATATCACAAACTTCGAAAAACATTCGGCAAATTCTTTAGATCTTATTCAGAACTTTTATCTAAAATTGTAAATATTTCTTTTCAACACTTTGTATCCAATGGAATTTCCCTTCCCAATTTTTACGGTGATCTCGTATATAAACTAAGGAAAGTAAAATGCTCCGATAACGTTATGTTATCATGTAATAAAATAGTCAAACGTCTTCTAAATAGACAATATGACATTGAGATCATCAAAAAACTATAGGTCTTGTATTTGGCCCCTCTACAGCCTTATGCAGACTTCTACTTGAACGTTGCACGCTGACTAACAGGGCGATGGGGACTTTGTGACGGGCCTTGTCCAAACCTCTTTCAGAGGAGACATGGTCCTGAACCTCGTCCTCTCTGACTGTTAGTTGGGACTCCTACAGATCTAGGGTCTTAGCTCGCTTTCAGACTGGCAGAGCACAGTTTATCATGTCGCATATATTTTTACATCATTATGTATTTCCAATACCTTACGTGTTTATATTTTTATGACCTCTCAATATGCGATATCTGTTGACCCTTGTTCTTTACATGGAGGATTATTTATAAATTTTTAAATGTACGTCCTTTGATTGTTCTGCTGTTACGGTGAGTGGGAAGGTGGGTCCGTAAACCGGTTAACCACACCATTAGTTCGGCTTTTGTCAAATTAAATGACCGTCCTAAGTCTGTATCGTAATTGCATTACAATAAAATATATTTGTAATGTGTTATATGTGCTAGTATATTATTGATATTCAAGTATTGTATAGCTCCATGGTGACTTCTGCCACATAACGGAGCCAGTAACTCCTCTTTTTTCTTTCATATGAAAACTCATGAATGAATGTAATGAATGTAATAAACAAATCCATTGAGACCAGGAGTGAATGTAAAAACATTCATAATATGGATTTGTTGTAAATATACACAGAGGGATCAATAACCTTTTCGCCTTTTACTCTACTTTGCTAGATTGCATTGTAGTTATTTCAGTATGCCATTTGCTTTCTAAGAGACTGTAGAAAGCGTGTGTTAAAGATTTCATAATTCAACGAAAATCGCTTGTAAAATATTTAATCGATGGTCAAAATAGAAAGCTTTAAGCAACTGACAATCGGTTAACGTCGATTATCCACTAGGCCGGTGGTGGTGGACTGATAGACCCCGAGGGCATCATCAGTCTAGTTTTCAGTGTTTTATACTGACGGTCTACTTTTCTCTGCTTTTGTACTGACATGAAATATATACTTAAAATTTTCCGTCATGAGATTATGTAAATCACTTTAAAACTAAGGAGTATCTCCCTCATGCATAGCTCTGTCCTTAGATTGATTCTTTGGCTCACTTCTGCGGTCATTTTGGTTTTAATACTGCTCTTCAAACATTTATATAATATGAGAATTCCAACCATTCAGCTACGAGCATCACTGAAGAGACATAAATTGTCGAAATGCGCATCTGATGCACAAAATTAAAAGGTATATATGTTCTATATTTCTTATAACGCTTACTTATTTTGTAAAAGTAAAGGGATTGTTGTTTTGTCCTTATTATACCCTTTGCTGATGTTGTGTGGTTTTGGCATTTTCTACAGTGTTTGTTCACATCCATGTATATATACAGTGCTGAATTACACTTATTTCTTCTATATCTAAGGGCATTCATGGCGGGCGGCGTGTCTTGCCAAACTCCCGGGAACCTGATCTCACCTCTGAATTTCAGGGATCCGGGAATGTCCACTGCGGTACATTGTTGTTAGTTCCATAGTCATGTGACACCAGTTACTTTCGTATTTAACATTTATGAATAGCAAATGGCACTGATCTCCATATTGGTTTGTCTCTCTTATAAGGATGAAAATTATTAGTCTACGTGACATTATTAAGAATATGTAAAATGAGATCAGTTTATAATTTTTAATGAGTGACTATATATTCTATAATTTGTAACTCAATACAATGACATGTCGATATCAATTTATATTTAGGCTGGTTCTGTGAAATACATTTCGAGTTTTATATCCAACATGTATTGTTCAACACGGCGAAGACAAGGAAATATAGATTCCTTTTCATTATCGAACAAGAGCAACGCTTAGCGTGACTTAATACGCCCGTCGCTTAGTTTGGATGGGATCAATTCGAACGTTTGGTATTATTACAGCCAAACTTGTGTCTCTTTGGTAATATTTTTATGAAATAGTAAAAATAAAATCCAAGTCCCATAACCCTGTAACGAGAAAACGGATTTGACTCTAAATCGACAGAGGCTTCACTTACAATATTTAAGCATTCTGTATGAGTTTCATGGAAAACAGCTGAGGTTTACTGCAGTTATCGCGTTCCATAGCGGACGGACGGACAGACGGATATCACTATACCATAATACGTTCCGTCATTCGACAGGCGCATAAAATGGCCCATAAATTGAGTTGACCCCACCAATTGTCGACGATTGTGTCTTAGTCGTCATGGTTTGGTGCATTATTATGGACTTAATTTATGATGTCTTTTTATATGCTTATTCTTCTGTGTCCTGCATAGTCCTGACCATTTTTTTCATACAACTGACTCGAGTGTCTTCTTGCCTTTTATTCTGTAGTCAGATGAAAGTATATTTAACTTTTCTTTCCAATTAAATGGCTTTCGCTGAGAATCTGAACAACAATAAATTTCATACGAGAAACAAATGAAAATATGATGTCAACCTGAAAAATGATTGATTGATTTTTGTTTAAGGTCACACCACGAATATTTCACGTATATGGTGACGGCATCTGCCTGATGCGGGACATACACATTTTGACCTTTGCAACCGACCCACCCGAAGCAGTGAGGTTATCTTTTACGTGCCATGCATACTACGACACGGGGCCTCGGTTTTTACTATCTCATCCGAAAGACAGGACACCGGCATGACCAGAGCGGGACTCGAACCCCGGCCTCCCGCGCGATACCACTAGGCCCCGCCGGCTTCAACCTGAAAAATCTGCATAAATGTAGCTTAATGTAAGTTTACTTTACATACATACATATGATATCTCGTTATCCAGACTTTTAGATGATATTCTGGACTGAGACCGATTCCGATCATTTTACACAGATTTGACACCTTCTATGCTAGAAGGTTACCTACTTTGACTTCTCCATATATAAATACATACGGAATTTACACGATTTGACTCTTTCTACTGGGTATATGTGACAGGTGTTGCTAGCAAGCAGGAGATTTTGTTATTTTCCACTTGTTTTTCATTTTCAATGATTTGGTATGTCCTCTGGTTTCATGAGTTTTAGACTTATGGTTTGGATTTATCATCTTTACATACCATGTGTGGGTGGGTGTGTGTATGTAGTATATCTCGGTAACTAATAATGAATTAGAAGATGAATAGATGTTTCCGCAACTTGAAAATTTCTGTAAATTTTTTTTGTATTTAAAGTGGAAGCAATATCTAAAGCAGACCATGATATTGCATTAGTTAAGACCCACAAATAACATACATATACATGTATTGAGACTTCAAAAGTATAATGAATCATTTAAATAAGTAGTAGAACTTACAGATCGGACCATACAAGTACCATAGAATTTACAGATAGGACCATGCAAGGTAAAGTAGAATTTACAGATAGGACCATAGAAAGCGTAAAGAGTAATTTATAGATATGACCTCACAATGTATAGTAGGATTTATAGATATGACTAGGTAGGTTAGAATCTACAGATAGGACAATACAAGGTAAAGTAGAATTTACATATGGGACCATACAAGATAAAATAAAATATAAAGGTAGGACCACACAAGGTAAAGTAGAATTTACAGATCAGACCATGCAAGGTAAAGTACAATTTAGAGGTAGGACCATACAAGCTAAAGTAAAATGTACAGATAGGAACATACAAGGTAAAGTAGAAATTACAGATAGGACCCATGCAAGGTAAAGTAGTATTTACATATATATGTCCATTTAAAGTGAAACGTACAGATAGGACCACACAAGGTAAAGTAGAATTTACAGATTTACTACAGTATTCTTTTCTTCTTCTTCCAGTACGAAATATACTCAAAAGTTGAGCGTAATACTTCATGTAGCACTCATGATAAAAGCCTTATAGGGCAATATAATACAGTTAAAAAGTAAACATTCTTCAATCTCACTCTAAGTTGAAGTGGGCTGATGGTGTGTATCCCATTGCTGTCCGGTAGTCCTCCAAGGAACATGCTTATGCCATTGCTGATGGGAGTCTGTTCCAGTACCTGAGGGTTTGTGCAGCCCCTTTTCCTGGAGTCTGTCTGGATGAGGTATTGCTCTGCTGGAATGGCCACTAGATTGTGCTGGATGTTGAATAGGAACAGAAGGCGAATCTTTACTCTTCTTATCCGTAGCGGTTCTCATCCCAGGGAGTTGACCATGTTGGAAACACACACTGCCTGCTTTCCTGTCCCAGTAGTTCATTGTAGCGAATCGTGCTGCTATACGCTGGATTTTCTTTATCTGGTTGATGTATTCGATGGTGTGAGGGTCTTATATGGAGGCAACATACTCCAGCCTTGGAAGAACAATGGCTTCATGAGACCTTCATGACAACACATTTCTCCATACTACTGCATTTCTAAATTCACATAGAATATTCTATCAAGATTTATATAGTTCACGTCTGTTATTAGTTGTTTGAAAAAAGTATACCCCAGTGGTTCGATATTACCGTCATAATAACATTTTACGGATATGATAGATATGATGTGATGAAACTAAGTACATGTACGAGACGCATGAAACACAAAGGTACATTTCTTGATTGGTAGTCAAAATGTATTCATTACTGCTTTTAATACGTGTATTAGTGCAATAAACTATTTTACTAAAGAAAAGAACACCAGCTGAATACTATTGGCCAGCTTTGTAAAATAAAGCTAAAATATAGTAAAAGACTCTTTCGTATGTGTGGATTTCATTTTTACCCTTATTTTGCACAATCGCAAATCAAATTCATGAATATTATAGAAAATATGCATAATATACACACTATATTTCCAAAAACGTATGAAATTGAATTACACGCAATATTCATATCCCTGACATTATAGTGAGGATCCTCTTAATTAACATTGACAGGTGCGATTCTATTCCCTGCTATGGAATTTTATACAAGGAACCTACTTAACATTGCATTTGATTAAGTCGATCCCTCGTTAAATTGTCGCTATATTGAATAACAGAATGTATGAGAGCGGCAATCATGAATGACCTTGGCACTCTCACAATATCTCATTAAACGCCTAAGAGATTTAAAGTATGGATATAATGCTAGCTTGGGGTTCATGAGTCTGATTAGGCTTCATTTCCTTTTTATTTCCGTCTTTAAATATGTTTACCTAGTAATATGCCCACTACCTCCAAATCATGAAAACAGACATTAAAGATATCAACTTTCAGACAGTATCAGAATCGACTATAACTAGGTCATTATTCACTACTCAGAGTTAGTATGGAATTGTTACGATATTGAATTGGTGTATTACATAACATGTTTTATTTAATTATCAAATGGTTTTATTGGACAAGCTTATACCCTAATAACTAGAACTATAACCAGATGTTAGATGTACGTAAACAGAATAGCTGTTTGATATTCCTGGATGGCACGAGTGTTGTTTACTGGAGCACTAGATAAGGTTATTTAAACATCAGTCAATATCGGTGTCTTTCACAGTCATATTGGTAATTGCAATAAAACAACAAGAGCAATAAGAATAATAATACAGATAACACAATGTGATGGCAACCATAACGGTTTTGAATGTTCTATAGCAGTTGTTTTGTTTTCTCACAGCACGTCTTACAATGTAGAGATTCATTGACAGGGTAATTTTACTCCTGGATAAATTCCACGAACACATTAGAATTATACATGCAACACTGTGGTGAAATCGAAACAGTGTAATGCTTCATCCTTAGCTTAATGATATTGCATCTGTACACGAAAAGTACAATGTAATAACATTATACAGGGAATCACATGTACCGACACGTATCATTCAAGTATTAGAAAAGCATATCTATATAGGAATCGAGGTAAACAATTTCATAGTTTTACAGAATAAATAAAAGGTAAAACTATTGAATGTACTTTTTCTTACAAGGACAGATACATCTCTGTGAAATTATCTATTCAAAAAATAAAATCAAATAGATTTAGAGGTAATAATAGAGAATTCTAAAAAATACGACTAATTATTAACTAATTTCTATCCCGCGATAATTGAGATAATTTCTACTTATTTTAGAAATATCCCTTAAACGCCGTAAATTTAAGATCATGGAGTCATACACGGTGGACGTGACTATCCAGCAAGTGGGGGGGCACATTTTATAATCATATTATTGTTCAATGATCTGTGTTTACACTTACTGTTTAATTTTACTAATTGCATAATTTCCTTATCCTCTGATTATCTGTGATTACACTTTCTACTGTGAAATGCGTATGCTTATTTGCTTGATCAATATTTTAGTACAGATATGGTTTATATCAGGATAAAATTCCCATTTTAATTTGTGTTAATGTTCGCAAAGATATGTTTATTCCACTTTCTATGTACAAGAAACATAAATTTTTATAATAGAAAATGAACTTGTAATATTTCTGTCAAACTCTTGATAAGACCGCATGAAGTTAATTTACAAAGATCAATGGTCAATAATAATAAAAAGTATCGCTAAGGTCAACATGAAAGGAGTTCCACTTGTGATAATGTCAATACCATTGGAGACATGCCAGAAGGTTGTATAGAAATAAAACAATTTCAGAAAATGTATAACCTAAAGGTAAGATCCAAAATCCATCTAAGGACAGGTGATAAGATGATCGACAAAACCCAGCTCAATATCCAATAAATCATAAACCCAAAGAGCATGTAAAATCAGTAAAAAAAAAAAAAAAAAAGAAAACAAACCAAAGAATATTTAAGTGTAAACCCTCACAAGAGAATCAGATTAGGGTCACTAAGAAAGTAAGTATCCTCTGTTTGATTGCAACAACCTTCACTTAAGTCTAGTGTAAACTTTTGAATTTTTAATCGGTACACACAATGTACAGAAGATGTAAAATTCGGTGTTAGAATGGTTGAAATACAACATTCTGGACAACGAGATGTTATAGAATTTGTCATAGAGTCAGGTGTTGAGGTGATTATCAAAGTCGTCGTCAGATAACATAACAAGATGTCATAGAGTTTGTCATAGAGTCAGGTGTTAAGGTGATTATCAATGTCGTCGTCAGATAACATAACAAGATGTCATAGAGTTTGTCATAGAGTCAGGTGTTAAGGTGATTATGAATGTCGTCGTCAGATAACATAACAAGATGTCATAGAGTTTGTCATAGAGTCAGGTGTTAAGGTGATTATCAATGTCGTCGTCAGATAACATAACAAGATATCATAGAGTTTGTCATAGAGTCAGGTGTTAAGGTGATTATCAATGTCGTCGTCAGATAACATAACAAGATGTCATAGAGTTTGTCATAGAGTCAGGTGTTAAGGTGATTATGAATGTCGTCGTCAGATAACATAACAAGATATCATAGAGTTTGTCATAGAGTCAGGTGTTAAGGTGATTATCAATGTCGTCGTCAGATAACATAACAAGATGTCATAGAGTTTGTCATAGAGTCAGGTGTTAAGGTGATTATCAATGTCGTCGTCAGATAACATAACAAGATGTCATAGAGTTTGTCATAGAGTGAGGTGTTGAGGTGATTATCAATTTCGTCGTCAGATAACATAACAAGATGTCATAGAATTTGTCACTGAGTGAGTTGTTAAGGTGATTATGAATGTCGTCGTCAGATAACATAACAAGATGTCATAGAATTTGTCACTGAGTGAGTTGTTAAGGTGATTATCAATGTCGTCGTCAGATAACATAACAAGATGTCATAGAGTTTGTCATAGAGTGAGGTGTTAAGGTGTCTATCAATGGCATCGTCAGATAACATAACAAGATGTCATAGAGTTTGTCATAGAGTGAGGTGTTAAGGTGATTATCAATGTCGTCGTCAGATAACATAACAAGATGTCATAGAGTTTGTCATAGAGTCAGGTGTTAAGGTGATTATCAATGTCGTCGTCAGATAACGTAACAAGATGTCATAGAATTTGTCATAGAGTGAGGTGTTAAGGTGATTATCAATGTCGTCGTCAGATAACATAACAAGATGTCATAGAGTTTGTCATAGAGTGAGGTGTTAAGGTGATTATGAATGTCGTCGTCAGATAACATAACAAGATGCCATAGAGTTTGTCATAGAGTGAGGTGTTAAGGTGATTATCAATGTCGTCGTCAGATAACATAACAAGATGTCATAGAGTTTGTCATAGAGTCAGGTGTTAAGGTGATTATCAATGTCGTCGTCAGATAACGTAACAAGATGTCATAGAGTTTGTCATAGAGTGAGGTGTTAAGGTGATTATCAATGTCGTCGTCAGATAACATAACAAGATATCATAGAGTTTGTCATAGAGTCAGGTGTTAAGGTGATTATGAATGTCGTCGTCAGATAACATAACAAGATGTCATAGAGTTTGTCATAGAGTCAGGTGTTACGGTGATTATCAATGTCGTCGTCAGATAACATAACAAGATGTCATAGAGTTTGTCATAGAGTGAGGTGTTAAGGTGATTATGAATGTCGTCGTCAGATAACATAACAAGATGTCATAGAGTTTGTCATAGAGTCAGGTGTTAAGGTGATTATCAATGTCGTCGTCAGATAACATAACAAGATGTCATAGAGTTTGTCATAGAGTGAGGTGTTGAGGTGATTATCAATTTCGTCGTCAGATAAGATAACAAGATGTCATAGAGTTTGTCATAGAGTCAGGTGTTAGGGTGATTATCAATGTCGTCGTCAGATAACATAACAAGATATCATAGAGTTTGTCATAGAGTGAGGTGTTAAGGTGATTATCAATGTCGTCGTCAGATAACATAACAAGATGTCATAGAGTTTGTCATAGAGTCAGGTGTTAAGGTGATTATCAATGTCGTCGTCAGATAACATAACAAGATGTCATAGAGTTTGTCATAGAGTGAGGTGTTAAGGTGATTATCAATGTCGTCGTCAGATAACATAACAAGATGTCATAGAGTTTGTCATAGAGTCAGGTGTTAGGGTGATTATCAATGTCGTCGTCAGATAACATAACAAGATGTCATAGAGTTTGTCATAGAGTGAGGTGTTAAGGTGATTATCAATGGCATCGTCAGATAACATAACAAGATGTCATAGAGTTTGTCATAGAGTCAGGTGTTACGGTGATTTTCAATGTCGTCGTCAGATAACATAACAAGATGTCATAGAATTTGTCATTGATTGAGTTGTTAAGGTGATTATGAATGTCGTCGTCAGATAACATAACAAGATGTCATAGAGTTTGTCATAGAGTGAGTTGTTAAGGTGATTATCAATGTCGTCTGGTAACATAACGAGATGTCATAGAGTTTGTCACAGAGCAAAGTGTTTGGGTGATTCAATGTCATCAGATAACATAGTTTGTAGATTAGAATTGTTGCCCTTTGTGTTTCGTGGACTTGCAGTTCACTTGGTTAAATGGCACTATGGTAGTCAGTAAACGTAGGGATATTTTTCAGTTATCGTTATACATGTATCTGTGTGTGAAATTTATGGGCGAAATATATCGCTTTCCTTCAAAGAGCTAAACCTGGATTAATTCCACAACTCCCCAAAATCAAGAAGCCAACTCCATATTTGACAAGATTTTAAAATACAAATTTGTTTGTACTCGATGTATAGTACTTAATTTATTATCCATATATCCAAATGTGGCCTAGGTTGGTTAAAAGGAACTAAACGTATCATCCGGAAACTAATAATTGCAATCTGTTTCTACCAATGTGACCTCGAGCTTGCTCCTATAAACTCAAATCAATGCACATCCCTCTATTGATAATATTTAAAAATATGCTTATGTATACAATGAATTAAACATCATTTGTCATTTGGAATCCAATTATTTCATAAAATTTTTACCAGTAATGACATTGATTTTTACATATTGACGTAAGAATTAAAAGAGGTTTTGTCCTTTTGATATGTATCTATATATATCCAAATATGGTTTGTATTTGATGCATAGTACTTGATTTACCATCCGGTAATCCAGTATTGTGCATGAACAATACTAGTTTTCAAGTATTGTAAATTACATGTATAACAGTATTATTGATGCAAAATACTGGGTACGGTCATATGGTACATGCAAATCATTATTTTATTTCATCAACCACCTAATATATACTAATATTTATGATAAACGTGAGGATTTTGGATGTCCTATTGTAAATTTCCCTTACTTGGATGGCGATGTTCCTCGACTCCCATCATATGGTATCTATATATCTCAATTAGTTCGATTTGTCAGAGGCTGCACCGATGTTTTGGACTTTCATAAACGAAATTTACAAATTACTACTAAACTTTTAACTCAGGGTTACAGATATCACATGTTAAGAAAAACATTCGGCAAATTCTTCAGATCTTATTCAGAACTTCTATCTAAATTTGGAAATATTTCTTTTCAACAGTATGTATCCAATGGAATTTCCCATCCTTATTTTTACGGTGATCTCGTATATAAACTAAGGAAAGTAAAAGGCTCCGATAACGTTATTTTATCATGATATAAAATAATCAAACGTCTTATAAATAGACAATATGATATTGAGATCATCAAAAAGACTATAGGTCTTGTATTTGGTCCCTCTACAGCCTTATGCAGACTTTTACTTGAACGTTGCACGCTGACTAACAGGGCGGTGGGGACTATATGACGGGCCTTGTCCAAACCTCTTTCAGAGGAGACATGGTCCTGAACCTCGTCCCCTCTGACTGTTAGTCGGGACTCCTACAGATCTAGGGTCTTAGCTCGCTTTCAGACTGGCAGAGCACGGTTTATCATATTGATGTCGCATATATTTTTATACCATTATGTATTTTACAATACCTTACGTGTTTATATTTTTATGACCTCTCAATATGCGATACCTGTTGACCCTTGTTCTTTACTTGGAGGATTATTTATAAATTTTTAAATGTACGTCCTTTGATTGTTCTGCTGTTACGGTGAGTGGGAAGGTGGGCCCTTAAACCGGTTAACCACACCATTTGTTTGGCTTTTGTCAAATTAAATGACCGTCCTAAGTCGGTATCGTAATTGCACTACAATCAAATATTTTTGTAATGTGATATATGTTCTAGTATATTATTTATATTCAGGTATTGTATAGCTCTAGGGTGACTTCTGCCACATAACTGAGCCAGTAATTCCTCTTTTTTCTTTCATATTTTTCTAACATACAAAATATCGAATCATGCACAACTGGCATACCTCAATGAAGCCTTGAACCTGAAATGTAAAGTATCACGTACCATCAGGGACTGAACCAGAATTCCATCATCAATGACATCAGCAAGTTCCCTCTGAGAATTACCGGAAAGCAATGGGCAAAATATTATTTGCCCACTTCAGCTTAGAGAGATAATCAAGGAGTTTAACTTTTTAACTGTATCATATTGTCCTGTGAGACTTTTATCGTGACTGCCATAAGCAGTATAACGTTCAGCTTTTGAGTACTCTTTATATTGGGCGAAGAAGAAGAAGAGATGACTCGCATCAACAATAAATATATAATGAACATATGCAAATTTGTGTCCATTTTTTTTCAATCACAATACTGGTGTAGCAGTATTTATCAGACCATAATACTGACTTTCTCGTTCTTTAATATTGTAAATAATAGGTAATAACCAGTTTCAGGAATTGGTGTTCATTCCAATAACAATACTAAAAACTAGTGTTGTAATAGAACTCAATACTTAAAAAAAAAAATACTAGACGATACTATTATTCCAGTATTGTAAATTTTCAGTATTGTCTGGTATCGCATCGTAAAGAATACTGGTTTTCCAATATCAGCCGTTTCCGTTGCTAGATTCACATCTTTCACAACACTAAGTTCTCCAGTATTGTAAGTACAATACCGGTACATATTTTTCTTCCAGTATCTGTAACTATGCTGGTATACCAGTATCGCGACCGCCAAGTTTACATGATCCAACCAGACTTATATTGTGACTATAAATGACCTTGATGTGTGACTTACTGACACTAAAATTAAAAGGTATCCGAAAATCAATAATTGCATTAATTTTATTTCCAGTAGTGGCCTTTAACCTACTGACATCAAAATCAATGGGCATTTCCTTATATTTTGATTAGATAAATGCAAGGAACAGAAGTTATCACCTGAAAACCAATCGCAGAAATTTATCCTGACCTGTAGAGACCCTGGCCTTGGTCTACCGTCCCCAAATCTATAGGCACCTTACACCCTTGATGAAGTTTGTATATAAAAAAAATTGGGTAAGATGAAGGAAACTTAGTTTCACCCTGAATACAAATGTGTGATTCAAGGACAAAATGACGGACAAACTAATACTTGAGGCACCTGGCCATGTCTTGCTGGGGCATAAAAATGCAAATACATGTAGTTGATTTCAATGTCATTGAGGTACCGATGAATGATGATCAATTGAAGTGACAATATTCAATTGACTGACCTACTCACCACAAAAGCAGCACAATAAAAGATCACGCATTTTAAGAGTGATACTTTAAACTCCACATGAACAAAAAGCAACAGGTTGCAATGGTTAAGAGGTCGTAAGAATACGTTTACTATCATGAATAAAATTTCATTATCAAAAATTTAAAGTGAAATTAACAGAACGAATAGTGCTTAGCCTTTCTGAATGCGAGCTCAGGTTCCTGATCAATAGGAGTCCTGACTAACGCCAAAAGATGTTTGGCATTCTGATGAGTACAAATTGAATTTATGGCCGACATCTTTTTGTACTAATACGAAGTAGAATTCATACAGTTTCTGCTCTCCAAATGTAATAAACAATGACAATTAGAATCTCGGTTCAACTTTACATATAGATAAATATATGACGTTTTGACGATTAACAACCCTGTATTTAAAGATCACTTCGACATTATGTATCCACAGAAATTCGGGATAAAGAATGGAACTGAGAGCGCATCATCCGCTTCATACCTCGATATACTCCTATCAATGTAAAGATGATGGATAAGTAACCTCTATTTATGTCAAACGTGACGATTTCAATTTCATTATTACTAACTTCCCTTTTCTGAGTAGCAACATACCTTCTCATTCCGTATATAGCGTCTTCATTTCACAACTTATGCATTATGCCAGGGCATGCTCTAAATCCTGAGCGAGGCACCTTACTACGAAACTACTCTCATAGGGATATATCGAGGAATGATTGATATAGTCACTGAGGATGTTCTATTGTCTATATAGGGATCTAATGCTATTTCATATCCCCCTTTCAAGAATGTTAACCGATATTTTGGGATCTGACCATACAAACTAACCATCTTAACATTTTTACTATACTTGATTTGACATTATATGTATATACATTATATACAAACATTGGTTCACGTGCATTTCCGACGCCGGAATTTCATTTTAAGAGCATTCTATTCTGGAAATAGGATAATGTGGCTTAGTGTTTTGGAGCAGGCTTGATGTAAAGGTTAAGCGCTTGGCTTGCGGCGCCGACAATTCTGGTTGAAATCCCGGGTTGCGCCACTATGTTTAAGAGGTTCGTTACCTCCTGCTTCCATGTCACGATATAACTGAGAGATTGTTGAAAGCGACGTAAAACATCAACCAACCAACAAACCGACCAACTTAGTGTTCTTGTCTACTTCTCGTGCTCATGTGTTTATATATATGTGTGTATTTGCTTGAAAAGATGTTGTAAGACTTCTGCTACGGGTGTTGCATGCAGGGATGTTTACTCCTACCGGATACCTGGTCTCACTTCAATTTAATTGGGGTTTGCATTTGCCTGAATGTAACACTACACACTATATTATCCTTTGCATTTCTCATACCATTTTCTACTGTGATTTAGTGTACCAAGTACGGAGGGTTCAAGGTTCCGATAATTTCATATCTAGTAGTTCTAAAATTATTACATGCCTTCGACATCGACAGTATGACCCCATGATCATTGCAAAGATCATATTTCTTGTATTGGGTTTGTCTACAGCCTTATACAGTCTTTTACATGAGCGTGGCACGCTGACTGACAGGGTGGTGGGGACTCTATGGCGGGCTTTGTCCAAACCTTTTCAGAAGAGAAAGGGTCCAGAGCCTCTTCCCCTCTGAATGTTAGTCGGGACTCCTATAAATCGAGGATCTGAGCTCGCTTACAGATGAGAAGAACACGGTTTACTTATGTTGATGTCGCCTAACATATTTTTGATACTAGCATATTCTTCCATGGTACGTTTCGTGCATGAGAATTTTTATTACCTCTCGTCTTGAGAAACTTGTTGATCCTTGTTGTCTATACGGAGAATTATTTATAAATCTTTAAATGTGTGCCCTTTGATAGTGCTGCTTTTACGGTGGATGGGATGATGGGCGCCCGTAAACCGGTTAACCACACCAATTATGTGACGATTGTTACTTTGATTGACCGTCCTAAATCGGTATCATAACTGAGTACAATCGAATATTGTTTATGCCGTTTTCTGTGCCTTTACTATTATGATGATTATGTGGATGTCCTTGGTAATTTGTGCCATACTGCTTCGTCAGATATCTTCTCTTTTCTTTTTTATTCCATAGAATACGAGATATGGGTAACCCTTCGGGACTTCTTCGTTGTTTACTTAGAAGGGATAAGGCTTAAGACCTTATCTTCTTTGAAAAGATTAAGACAAAGTAACGATTTCCATTCGACATTAAATTCTAAGTATATCTCTTAGTATGGGGAGGATTGTAGTAGTCACAATGATGCAAGTATTCACAACTAAATATGTCGTCCTTTGAATGGAAACACCACAAACAACGTTACGGACTGAACATTACTATAGTACAGGAACGTTAGTTTACCGGAGACGTGAGCACAGAAAGGAAAATGGTTGATTATATCCTTTGTGCATGAAACTAAAGAAACATTCATGCATTGTGAAAGTTATTCTCCGGCAGGCTATACGCCCTGACCGGTAGAGAATATTAGGTGATTGATTACTTAGGGAAATCCAATAACTTGTCCATCCGTAGTTCATATAGCCGCAAAGGTCCGTCTTTGTTTGCGAATTTCTTCCTAGCGAACAAAAGTCTGATGGAAACCAAACACGTTATTACAAAAGCAGAGTCGGATATATTGTGATAAAGTGAATTCGATCTTTGCTAAATTCCTTAAGATCATCAATAACTAAGGAAGCGAGAAAGCAACTTAATACACGATCAGACTTTATTATGATGTCAGTCACACATAAAACGGAAATTTACTTACACGGAATTGCTCAATTTAATCTTTTGACTGAATAAAATTTAATTCTTGAAGTAGAGCAGCAATCCTGGAATTTCATAATCATCATCACTCGCTACTGAAAAAGAACAAAGCCCTGTGTGGTAGTATATCGGATGTTGTCAGATATCTAGAACTGCTTAATAACAACATAGCACAAGTATGGTATGCTAAGTTCTTTGTGGAGCTAACGGTAATTCCGTTGGCAAGGGATCCGAATTATATCAAAAGAATTTCGGAATCACAAGAAACAAATGTTCTAATTACAGGGGAAGAGCGTAATTGATATAGCAATAATGATTCTTCATGGCATCAGATAAGCATTTAATAAAGATTTTATGTTTTGTACAGAAGCGCCATTTGACAAATATTGAAAACATCTATGTGGAGTAGTTCTTTCGGTTATTTAATATGATAATGCAACATTAGAAAAATATTTTAAGTAATTTTGTATTGATAATTGCATATTTGATGACAGAATGAAATAAAAGAAAATTAAAACTTTTTAAAAGATATTACAAACAAAAGGTGTAAAAATTGAAGGTTCCTACACGAATACCTATCACGTAATATAACAATTTACATTATCATGCAGTCAATTGTTTACTGTTCGAAATTACGTATGTAGATGAGTAGTGTTCGATATCACGTATGTAGATAAGTAGTGTTCGGTATTACGTATGTAGATGAGTATTGTTCGATATCACGTATGTAGATGAGTAGTGTTCCATATCACGTATGTAGATGAGTAGTGTTCGGTATTACGTATGTAGATGAATAGTGTTCGGTATCACGTATGTAGATGAGTATTGTTCGGTATCACGTATGTAGATGAGTAGTGTTCAGTATCACGTATGTAGATGAGTAGTGTTCCATATCACGTATGTAGATGAGCAGTGTTCGTTATCACGTATGTAGATGAGTAGTGTTCGGTATTACGTATGTAGATGAGTAGTGTTCGGTATCACGTATGTAGATGAGTAGTGTTCGGTATCACGAATGTAGATGAGTAGTGTTCGGTATCAGTTATGTAGATGAGTAGTGTTCGGTATCACGTAATATAACAATGTACATTATCATGCAGTCAATTGTTTACTGTTCGAAATCACGTATGTAGATGAGTAGTGTTCGATATCACGTATGTAGATAAGTAGTGTTCGGTATCACGTATGTAGATGAGTAGTGTTCCATATCACGTATGTAGATGAGTAGTGTTCCATATCACGTATGTAGATGAGTAGTGTTCGGTATTACGTATGTAGATGAATAGTGTTCGGTATCACGTATGTAGATGAGTAGTGTTCGGTATCACGTATGTAGATGAGTAGTGTTCAGTATCACGTATGTAGATGAGTAGTGTTCCATATCACGTATGTAGATGAGCAGTGTTCGTTATCACGTATGTAGATGAGTAGTGTTCGGTATCACGTATGTAGATGAGTAGTGTTCTGTATCACGTATGTAGATGAGTAGTGTTCGGTATTACGTATGTAGATGAGTAGTGTTCGGTATCACGTATGTAGATGAGTAGTGTTCGGTATCACGAATGTAGATGAGTAGTGTTCGGTATCAGTTATGTAGATGAGTAGTCTTCGGTATCACGTATGTAGATGAATAGTGTTCGGTATCACGTATGTAGATGAGTAGTGTTCGGTATCACGTATGTAGATGAGTAGTGTTCGGTATCACGTATGTAGATGAGTAGTGTTCTGTATCACGTATGTAGATGAGTAGTGTTCAGTATCACGTATGTAGATGAGTAGTGTTCAGTATCACGTATGTAGATAAGAAGTGTTCAGTATCACGTATGTAGATGAGTAGTGTTCAGTATCACGTATGTAGATGAGTAGTGTTCAGTATCACGTATGTAGATGAGTAGTGTATTGTATCACGTATGTAGATGAGTAGTGTTCAGTATCACGTATGTAGATGAGTAGTGTTCTGTATCACGTATGTAGATGAGTAGTGTTCTGTATCACGTATGTAGATGAGTAGTGTTCTGTATCACGTATGTAGATGAGTAGTGTTCGGTATCACGTATGTAGATGAGTAGTGTTCGGTATCACGTATGTAGATGAGTAGTGTTCAGTATCACGTATGTAGATGAGTAGTGTTCGGTATCATGTATGTAGATGAGTAGTGTTCGGTATCACGTATGTAGATGAGTAGTGTTCTGTATCACGTATGTAGATGAGTAGTGTTCGGTATCACGTATGTAGATGAGTAGTATCATAATATTTATATAAGTTTACGATTATCTGTTTTAGCACGAATGTAGATGAAACTATAGAAATTGTTTGCCATGATTCAAATTAATTGAATTATTGGTCAAATATAGATGAGATGTGGGGAATCTGAATTTGAGATCATGGGTTGTCGTCAACGTATTGATCATACCGAGTGTAATTCTGACGTAGATCATACATGTATAAAGGATTTGCCAAGCACATTCCACATTCATATCAGCCAATACAAAATGTGAGCACATGACTAGTCATGACACTGCTAATAATTAACTAATTTTGAAATTTAACTATAGTGCAGAGTTTATCTCTCGTAATTTACAAATTTGCTTTTCCAGTGTAATGAAGTTGAATATTGGAAGTCCTTTGCAATAATAAGTAATTTTGTGAGCTCCGACCCTGAGAAAATTGAATTTTGCGCGTATGATTTTCATAGCTAACGAGGTTAATCATGTTTTACGAATAACATTACGTCTTGTCGTTATCAATTCTATACGTTTTGTGGCTCAAGAAATGTGCGAGTGATTCTATTACCGCTTGATTTTACAGAATTTCATTTCAATTCATTGCACAATGTTTCCATTTCATATAACCTTACCCTTATTAAGCTTGGGCCACAAAGATATGAACCGATAAAGATTGCATTAGGGCACAATTATTTCCAGTTTAGGGGAAGTTTATTTGATTTTGATATCCCATCTAAAGCTTTGTGCATTCAATTATTAAATCCAAGCGCCAGTTATCTAGGTTACATTGGCAACTGATATATAGTATATGCTACACAGATATCATAATGATGTCATTCCGTACTCTGTGGTAGATATATAATATATACTATACAGATACCATAATTTTGCCATTCCGTACTCTGTAGTAGATATATAGTATATGCTACACAGATACCATAATTTTGCCATTCCGTATTCTATGGCAGTTATATAATATATATGCTACACATATATCATAATGATTCCATTTCGTACTCTGTGGTAAATATATAATATATCCTAAACAGATATCATAATGAGGCCATTCCGTACTCTGTGGTAGATATATAGTACATGTATATGCTACACATATAACATCATGATTCCATTCCGTACCCTGTAGTAGATATATCATATATACTATACAGATATAATAGGGTCTATGGGTCTAGGGTTAAACCATGACTGCTAGGCAGGTCAACAGGCAAACATTTCCATAAACCCGTCTAGGGATGGAACATGAGTACTAGGCAAATAAACAGGCACACATATCTATACCCGCGTCTTGGGATGGACCATGACTGCTAGGCAAATAAACAGGCACACATTTGCATAACCCTGTCTAGGGATAGACCATGCGTACTAGGCAGATATGCAGGCACACATTTCTATACCGTCTAGGGATGGAACATGACTACTAGGCAGATAAGCAGGCACACATTTCTGTAACCCCGTCTAAGGATGGAACATGACTACTAGGCAGATAAGCAGGCACACATTTCTGTAACCCTGTCTAAGCATGAAACATGACTACTAGGCAGATTAATAGGCACACATTTCTATAACCCGGTCTAGGGATGGAACATGACTACTAGACAGATAAGCAGGCACACATTTCTATGGCCCCGTCTAAGGATAAACCATGACTACTAGAAAGATAAACAGGCACACATTACTATAACCCCGTCTGGGGATGGAACATGACTACTAGACAGATAAGCAGGCACACATTACTATAACCCCCTCTGGAGATGGAACATGACTACTAGGCAGATAAGCAGTCACACATTTCTGCAACCCCGTCTAAGGATGGAACATGACTACTAGGCAGATAAACAGGCACACATTTCTATAACCCCGTCTAAGCATGAAACATGACTACTAGGCAGATTAACAGGCACACATTTCTATAACCCGATCTAGGGATGGAACATGACTACTAGGCAGATAAGCAGGCACACATTTCTATAACTGCGTCTAGGGATAGAATATGAATACTAGGCAGATAAACAGACACACATAACTATAACCCCGTCTGGGGATGGAACATGACTACTAGACAGATAAGCAGGCACACATTTCTATGGCCCCGTCTAAGGATAAACCATGACTACTAGACAGATAAACAGGCACACATTTCTATAACCTCGTCTAGGAATGGACCATGACTACTAGGTAGATAAACAGGCACACATTTCTATAACCACGTCTAGGGATAGACCATAGCTAATAGGCAGATAAACACGCACAAATTTCTAGAACTGCGTCTAGGGATAGAATATGACTACTAGGCAGATAAACAGGCGCACATTTCTATAACCTCGTCTAGGAATGGACCGTGACTACTAGGCAGATAAACAGGCACACATCTCTATAACCCGGTCTAGGGATAAAACATGACTACTAGGCAGATATGCAGGCACAAATTTCGATAACCCCGTCTAGGGATGGAATATGCCACGAAACTACTCTCACAGGTATATATTTAGGAACGTTTGAAATTGTCACTGAGGAAGTTCTATGATCGATAGAGGGATCTGGTGCAATTTGAGATGCCCCATTTTAAGAATGTTAATAGACTTTTTGGGGATTTGATCATACAAACTAGCCATCTTTAACGTTTTGAATGTACTTGATTTGAAATTATATACATGTATACATGTATACCTACAGACATGTATTTTTATGTATTTACTTTCTGGAATTGAACAGTTGTTGCAAAAGTTATGTAATAGGTATTGCATGCAGACAGGGGACGTTTACTCTTTCCGGGCATCTGGTCACACCTTAATTTAAATTAGAGTTCGCGTTTGTCTGAATATGACACTATACACGATATTGTCCTTTTACTCCATAGACTTCGAGATATGGTTAATCCTTCGGTACTTCTTCGTTGTTTACATGTTTTTCAAGAAAACAGATGTCTCTACTGGTCTTAAGAGACGGATGTTGTTAGCACGCATAAGATGCTCACTTTCCCCGGACATATGGTCTCACTTTCCCCCTACATATGGTCTCACTTTCCCCCTACATATGGTCTCACTTTCCCCCTACATATGGTCTCACTTTCCCTGGACATATGGTCTCACTTTCCCCCTACATATGGTCTCACTTTCCCCCTACATATGGTCTCACTTTCCCCTACATATGGTCTCACTTTCCCCCTACATATGGTCTCACTTTCCCTGGACATATGGTCTCACTTTCCCTGGACATATGGTCTCACTTTTTTGGTGGGCTCACGTATATTATTTAGTAGATGTTTTGATATATCAAATTTGATTTTCCTTATCATATATATCGATTGTATATCTTTTGTTATCATGATGTTTTTTTTTTACTTTTGGGCTGGTTTTGTCCATCATCTTTTTATACGTATTAGGCGGCTTGTCTGTCTGTCTGTGTGTCGAACAAGAACTTGATTAAACGTGTTATAATGGGTATAATTTGATTAAAATATGTATACATATGAGAAATTGTTTTACAAGTGATCCATTTAAAAAAGTTAACATAATTAAGGTAGTGTCCTAACATACCGATACTATACTATACTATACTATACTATGCTATACTATTCTATACTATACTATACTATACTATACTATACTATACTATACTATACTATATTACTCTCAAACTGGTATAAGATATACTATATTTTCGACGCATATACTGGTATAATGTACACGATATTACTGACGTATATACTGTCTCTTTTTGATATAAGGTACAGGATATTACCGACGTATATACTGTCTCCAACTGGTATAAGGTACAGGATATTACCGACGTATATACTGTCTCCAACTGGTATAAGGTACAGGATATTACTGACTTATATACTGTCTCTATTTGATATAAGGTACAGGATATTACCGACGTATATACTGTCTCTATTTGATATAAGGTACAGGATATTACCAACGTATATACTGTCTCCAACTGGTATAAGGTTACAGGATATTACTGACGTATATACTGTCTCCAACTGGTATAAGGTACAGGATATTACCGACGTATATACTGTCTCTATTTGATATAAGGTACAGGATATTACCGACGTATATACTGTCTCTATTTGATATAAGGTACAGGATATTACCGAAGTATATACTGTCTCCAGCTGGTATAAGGTACAGGATATTACCGACGTATATACTGTCTCCAACTGGTATAAGGTACAGGATATTACCGACGTATATACTGTCTCCAACTGGTAAAAGGTACAGGATATTACCGACGTATATACTGTCTCCAACTGGTATAATGCACAGGATATTACTGACGTATATACTGTCTCCAACTGGTAAAAGGTACAGGATATTACCGACGTATATACTGTCTCCAACTGGTATAATGCACAGGATATTACTGACGTATATACCGTCTCCAACTGGTAAAAGTTACAGGATATTACTGAGGTATATACTGTCTCCAACTGGTTAAAGGTACAGGATATTACCGACGTATATACTGTCTCCAACTGGTATAAGGCACAGGATATTACCGACGTATATACTGTCTCCAACTGGTATAAGGCACAGGATATTACTGAGGTATATACTGTCTCCAACTGGTTAAAGGTACAGGATATTACCGACGTATATACTGTCTCCAACTGGTATAAGGTACAGGATATTACTGACGTATATACTGTCTCTATTTGATATAAGTTACAGGATATTACCGACGTATATACTGTCTCCAACTGGTATAAGGTACAGGATATTACCGACGTATATACTGTCTCCAACTGGTATAAGGCACAGGATATTACCGACGTATATACTGTCTCCAACTGGTATAAGGTACAGGATATTCCCGACGTATATACTGTCTCCATCTGGTATAAGGTACAAGATATTACTGAGGTATATACTGTCTCCAACTGGTAAAAGGTACAGGATATTACCGACGTATATACTGTCTCCAACTGGTATAAGGTACAGGATATTACCGACGTATATACTGTCTCCAACTGGTATAAGGTACAGGATATTACCGACGTATATACTGTCTCCAGCTGGTATAAGGTACAGGATATTACCGACGTATATACTGTCTCCAACTGGTATAAGGTACAGGATATTACCGACGTATATACTGTCTCCAGCTGGTATAAGGTACAGGATATTACCGACGTATATACTGTCTCTATTTGATATAAGGTACAGGATATTACCGACGTATATACTGTCTCCAACTGGTATAAGGTACAGGATATTACCGACGTATATACTGTCTCCAACTGGTATAAGGTACAGGATATTACCGACGTATATACTGTCTCCAACTGGTATAAGATATACTATATTACACGTATATACTGTCTCCAACTAGTATAAGGTACAGAATTTTACCGACGTATATAGCATCGGCAACTGGTATAAGATATACTATATTATAGACGTTTATACTGTCTCCAACTGGTATAAGATACAGAATACTGCCGACGTATAACTAGCATAAGGTATACTAAATTACCGACGTTTGTACTGGCTACCACCAGGTAGAAGGTATATTTTATAACCGATGTATGTATTGATACCCATATGGTGTAGTTAATTACATAGGTGTACATTGTCTTGGAGTTTTCTTTTTTATTGTGTATAACCAACGTATGTACTGTCTTCCATTGAGTATAGTATAGTATATTACTGGCGTATGTACTGTATCTTACTGGGTATTAGATATAGTATTGTTTTAGCTATGTATGTGCTGTCCCTTACTGGGTATTACGTATAGTTCATTGTTGACGTTATGTACTGGCTCCCACTGGGTGTTATCGCTCGGAAGTCTCTTTATTGGTATTAAGAGAAAACAGAAGACACCTGACAAAGCTGTATGACACAAATCACCACGGATCTGCACACAAAAATGATAATAGTAGAATATACACGGAACGACATTACAGAAATATTCGATTGCGATGCGGTTACGATACCGACTTAGGACGGTTAATTGAAGTAACAAACGTCACTCAATTGGTGTGGTTAGGTACAGTGTATTGCCAACGTTTGTCCGGTCTACCACTGGATATAAGGCATATTCTGGAACCTACTTATTTGGTATTAGGTATATGCATTGCCGACGTATGTATTGTCTACCACCAGGTTTTAGGTATATTTATCACCGACGTATATACTAGGAATGACGTGTAAGTTATTAGTATTATTTATAGTTAAGTTCCGACGTACTTGCTGTGTCTTAGGCATACTTTATTACTGCTGTAATCTCCCACTGGGTATGATGAATACCATACTATTGTCTTATGGACTGTGTGGATAATGTTAGTGATGTGTCATTCCTCACCGTAACATAGCGTTAGTGCTATGTCATTCCTCACGAGAACATAGTGTTAGTGCTATGTCATCCCCCAGTGGAACATAGTGTTTGTGCCATTTCGCTCTTTACCGTAACATAGCGTTAGTACTACGTCATCCCTCACTGTAACATTGTGATAGTGCTATATCATCCCTCAGAGAAACATAGTGTTAGTGATATGCCGTCCCTTACCGTAACATAGTGTTAGTGATATGCCGTCCCTTACCGTAACATAATGTTAGTGATATGCCGTCCCTTACCGTAACATAATGTTAGTGCTTTGTCACCCCTCACTGTGGCATAGTGTTAGAACTATGCCATCCGACACCGTAATATAATTTTCGTGCTATGTCATCCCTCATCCTAGCATAGTGCTAGTGCTATGTTATCCGACATCGTGAGTTGTAAAGAAAAGTCGAGTCGTGTATATATATTACACTCTAAAATAGCTTCTTTTGTATTAATTTCTGCAGGTGGTCTGATTAGATATGTCTGTTCAACGTTTGTTTGGGAATTACACATTTAAACAACAGTTGCTGAAAACGCTAATCACATGTCAGATATGACTGCTTGCTCAATGAGTACGTCAATCACAGTTTGCATTTATCTGATGGTAAACAAATTACACTTCTTCAACACCAGTTCAAAACAATGCCATCTATATCTGATGAAACTGGAAGTGTTTGAGTTACTTCCCCGCTATTACTGGTGACATTGTTTGATGCAAACTCTATCAGTTAACAACTTCGTAATGGAAAAACGGTATATTTTGTTTGGTTTATATATTAGGAATGAGTTAACCATTCACAAAATGGCAAATTGCAGACAAAAACACAAGCACTAAATGACCTTGTAATATACAGTATTAAGATAATTAGTATATCAACATCTTGTTATGAATTTGAAATTCACGTAAATGGAACTTAAAAATGTCAATTGATAAATATTAAGCTTAAGATAGCAGCCATGCGATTTCAAGGGTTAGTAACTATCTTTAAAGTTATCCTGTCAAAATAGCAAACAATTAAATTATTATTAGTATCACTTCAAAGTGAAATACACAAAACGTGTAGTAAAGGTTTTGCATTTGAAAAGCAAACCACTTAAAGTAAAGAACAACTAAATACAGTCAATTAAAGCAGTTGTTTTCATTTATATAGACTGTAGAGGAAAATCCGTGACAATGAGGCATCAGACATTTAGCAAAGAGTTTTACTGAAATATATAATATTAAAGAAACGACAGTTTGCTCAATAGTCGTTATCAAACATGAATCAATAAATAGGTAAGTGAATGAATGAATGATTTTTGTTTCTTCAATGGAACGTCCTGGTAAGTAGAACAACTGTTAAGTACTACAGTATTTTACCGTGGAGCTATTTCATAATGTACAAAGTACGATAAATACCTCGTAGTGTTAGTTAATCACATTCATTTCAACTGACCGTCCCAAATGGGTAGCACATTTGCATTACACTCGACTCTTGTCATATAATTATACCGTTTTTCTTTTACTATGTACATATCCAGGATTCAGGATTTAATTACATTGTCTGGCATATGTTGATGAACAATAAACGATATCCAGCACATTTTATTGTATTAATTGTGATTCTAAGGAGTTAACAAATACCCACTGTAGCATTTCGATGCTCTTTAAATTCGTGAAATATTATATACATAAAAATATTAAGAACATATTTTCAAAAATAGAATCCTCTGTATGTTTACAAGTTAAATGAAGAATGTTTCTGGGAATTTCGATTTTTCTTTCAGACAGGGAAATATATATATATTTATGTAAAGATGATGGATAAATCCAAACCACAAGTCCAAAAATCATAAAACCAGAGGACATACAAAATCAGTGAAAATGAAAAAACAAATGGAAAATAACAAAATATGTCTACTTGAAGAGCATATGTGAACCCCTGTGATGGAGTGAGATTAGGTGCCCGGGCAGAGTGAGCATATATATATATATATATATATATATATATATATATATATATATATATATATATATATATATATATATATATTTTTTTTTTTTTTTTTTTTTTTTTATATATATAATAAGTGTTTCCATGCAGGGATAAATTACAATGGCTGATGCATTTATTAGATATAATGTGCGTTAGCACAAAATAAGACACTTATTATATATATCCCGGTGTCACCGGTTTATATGTATATATAACATAAAAAAATGCTTTTAACGTATCTATGAATTATGATTGCCGCCATTCTTTTGAATTTTCTTGCAGACATTCTATTCTGTAATGCTTCATCGCATAACATTTGGCGTAAACACATGGGTCATACCAAATTGCTAATAAGAATAAGACGATCAAACGGGACATCGATTCGTATATAATATTGCTTATACAATATGTTTACGAAGGAACAAATATGGTCCATAATATGTAATGGAATTAGCTAGAAAACTAAACTAAATGACTTCATATGATGCATGATCAAGTACATTTAATGTCAACAAAAACTACTCTTCGTTCAAATATACAATTACTATCCCGATCATTCCATTGATGAGATCTGTATCATGAGCGATGCAGTCAAGTATCTCTGGAATGACATGCATGGCCTCGTTTTGCTATAGATGATTTCCCCTTGGCCCCATCAAGACTCACACTCGTTATCCTATCATTATGAATAATTGAAAACCCACCACAGAAATCATTAGGAAGGGTTGTAGTTTCAGAGTGATGCCGTGTACATCTGTAGCAACTCTCATCTGCATCATATTGATAATGATTCCTACAATAAGCTTACGTTGACTTATTTATGAAATCATTAAATAAACTTAGAAACGCTAATTAAAAAATAACACTACTTATCTTCCAAGCACCATATAACACATTATCTTTCATGGTTAAATATTATCTAAAATGTTAAACAATTCTAAATAAACGGTTCAGATTAAAGTTCCTTTAAGGCACGCGATACCCTGAGTACTAAATCACATTATACCGATATTTTCGTTTTATTGAACTTTTTAAAAATGTTTTAAGGAGAAGATACCAAATCATTTAAGATAGAGATTCCGTTAGGGAAGGAAAAAAAAAAAACAAAACAAATACAGAAGAGTCAATGCCTGCGACATCTGTAGAAGTGAAAGAGTAAGCATCTCTTTATACGTAAGTCACATCATCCAAATCATATTTTACCTGAATTTATTTTTAGCTGAAAAGGTATCGTTACCAGTGCATAAATACTTACTTATACTTAGAGTAGATAACATACATTAAGATTACAAACTTACACTTAGTACTTGCATATAATATATGTTATATATGGTATTTATTCCGTGGACTATGAGAAACGGTTTGCCCTTCGGTACTTCTTCGTTTTTCACTTTGTTCCGATTTTCTCATGTTGCCTTGCCTGAACATTTTCATTCCTTTCTGATGTTTGGTTTAGTTAAATAAGAATCAGTACATTTATACAGTGACTAATTTTAGTGATAGAGGAAATTGCAGTTGGAGACTTTGACCAATGCCAGTTGACATTCACGATTACCCCAAACAGAGAGCGAATCGAGATTTGCCCGAGGTCACGGTAAATAATAGTATAGTAGGGGGCATATCTGTTTTTCTAGATAACGTATTATTTGTATAAACCTGTCAAATCCCATAAAACATATTGTCAAATCCAATACTGTCAAAAAAGTAAAACAATCAGCTAATATGACTATGTCCAAAATATGTAATGTTTTGGAAAGAGGGACTTCAAACTGCATGAGATCCTTATATCGAATTTCCTCTAGAAAAAAGAAAAATTTCAGACTTTTCTAACATCGTTGTGTATTTCGTGGCAATTAGAATTATCCATACAGCGTATAAGTCGTGGATTCTGTATGTTGCTACTCATGAAATAGAAGCTGATGATACTAAAGTCGTCACATTGTCATTTACATGTAGAGTGGTATACAAAATAGCATTATCACCATTGACATTGAATATATTGATGTACGAAGCAGGAAAGGTATCTTATATCTCGAGTTCAATGAGATAGATGACATTCAAGGCAGCATGGATCATTTACAAAAAAGTCGTCGGTGTAAATATAAGGAAAGGTGAGAATCATCGAAAATTTTTTTTTATCGTTACAGAATAGAATTCTTGTTTTGTGTGAATATAGGAAAACGTCAACCCAGAAATACAGCACAATTAGCACCCATTGGAATGTCAATATGTTTTTGAAACTGTTTCCTAATAAATCAAGAAAATTTCATCAAAAAGAAACTCCCATATATATTACAATAAGCAGTGAATAAGAAACATCTATTGTACAAGACAAAATAGAGATATTTGCAATCACCGACCCCTTGAAGACTCACAAGTGGAATTGGGTAAACATCCTTTACTGACCGATCACACTCTCCGTAAGGGTATACGGGCGAGTATAAATGGGAGTCACATTAAGTGGTAACGGAATCATCGAAGGCATAATCGGTAAAACCTTATGATCGGTATAAATTTTGTAATATTGTATACACGTGGTATAACATATGCTCTTCAAGTAGACATATTTTGTTATTTTCCATTTGTTTTTCATTTTCACTGATTTTGTATGTCCTATGGTTTCATGATTTTTGGATTTGTGGTTTGGATTTATCCATCATCTTTACATAACAAGAACTAATGATTTCTTAAAAGCTCATAGAGGGTTTTATAGTGAGCGTAGAATTTGCGGAATGTAGACTATAATCCAAACGTGTGGGGCTTTGTTTTGTATTCTTGTGATATTAACTTTTTCACTCATTTCTTGCCTCGGTAAATGAACTCCATCATATCGGATCAATAAGGACATATAAAACACCATACACAATAAGAACATATAAAACACCATACACAATAAGGACATATAAAACACAATAAGGACATATAAAACACAATAAGGACATATAAAACACAATAAGGACATATAAAACACCATACACAATAAGGACTTATTAAACACGATAAGGAAATATAAAACACAATACACAATAAGGACATATAAAACACCATACACAATAAGGACATATAAAACACCATACACAATAAGGACATATAAAACACAATACACAATAAGGACATATAAAACACCATACACAATAAGGACATTTAAAACACCATACACAATAAGGACATATAAAACACCATACAAAATAAGAACATATAAAACACCATACACAATAAGGACAAATAAAACACCATACACAAAAAGGACAAATAAAATACCATACACAATAAAGACAAATAAAATACCATACACAATAAAGACATATAAAACACCCTGCACAATAAGGACATATAAAACACCATACTCTGACGATGAAATAAACAGAAACACATGGGCAATGGTAAAAAGTGAACACCAAGAAGTAACTTGTGGTTAATCCAATCTCAAAATAATAGGACATCGAATTTAGTCTCACGTCAAGACGTATGGGATCTTCTTTTAAAAATTAAGATGAGACCAGATGTCTTGAATTAGAAAGCGTCTTCTGCTTGCAGGCGTCACAGAAATCTTATAAAACATGTAAATCTGGTAAATGCATATTGAGAATCCGGCACTAGTACTGTCAAATAAGTAAAGACGATCAGATTATATGTTTGCGTTCAATTCATATGTAAACGAATCACAATAATTCACATTTCAAAATTCGTTTTCCCCATTTTTCTCATCGTTTTTGCAAAATCACACACCTTGTTAAAGAGAACAATCCTTTTGTATGTTTGTATGAAATAAGGAGAAGATGAAAGACATGTCGAGTATACAGGAATCCCTAGATGTTCCAATAATTCAAAGATCAAACACTTATTGTGTAGTATATTCCATTATAGCGTCCAGCCAATGACATAATTAAACCTTTATGAAAACGGCATCTGCAATCAATAAAGTACCAGTCCCATAACTTACCGGAATGTATTCTGATTATTCACCCAATTATGTCATCCTCTTATTTAAGGTTCTGTTTGAATCCATTGTGGGTTAAGTATCAATTGATATAATTATATCTGTGATATAATGCCAAGAATCCTTGAAATTCCAGAATATCAGAGCCGTGTGGGCGGTTAAAAGAATTCACTATCGCTTCAATGCACTAAAGCTACACATCTGGTTTTCATTGAATTTAAATACATTTGGTTAATTCTGATACAGTCATCATGTCAAAAGACCATTTGGAAAGCATTAGTGAAAATATGAATTCGATAAAAATTTTTCATAAGCGACAAGATATTTCAAAACAAAACATAAAAAGAAATAATAAAAACCTAAAATTGATGATTTTATTCAAATCAACACATATCATTATTTACAATTTACTATTTCATCGAATGCATTGTAATGGATATGGCAAATGATATGTTTCGATGATGAGAGTGCACACTTTGTGAATATGATAGATAATAGATTATGCAATGTACACGTGGTATTTCAATCTCTGAAAATTGTTAGAAGAGTCGTGATATAAAAATACATTCATATGAAATTAGTATATTCCGTGTAGTATATAAAATAAGGAGAAGTAGAAAACGGTGAAATTAACATCTGATGGAATTGAATAAGAACACGTGGTTTTAATGAAATGTGATTCTTTCTTTAAAACGCTTATAATAAACAAATGGTGAAAAGAACACAAAAACAATCAATAAAACATGTTTATATATGTCATATATAATTATTATGACAAAGACATATGGTATTATATATTATGAGATCTGCTTGAAAGTAGTCTACGATATGCACATCTCTGTTGAAGTTGAGGTAATAGTGATGTCTTGAAGATAAGTGCACAATAAAAATATCACACATATATAAGTGATAAAAGGAATCCATCTGTAAAATCTGTATGGAGAGCACTAACCTCTTCAGATTTTTCGCCGTATACTGTCCTAACAGCCATGGACGATAAGACAAGATCTGCGCGCATGAAGTACGTCCTAGAGAAAACACGATGTCAACGTAGCCAAACTATTACAGTCATGCATCACTGACTTCTTACCGACATCAAAGTCACACATGGCACATCTGATATGGTTCTACGACCTTCATTGTAATATATGGCACATCATATGTTAGATTCTATATAAAGATCCATAGATGGACGATGGACTACTTTCCCTTTATGTTGACACATTCACACGGACCAGGAAAGATCCACAGATGGACGATGGACTACTTTTCCATTATGTTGACACATTCACACGGACCAGGAAAGTAAGCAGGAGAAGGATGCATATTTCGTTACATTTATTGAGCGAACATGTGTTGTGGGATGATGCTGTACCTGGAAGAGAGAATGACGATTTTGAATCAATCCTATTACTGTTTGCAAAACACTAGTAGGTTTATCCACCTTATTTATAATAAGAAATGAAATTTATATTTCATTGGTTCTGTTACCAATGTGAGATTCACACAATTTCCAAAAACTGGTTGATATATTGAATATATTAAACTTATCAAATTTTTACATAAAATAAAGGGTTCAACACTCAGATGTATATTGTACAATAAAATGAAAATGAATGATAAGATACATTAAAATCACTTTACAGAAGAGATTTAATGGTGAATATTGCTATTTAATTTCTTAGAATAATGAATATATGGTCTGATTGTGCTAAGTATTTTAATTCAATAATATTCAATAAGTAATTATTGCGCGTTATACCTAATGTCTCTGGTGCAGTATTCTGGCCTGTGATGCATGTAAAATAAGACCATATCAATGTTATATACAATGATGGACATGTACTATATAATTCTCATATATTACATATAATGCATTTTCATTTAAACATTTAATAATTAGATGCATACTTATTTTGAACAAAAGTATACTTACGTCTTCTCATGATTGATACTTCGTCTGCAATAGATATATAATCGCAATTATCTTTAAAAACAATTATTTTCTCAGATAGTTCTTCACATTTTCAATGTATACTCTGACTTATTAATATAGGAAGTAATCTCTTCAATAAAATTTTGAATTTTGTTTCCAATACTTGGAGCTATCAACATCGACGAGCATTTTTATACTTGACCTTGTGGTCTTGAGTAAATCTTTCTATATAAGAACCACATCGATCAAAACATTTTGTAAATTATTTTGCTCCTCCGTGCACCTGGTTTCACCTCTGAATTTCAGGGATCCGTGAATGTCCACTGTGGTACATTGTTGGTTGTTTCATAGTCATGTGACACCAGTCACTTAAATAGTTTACATTAATTGAAAACTTATATTTTAATGGTATACATCTAAAATGACTGTATGTATAATAAATATGTCTGGATTATAAAGAATATCTATATATATATATATATATATATATATATATATATATATATATATATATATATATATATATATATATATATATATATATATATATATATATATATATATATATATATATATATATATATATATATATATATATATATATATATATATATATATATATATATATGGTCTACCTAGGACGTTGTAGATTATTGTTTATTCTTACCATCTAAAACATACACTGTTAATTTAGCTATGTCAAGACTTGTGCTTCTACACATGTATGTTCCAGCATCGGTCATAGTACTCTGTCTAATATGCAAATTGCTTATGAGTGTTTTTTTCTCTATGTCATTATAGTCTGAGATTTTCATATTACTGTTGTATCGTCTTCCTATTTTATTGCCGTCTTTAAACCAATCTAAAATATCCGGAGCATGATTAGATCCAGTCGCATTGCACTGTATCTTGATTGGGCTGCCTTTAGTCACAAATTTTGTCCCATTTATCGAAATCTCTGAAAACAAAATTTATATAATAAAAGACATTATATAATTTGAAATCTTAGAATTAATGTATATTGATGGCTGGGTTATATAAAGGACTCCGTATTCTATTAATTTCAAACTGGTGCGTCTTTTATATTACCATCCACACACTTTAACGCTTCGGAAGATTTTGTTTTTATATCGAAAATTGGTTCGGTTGCAAGAACACATTTTTTTTCATTCCTGATTTTTAAGTCACAGTATCACTAAACATACCACGAAATGAATTTTGTAGGCGAATACAGTAAACACTATTCAACTAAATTCAGAGATTGTTAGATAAAAGGCCATATACAAATTATAATATATGCAATAATTTGCATTCTAATAAGTAAATTATTTTAACATTATCAAACGCTTGTCTTTGCTTTAAACGAACTATATTATTGAATATTGTAAATTTAACTTTGCTGGTAAATACTTACAAATTCGAAATTAATATGAGAAATTGTTTTCCATTAACGAAGAAGTGAAATTAAAAAAAAGTACATACAAAACATATCACTGAAACATCTATTGGTAATAATACGATAGGAATAATGAATTCAACAAAAGGACATGTGAAAATAAAGTAAAGACTGAGAGGGTGATCTACATACCGGGTTTGATGACGGTGATTTCTGCAAACAAAAAATAAACCTATCAAGGTACATGCTTAGAAGCAATTAGATGATATCTATGACGTACAGTCTATAGTTACAGTGTAGGCACAAGCTATAGGGTATGTATTTATGCTGGAAGTTTAGATTACAGATGATTAAAAACTGCTATTTCTAAAGGTAATACATCAATTTTGTTTACCGTAGACTCCATCCAATAAACTAATAAAGCAGTCACAGCCTTAAAGGGAAAACTACAACTGATTTGAAATTTAGAAAGGATCTTGCACAATTAACGATTTTTCACAATAATGGACATAAAATATATGTATTGATGAGAGTTTTTAAATTTTGAATTGAATCATATTCTGTAATTGTGTTACCTAAGTTACAAGTCCTTTCAACTTTTCAAGATATAAAACTGCATTGTTTTATATAGAATCAAAGCCAACGGAAATTATATTTTAAATGTATAACTCCCATCAGTGCTCCCTTCTACCAGAAATCAATAGGAACTTGAAACACAGGGTAGGAATGTCATTTATTACCTTTATAGTGTGCAAAAAGGCTTATTCGGTGCGTACGTATGTAAAAGAAGGGTTATCTATCATTAGAACTACATGTATATAAAAGAGAAAACCAATATAAATCAGAAATGAAATAAGAATTGACAGAATAGTCCTTAGAAATGCCAGCTTCCATTAAAGAAATAAATACCACCCTACTACAGTTTGTTTAAGTATATGTAAAAGAGAATATTCTAACACACTATGACAAAAGCTTTCATCGCCCTGTTATGATCAGTTACAAATTACTTTGAAGTTTTCTGCTATTTTTAAAATTTCCGTAACAATTCCTTTTCATCTATATGTGAACTCAAAACGAAGTCCATTATGTAACTTGTTAAATCTTGAGATACGTGTATGTGTATTGCATATTACCAAACTGATGATATAACTAATAAGTTCGACTTGTATCTTGTACTGTTGGTAGATCAAACGTGCACCAGGGCACCTGAAACTAAGTACCATGGTCAGCTTCAGCGATGTGTAGATTTCTAAATCCTAAATTTACCGATAATTAAATCTCTTGATATTTCTGAATACGAACTGACATTTTCTTTATTAATTAGTGGCCACTTGATTTACCCTATAAGTTTGTACTATGATTTCAATGCCACTGATGAGGATAAGTTCTCTGAGACATGTACGCATGTTTAATGCTGCAAATTCTACCTAAATATTCAGAAGTGCACCACTTGTTCAAGTAGCGATTGGCGTCTTTAACGTAATACTGTATAGTATCCAGAAAGTCTTTAAAATCGTCATAGCACACGAACTAATAAGAATGAAACCCGAGTTATTCCTTTATATTCTCACGTAACTAATAGCAACTATGTTAATCATCTTTCCGTTCAGTATATAGTGTCAATGAAAGTGTCAGCAAATGTCTTGTGATATTTGTTTCACATATCACCTTCTTATTTTATTGAACAACATGATATACAACGTCAGTCTCGTGTCAATTGATAGAATTCTAAGGAACCGTCAAGATGACACCACAAAATCTATGATAAATCACTACTGATGATAGATATACACAGAACACAGCCACTTTCATATAAAAGGTATGCATTTAACTTGCTAATAATGTCTTGTTCTCATTTAAAATACGTAAGCCGGTGAGGCCCAGTGGGTGAAGTGATCGATCCGTGATCGAGAGGTCCCGGGATCGACTCCCGACGCTGACACACAGGTGTTCTGTCTTTCGGGAAAAAACGAAGCCCCGAGTTACGGTAGGCGTGGCACGTAAAAGATCCCTCACTACTTCGGATGAGTATGTTGCAAAGATATGAATTTCTATGCAATACATCAGGCAGATGCCGTCAATGTATACGTGAAATGATAGTGGAGTGACGTAAAACAATAATCGATCAAAATACAAAATTTATACCATATACACGGCATTTGCTATCAAATGTGGTTTACTCTTGCCTCAATGACTTGTCTTGTCTACAATTCAATTTTCACTTAAGGATCACTATAGAAGTGTTTTAGCCGATATAGTTCTTATGTTTCTTATTGTCAATCATTTTGATTTTGACAGTCGCTTATATTTAATTCGAAGTGTTCGATGTCATTAGTCTTAAAGATAGTGCGAAAATGTTCATTTCATTTTTCATTTGTATAATTAACAGTAAATAATCGAAAATTTGCTCTGTCCTTAGATTTTTGGGGTTTATTTTTATTTCAGCTACGTTGGGTTTTTTTCTCTGCTCTTATATATTTATTTATTACAAGAATTTTTGTCATTCGGCCTAGACATCACTGAAGTTGTCGAAATGTGCATCTGTTGCAAAAAATTATTACGTATATGTACTAATATTTATTCTTGTAATGATGAGATTTTCGTCTTTTTTCGTGACGGGTGATGTATACAAACAGGAGACGCTTACTCTCCCCGGTCTCACCTCGGAATTTTTCAGTATTTCGGGTTTCAGAACATTTTCTTTTTGAAACTAACACGATTTTGTATCTGTCCTTGGACTTTGAGAATGATTAACGGTTTGGTACTTCTTCGATATTGATTCTGTATTTCCCAAGATTCTGGGGTTTGCATTAATTGGAAATTTCATTATATATGAAAATGTCAATATTTTAATTACACTTGTTACAATAAAGGACAAGTTTAGAGTTCATATCATGTTTAATGATTCCTTGACACAGACAACTATAAAGTAATTGCAACTAATTGTAATACAGCAGCTTTATGAAGTCACATTTTTGATTTACACTTATCGTATGCAACCATTTCACAGAAAAAATATATGTGATAGGTCTGTTCAAACCAATAGGTGACACAACATACATAGCAATTTAAAATACACAATGCTCTCGGATCTATGTCAAAATCTTACGGGTTAATTAATTTTGAAACTATAGATATATTGCAAAAAAAAAAAAATGAAAGTATTATAAACAGAAGATTAAAAATTTAGTAAACTAGTAAAAGTTACAGTGAATACTGAAGGATAAAGTAAATATAACAACATTGTTGCGGAGAAATAGAGAAATAGTATCAATGGTGCTGGCTTTATGCTCCTTTACCTTTCACTATAGCAATTTCCAAAGTTTCCATTTTGGGGGAAGGATTCCGCGAAGCTACGAGAATGAGATAATGCCAGTAAATAGTGAATGGGCGGAAACGACTTGAATATCATCAAATGATTCTTTGAGTAATACCTAGCTCATATCCTTGAATTCGATATTCTTTATAACATATATGCGGGGCTAGTCGAATAGACCTACTTGACCCCAGGTTCCATTGGTTAGTTTTGTATTTACAAATAAGGAAATCGATCACAATTACAGATTGCATGATTTATAATAAGATAACCACACACTAGGCCTTTTCTGTAAATTGATTGAAGATAAGCTTTAATTACCTTTGATCCGTAACATGACCATGCGTCTATACTTCTGACGTTCACTGCTTGCGCTGACCTCGCACACATACACCCCGGCATCTTCTTCTCTAACATCCTTGATCTTGAGATTCCATTCGTACAGCTCTGGTACCCGCTGCACGGAGAAGCGATCATCGGGACTGAAGACATATTCGCCAACGGTAATAGGCGCCGGCTCTGACATTTTCATCCAGTAAACCTAATTAAGAATATAATATATTAATGTAAAAATTTAAGGTTAAACCTGATAACTTGGTATGTTTACTTTATAAAATGTACTATATGACTTTTATCGTTTCATAAAAATTAGACTTGATATATGATAATAAATGTGTGGAAGGAAGCTCACAAGTTTATGCTGTAGCTGTTTAAGTGTAAGATTATATTTACTGAAACTGTTATCAGAGTATTTCTCTTTGTTCAATCATACTTCGTTGCCTATAATAACGTAATGGCTCAAGTCTGTAAGAACACACATTGCTGAGGATGCGCTTAATCAGACCAGATGATACAAGTATTTATACGTGGTTGAATAGACAGCATCTTATGTTTACATAATACATAGAAGAGTAACGTCAAGTCATTTTGACGCATACATACAATTAATTAAATTGATTCGGTAATAGAATCTGTGTATAGCTCTTTGCTAGATCAAAAGCATGAGTCTCATACAGAGACGCTGCTTCTTTACAAGAAGTACTTCATTTGCAATAAATCTGTCGTTTTAATGGCAATATGAATCATCTTTCATAGTTTTTTAAATTTTTGGTACTAACTAATTTACTAGATACTTAATTTTGAGAAGATTTAATTCCATGAGTATAAAGAAGAATTAGGTGCGTGGAGAAGAAACCAATCCTTGTCAATCAGTCACAACCTGTAGTGATCCCGTAGTTATTAAAACCAAAACGGTACTTAATGTAAAATTCGAAAGTAACTGGTGTCGCATGACAATGGCACTAACAACAATTCAACACAGTAGACATTCACGGATCTCTGAAATTTAGAGGTGAGACCAGGTGCCCGGGAGGAGTGAGCGTCTCCTGTTTGACTAATCACACCCGCCGTGAATACCCTTAAATACAGGCAAAACAAATATAATTCAGCATTATATATACATGAATGTGAACAAACACTGTGTAGATAGTGCCACAGCCACATAACAGCAGGAAAAAGGGTATAATAACACTTAAGTCAAATCTCAAGTTAAACATATACTTGTTTTTATTTTGAAGAAAATGAAAAGACAACTTTTGAAATAATCTATTCTCATTGGCTTTAAAATGTATTAAATGTATATGAAAGACCCTAGATCTGTAGGAGTCCCGACTAACAGTCAGAGGGGACGAGGTTCAGGACCATGTCTGAAAGAGGTTTGGACAAGGCCCGTCATATAGTCCCCACCGCCCTGTTAGTCAGCGTGCAACGTTCAAATAAAAGTCTGCATAAGGCTGTAGAAGGGCCAAATACAAGACCTATAGTCTTTTTGATGATTTCAATATCATATTGTCTATTTAGAAGACGTTTGACCATTTTATTACATGATAAAATAACGTTATCGGAGCCTTTTACTTTCCTTAGTTTATATACGAGATCACCGTAAAAATTAGGATGGGAAATTCCATTGGATACATACTGTTGAAAAGAAATATTTCCAAATTTAGATAGAAGTTCTGAATAAGATCTGAAGAATTTGCCGAATGTTTTTCTTAGCTTGTGATATCTGTGACCCTGAGTTAAAAGTTTAGTAGTAATTTGTAAATTTCGTTTATGAAAGTCCAAAACATCGGTGCAGCCTCTGACAAATCGAACTAATTGAGATATATAGATACCATATGATGGGAGTCGAGGGACATCGCCATCCAAGTAAGGGAAATTTACAATAGGAAATCCAAAATCCTCACGTTTATCATAAATATTCCTATATATTAGGTGGTTGATAATTTTGATGTTTAAATCTAAGAAAGGTGTAGATTTATCTCAAGTATTAGCTTTATTCAATGTGAGCTCTGGTGGATATATTTCTGATATACATTGTTCGAATTCATTGTTGTCGATAACCAAAATGTCATCCAGATATCTGCAAGTATTATTAAATTTGTCAATGACGTCAAAACGTTTTGATTTTTGAATAGAAACCATAAAATCCCTCTCATAACAATAAAGATATAAATCTGCTATCAGAGGCGCGCAGTTAGTACCCATAGGAATCCCAACTATTTGTTGATATATCTTACCATCAAATTGCACAAAAATATTATTCATGAGAAAATCTAGAACTTTACATAAATCCTTGCAAGTCCAGTATTTATATGAAGTATATTGTTTGTTGGAAAAGAATCCGGGGTTATTGGAAGTACATATGTAAGTTTTAGATTATCTGTGAAAACAGCATTGTATAAGAGACAGCAACTTGCTTTTAATCAAATCATGAGGCAGAGATGTATAAAGTGTAGAAAAATCAAATTTAGAAATTTGAGTCGCTTTGAAATTTAGTGAAAGAAGTTTGTCTATAACTTCATGAGAATTTTTAATTGACCAAAAGTAATTGATGTTACTATTATGAAATGCGACAGCACAATATTTGATAATATGATCTTTTATAGCAATTAGAGCAGACGTAATATTCTTCGATAGTACTGTAGTAGAGCAGTGGCTAGAATTAGATATGAAACGTGATTTATATGGACTTTTATGTAGTTTTGGGAGCCAATACGTAGTTGGTAGATCAGATTTATCAGTTTTAAATTTGAAGTAGGACATGGTCATGAGGTGATCGTGCAAGGTGTTGTCTTTTGAGGTAGGACTTTCCACATATGTATGAGTGGAGTTTAATTCGTTTTTAAGTACTTCAATATAATCTAGTTTTCAAACAACTAATATGTTATTACCTGCTTTATCAGCAGGAACAAAGACATATTTAGCATGTAAGTCATGATCAGCTATCTTCTTTTTAATAGAATTTGCCGTCAATGTATTAGGCTGTTGAAATAAATGCGGATTTTCAGTAAAGTTCTTAAAACGGATATCGACAATTCTTAAAATCTCGTATTTCCAATCATTAAGAGCATGAACCTTTACCTGTTATTTTTTACACCAACGTTTACAATATGTAGTTAAAGCATCTTCTATAACGTCACGGCATTTATTGAAATCTATCCTGGACGGTAACCTATATTTAGGCCCTTTTCCAAAAAGGGTGCGCAATTTCTTGTCCGAAATACAATTTAGGTCACTAGGAATAACATGACCTGCCGGTTGATAAACATATTTAGAATTTTCACAAGAACACGACGAAGGAATAGAGTCTGAAACATCAGGGTTAGATGTAACTTTAAGAGAAAATTTTGCCTTTTTTGGTTGGACCCCCTCTGACAAAAATTTCTGGATCCGCGCATGCAGTAAAATCATGTCATTTTGACAAGTAATTTCAAACAGTACTAACAAAACTGTGGGGTATGTTTATAAAGCAATGGTCTGTATATAGAGTGGTAATTTGGAGCATACTGTATAGTAAGTTTATTAAATGGTTTGCTCTTCAATAATATAAATGTTGGATTTTCCAACATGAACATTACTCAAGAGATAATCGGTGTCGAAATCCGCATAAAGTGCAGCATTAAATCAATACATGTATATATATATATATATATATATATATATATATATATATATATATATATATATATATATATATATATATATATATATATATATATATATATATATGGAGCTAGAAAATTACAGACAGATACGTTGTTTGCTCAGATTAAGGGACTATTAAAGGTTTTCCGGTAAACTGCTCTCGATCGCTTCCCGAAAGAGCATCCATACTCAGCAGGTGTATATACACACTTTAGATATGTTTCAAAATATTGCAATCCCGTTCAAGATGTTTGATGCCTTATAGCAACCAATTTGTCGATCCTTTTTTTCTTCAATATATTTGAAATGATATACACGCTTTTCAAACCTCAAATAATATATTTGTATGTAAATGTGACAATATGTAAGCAACAGAATTATGTAAAATATTACCTACAAATCAGACCTTTTTAATTAAATTCACTACGTTTCTTTTTATATGAATGGACAGAGATGAATATTTTACATATCTTTTCACTAGTTTAATTACCCTTTTTACTGAGAATATGAATGAATGTCTCAAGATAATGTGAAATTCATGTCGTCATTCATCGTCTACGCTCCTTATGTACTATTGATAACATTGCGTTCAAGACAACTGCTAACCTAAGGCCGTAAACTGGTAAACTACACTAAATGGTATCTTAAAGACCGGTTTACCACTACAGATCGCAACCGCAACTGGCAGCTCAGGGCTCGTTTATCGGTTAAATGGAAACATAGGAGTCGTAGAACAGTGAACCACCTTAAAAGACAATCTGGCGCCGGCAGACCGGTAAATGATACTAAATGACAGTCTAGGACCCTTAGACATGAAAATCAAGACAACCTTATCACACCTAACGGCAATCTATGATTCTAAGATTGATAAACCACGGCAACTGGAAATCTAGGGCCTGTGGACTGGTTAAACATACCAATAAAAGGCAAAAAAATAGCCCGTTGATCGGCGTGATGGATAACGTCATTTTATTCCGTTTTCTTTTGCCGATCTAATGAAAGTGTATGGTGGTATTTCGCATTTCCAATCTATTGCTGAATAGATTATTACATACATGTATCAGACGTACATATTAATATTAGTGTCCTACAAACATGATACATTTAATTAATCAATGTACTAAATGTCATGGATGATATGAAGAAGTGGCTTTGAAAGGGGAAAAAGTTTATTATTGTAGCGTAATACTCCCTGAACTAACAAAGACATCACTGTATCCTATATTATCAGAGGTCGATGAAACTCAGGTATGAGTCTTTTGATTTTATCGAATGAAAACTAGTGGACATGAAATAAGATCTACGAGGGCTGATTGATATGTTGTGAGCCTCATATGTAAAGGTTTGAAATTTAGTGGACATATTGCATTATTTTTCAACACAATATCCATCAGTATCTATACACGTTTAAGGGTCTCAATGCCACTTTTAAAGAAATCCATTTCTTGACCGTTCAGAAAGTCTTCCACCATGTATGAAGTCAGCATCTGGATGAAAGTGGGTACCGGAAATGGCCCTTTTCAGTTTTGGAAAAAATGAAAGTCTGATGGAGCGAAAGCAAACGAATAAAGCAGATGCTCAATTAATTTAAAGCCACAATCGTTAATGACAGACTTCTGAACAGGGACATTGTCCTGGTGGAACAACACAATTTTAATTGGAGATAATATACTCCCAAAGTACCATCAACATCCTAGAAAACAGAGGCTATGCCCTTTCCTTTCCTTGCCTTCTTTGGCGGAGGAGGACCAGGGTGATTCCAATGTTAAGACTGTTGTTTCGCCTATGGGTAAAATTATGGACCTACATTTCATCCATAGCAACACATCTCTGAAACAAGTTAGGAAGATCTACTTCTAAAAGTTTCAGATTAGCACGCGACAACGTGCGTCTGGTGTACTCCTGATCAATTCTCAGAAGTCTTGGTACCCAACGGACTGAACGCTTTCTCATTACAAGATGCTCTTTCAGAATGGAATGTACTCTTTCTTGGAAAGTAAATGTCAAATGTACTGGCTATACATGTTTCTGTAACTCACCTGTCAGTCATAACAATATCATGGACATTATTGACCATTTCTGGGGTTGCAACAGTGACAAACCTTCAAGGACGGGGGTCATACTCAGGGCTCTTCGGGTACACGGCCTTAAATAGTCAGGGAATATTATAGATGAAAAAAGGAAATCCCAGCAAACCACCTTCTATACAAGTATCATAACATATCAATTAGCCCTCGTATTGTCGCTTTTACCAGTTTGTTTCCGTATCATGGTACTTTCACCCTATGTAACGAATATTCAATAAGTTTAATTATACAATATGCGTAGGTGTATTTCAAATTTTCGATTTAAATGATTAAAAGATTACATATATCTTAAAATATATTAATTTTGTATAAGACAGAAAATGTAATTAGCCGTCGGTTTTATTTTATACTCCATACATTGGTAAGGCTCCTCAGGCATGGCCCTGTAAAAATACTAACTGGCTATATTCTTCCGTTTTCGGGGATATGTTCAGTTTACGTTAAGGAATTTACTTATTGTGAAACCAAGTAAATTACATTATAATGATTATCTTCAACAATTTTGCATTTCATGGAGAAATAATATGGTGGACGCGTTGTTCACACTTTAATAAATCTTCTTGGATTTTAAAGTGTGCACCTTGTAAAAACAATGTTATTGTTCAGTAAAATGCAAAACTGTTGAAGATGAGCCTTGATAAAAAATTAACTAAAAATTTCGAAAGAGAGTATTAGAAAAGATTTTCTAAGTCGCAAAAGTTATGTACGATGTAGAAAAGATAATTACTAGAGATTTTCCATTTTATGTTTTCGTTAAATCGGATGAATTCACTTAAAGCGTAGTACCCATAATTTACGATATATAAGTCTCATCAGAACTGGTAAGAAAATGTATGAAAACACAAATATTAAATCTTATTTTTCGGAGTAAAAACTGTAAATATCAAGGTAATGAATTTTCAAATACGCTTTTTACAGGAGTGCTTGTTATTACACATCGATTAACAATGTAAGGGTCCTCGAAGATTCTCTGTATATTTGGCATGATGTTTAATTGATGACTAGTCATATTGTTTTATAGTCTATCTTAGTTCCACTTAATAAAGAGTTGATGTATATTTGACAAACGAAAAATTGTTAAGATATACTTGTGGAATAAGGTAACAGGAATAAGTGCCAAACTGTGTTTCCAATGCCTGAATTGGTATGTCAGACAGTGAGCAGCAATTGTTACATCAATCTGCAGATGCTCTTCTTTTTGATTTATATTTACAAAAAAGAGAAAGCCGTTTAGATGATTTATGACAATCACGCTAGAATTCTTCTAGAAACGATTATCTTCAGGGACTAAATTGCAGCTTTGTTCTATTTAAAAAACTGCTCACTTCACTCTCATACTTGGAAGAAGGAATAATGACGTGACATCATTTAGATAAAAGTTGAAACACTACGTGTGTATGATACTTGTCACAAACATACTTTTTGTAATTAATGGAAGAGAATACCGTGGTAAATGTGTAAATACAGATTTAAAAAGATACTGAATCAGTATAACATATATGTACAAGTTATGACAAAAAAGTTCGGCCCGATATACTGTGATACACTATATAAGTATAATCCTCAATCATCTTGGACCGTTTTATTGTAGAGAGAATACTTTAGCAAGGGCTGAGTCAAGACATTGTAAGGAAGAGGAGAGAAAAGCTAAAAAAAGGGGGGGGGGTTAACTATTGTCACTTCCATCGAGTAGCTATTGTTACTTCCAATGAGTAATTACTGTCACTTCCAATGAGTAAATGTTGTCACTTCCAATGAGTAAGTATTGCCACTTACATTGAATAAGTATTGCCACTTTCACAGAGTAACTATTGTCACTTTCACTGATTATATATTGTCACTTCCTTTGAGTAAGTATTGTCTTATCCATTGAGTAACTATTGTCACTTCCACTGTCGTCCTGCCGGTACCAAAGTCGTACCAGCATTTTACACGATGCAACTCGCTTACTCAACTGTACAAATTAATACAATTGCAAAACATGAATGCTACTAGAATACTACAGCACCATATCTGGAATAACTAAATTTTTCAGCAAAATAAAAAGTCTTGTTGTAATAATTGGATAATTAGAATTTTATAAAAAACAGAGAAAACTTTTTGTTTATTAAACTTGATTTTCCTGGCATTCTCAAAAGAAAAATATAAATCGTAAAGAAGATAGAAGAAGGGGAAAATGAGCGTGAAAACGTCTGAAAGGGTATTGCACAAGCGGAAAATAAGCATGCAAATCGTTGAGGACACTGTATAAGCGAGAAATAAACATGAATATAATCGTTAAGGACATAAGCGGAAAATGAGAATAGATATAGGAGTCTTCAGATCAAAATATATCTATGATAAAATAGTCTGAAATATCAAAATGTATCTGTGAGCAAGTAATCAGAAATATCATTTTCTTTTCGTTCCTTAATTATCTTTTAGTTTACAATTTCACGCAAATCTCCACTATCTCATATACAAGCCCCATGTAGTGTAAACTTTCTCATGATTACCGTTGTGATTCAGTATATCCTTTAATAAGAAAATAGTCCATATTGACAATAAAATTCTTTTCAAGTAAGAAATAGATTACAAGTCTATTTCAATTATCATTATTTCTTCACCTGTAATCTAATTGTGATCCCATCCGGGGAAATAAAAATATGTCCGATAAATTTTCTAGGCTTCGGGAAAAAGTAAATGCAATTAGTTAATGTTTCACAAAGAATTTTTCTCTTTATACATCTCGTAGAACAATGATCATATCTAAAATCTAAAACTTAGTAAAACTAACTCCCTTTGTACAATCTATATACGGTATAATTCTAATTATTGACCCTTTGCATGGCCTGGTCTCATTAATAATGCTGTGTAAAAATTTTTGCTATGAATAGCATAATAATTTTCTACCTGTTTAACACAACTTCCGTTTATTGTATTCTATGATTCATTTTAAGTTTTAAATACAAATACCTAATTCATAATTTTTATTATACATTTTCAAAGTAATTTATTATTGTAATAAATATAGAACATATATACCTTTTAATTTTGTGCACCATTATGCGCATTTCGACAAGTTATGTCTCTTTAGTGATGCTCGTAGCCGAATGATTGGAATTCTCAAAATATATAAAAATATGAAGAGCAGTGTTGAAGCCAAAATGACCGAAAAGTGAACTGAAGCATCTATCTAAGGACAGAGCTATGCATGAGGGAGATACTCCTTAGTTTTAGAGTGATTTACTTAATTTGATGACTGAAAATGTGAAGTATATATTTCATGTCAGTACAAAATAAGATCAAAATATCAGCAACGTACTTGCTCGCAATCTATCTATGTAATTCTGGAAAACGTCATATATTAATCTAATGCATTTGTTCGTGATCTCAGTATTCTTTCCTTCGCTTCCTTTTTTACATCAATATAATTATTATAACTTTAAAACTTCAATTTGTGAAATAATTGTTAGAGATATTGATATACCGTGTATGTATGAATATATATAAGTGTATGTATAACTCGTGGAATTCATATCGCAAGGATATCTTGTAAACGGCAGCTCACTGTCTTGGATTATAGAAATACAGCGTATTGCACAACGTTTAATGTATATTCATCTTTGAACTTTATAGATTGATAATTCCATTGATCCGACTTACAAATCTAGTTTCAAGTCCTCTGATGGAACACGACAAAGTTGCTGTTTCACCAATTGTGAAGGAAACGTTGCGAGCTCTTGGGTTAAATACTGGTGTATGAAGATTATCTTCTACAAAGGCTGCAAAATAGTAAAACAATGCATAAATTATACTGATTCTTAAAGGAAACTATTTTGAATAGACTTCGTTGAAATAAAAGGGTTTTCCGATTCCGAATATATTTTAAATGTGCAACACTATATATAAGAGAGGTGAAATATAGAAGAAGAAGAAAGCGACAAACGACACTAAAATAAATTTTGTTTAGTGTCGTTTGTCGCCTTCTTGTGCTTATATATATAAATATATATATAAATATATATATATATATATATATATATATATATATATATATATATATATATATATATATATTATATATATATATATATATATATATATATATATATATATATATATATTATATATATATATATATATATATATATATATATATATATATATGCATATATATATAATGTAAGAAGAGATGTTAGTTTAGAATAGTATATTGTCTTATAATTATAAATATTTAAGTATAATTTCTATGACGAATTCTATTGGACAGTGGGAAGGCCGGTTTACAGTAATCTCCTACGGACAGTACATTGAGTCTTGTACAGCAACTTTCTTCGTCATTAGCTAGATAGCTAGACAAGGTGGGTTTGGAGCGTGTGTGTTCCATGAATGTATGAGCAGGATATGATAGTGGTGATAATTCCTTTGAAGTATTACATAATATCTTGTCATACTAGTAAACTGTATAGCTGTATTGTGATCCAAGGAGAACCTCCATCACAAGACTCCTGAACACCACTGTTTTGATGTTTAAAGATTTGTGTCTCGTGGAACAGATGTTTCCTATTATATGTTAATAGATACATTGTTACTATTGGGTTTAGTCGCACGTGGGAATTACTGTTTCTTAATCTGAATGAGCACAATCATTTACCACTCCTGCGCTTGACTGATGATCATAAATCACGTGTACTCAGTCATATTATCACAGATGATGTAGAGTAAATCGCCAAGGATATAGAGCAGATAAAATCAATAAGGGTGTGAACTATACTAAATTTAATGATATCGTAGAAAGAAGTTTTGTTTAAATATAAGGATAAGTAATGCCTATGTAATATAAAAGAAATTTAAGTTAGTGGACAACAAAACGATATATAGAATATACGAAAATTTCCGTTAGTTATTACTAATAACTGTCTGTAAATCCGAAGCTAAATACAATAAAATTGATACTCAGACCCAGACTTGTAGTAGCGCAGATAGTAAACTTATGCAACGGACCAACCTCAATGGAAACTGTGTGGGATCTTTTAAATGCCATATCTAACGTGATGTTGGATCTCAGTTTTTGATCAAACCCTGATATTTCATACTCTATTCCTTCGTCGTGTTCTTGTGAAAATTCTAAATATGTTTATAGACCGGCAGGTCATATTATTACTGGAGACCTAAACTGTTTTTCGGACAAGAAATTTCGTACCCTTTTTGGAAAAGGACCTAAATATAGGTTACCGCGCAGGATAGATTTAAAAAATGCCGTGACGTCATAGAGGATGCTTAGAGGATGCTTTAACTACATATTGTGAACGTTGGTGTAAAAAAGAACAGGTAAAAGTGCATGCGCTTTTGAATTGTCGATATCCGTATTAAGAACGTTACGGAAAATCCGCATTTATTTTAACAGCCTAAAACATTGACGGCAATTTCTATTTAAAAGAGGATAGCTGACTGACATGCTAAATATGTCTGTGTTCCTGCTGATAAAGCAGGTAATAACATAATAGTTGTTTGAAAACTATATTATATTGAAGTACTTAAAAACGAATTCAACGCCACTCATATACATATGTGGAAAGTCCTACCTCAAAAGATAGCACCTTGCACGATCCCCTCATGACCATGTCCGACTTCAAAAAGTAAAACTGATAAATCTGATCTACCAACCATATATTGGCTCCCAAAACTACATTAAAGTCCATATAAATCACGTTTCATATCTAATTCTAACCACTGCTCTACTACGGTACTATCATGATTTGATTAAAAGCAAGTTGCTGTCTCTTATACAATGGTGTTTTCATAGAGAATCTAAAACTAGCATATGTAATTCCAGTGGCTCCGGATTTTTTGTTTTTCCAACAAACAATATACTTCATATAAATATTGGACTTGCAAGGAATTATGTAAAGCACTAGATTTTCTCATGAATAATATTTTTGTGCAGTTTGATGGCAAGATATATCAACAAATAGTTGGGATTCCTATGGGTACTAACTGCGCGCCTCTGATAGCAGATTTATTTCTTTATTGTTATGAGAGGGATTTTATGGTTTCTATTCAAAAATCAAAACGTTTCGACCTCATTAACAAATTTAATAATACTTGCAGATATCTGGATGACATTTTGGTTATCGACAACCCTGAATTCCAACAATTTATATCAGAAATATATCCACCAGAGGTCACATTGAATAAAGCTAATACTTGAGATAAATCTACACCTTTCTTAGATTTGAACATCAAAATTATCAACTACCTAATATATTCTAATATTTATGATAAACGTGAGGATTTTGGATTTCCTATTGTAAATTTTCCTTACTTAAATGGCAATGTCCCTCAACTCCCATCATATGGTATCTATATATCTCAATTAGTTCCATTTGTCAGAGGATGCACCGATGTTTTGGACTTTTATAAACGGAATTACTACTAAAATTTTAGCTCAGGGTTACAGATATCACAAGCTTAGAAAAATATTTTTTAAAAATATTCTTTAGATATTATTCAGAACTTATATCTAAATTTGGAAATATTTCTTCCAAATTTAGATCCCTCACTGTTTCGGGTGGGTCCGTTAAAAAGGTCAAAATTTGTATGCTCCGCTTCAGGCAGATACCGTCACCATTATACATGAAATATTCGTGGTGTGACGTAAAACAATAATCAATCAATCAATTTGTCAAATTAAATGACCGCCCTAAGTCGGTATCGTAATTGCACTACAATCAAATATTTTTGTACTGTGTTATATGTGCTAGTATATTATTTATATTCATGTATTGTATAGCTCCATGGTTACGTCTGCCAGATAACTGAGCCAGTAACTCCTCTTTTTTCTTACAATTTGAACGTACTAATTATAACAGCGCTTAATTAAATATATCTGTCTTCGCTGACAGTCGATATTTATTGCGTTACCGATCACAAACTGACGAATATTTAACGATTAATATGATTCTCCGATGACTTATACGCATGGCAGAAAAACGTTACGCTATAGGACTATATGAATAAAATATAATTTGGATCCGTAAACATCTTCAGTCAAATTGAAATTATACGAGCGTTTGTGACATTACAGGACGCTAGGGATACATAATGCCAATTCATGCTTCTGTTTTTCTTATGGTTGATGGTCCTTAAAGGCAGATGGCGACACTGCTAATTATGAATTATATTCACCAAAGGAACATCAATTATATAATTTTCGTTACAGGAAAAGAGACCATTGGAATTTGTCTACTATATGTCTTAATGTTTAATTGATTATTGATTGATTAGATATTGTTTTACGTCACTGTCATTCCACGATAATTTCACGTATAAGGTGACGGCATCTGCCTAATGCATTGCATACAAATTGCACAGAAATTTATACCTTTGCATGGGACCCATCCCAAGCAATGAGGGATCTGTTACGTGCCACGCTTACTCTGACACCAGACCTCTGTTTTCACTATATTATCCGAAAGACAGAACACTGGTGTGCTCAGGATCATGAGGCCAGCACCTTATCCACTGAACTACACCAGCTTGTGTCTAATTGATGAAGTATGGCAAGTAAAATATATATATAGAAATGACAATAATAAGTTAATAAAACTAGATTTTACATGAATCTATATCAAGAATAAGATATATTTATTTCCCTAAGGTATGTGATGTATAGTAGACTACTTCTTGAATAAATATCAACATTTACCGCTGAACCATAACACATATAAGGTGGTCAAATGTCTTACTTGTAATTTCGTAATACTGTGGTATCAATGCTGACATGTAATTTCAATATTTGATAATTGTTTATAATGTTGTCTTTATTTTATCCATATGCATATAGTTCATGTTTTCTGAAAGATTAACAAGCCGGTGTGGTCTAGTGGTCTAGTGGTATCGCGTCGGACTCCTGTTCGGGAGGCCGGGGTTTGAGTCCCGCTCTGGTCATGCCGGTGTCATGTCTTTCGCACGAGACAGTAAAAACCGAGGCCCCGTGTCGTGGTATGCATGGCACGTTAACGATCCCTCACTGCTTCGGGTTGGTCCGTTGCAAAGGTCAAAATTTGTATAATTCGCATCTGGCAGATGCCATCACCATATACGTGAAATATTCGTGGTGTGACGTAAAACAAAAATCAATCAATCAATCTGAAAGATGAACACCACATTGAAACTCCATTTAATAAAGAATATATAAATACACTCAAAATAAACCATTTTGGTCATCAAATTTATTTCTCTACCGGTCTGAAGACGAGCTACAGTAAGTAGGACTTCCAACTTACAGTCCGAGGAGACAAGGTTCAAGATCTCCTCTGAAAAGAGTTCCTATCGTCCTGTTAGTCTGAGTGCAATGCTCAAGAATACGTGCACATAATTATGTAGAGGGGTCCACTGAAGATATCGAAAGTTTTAAAGTATTTACTGATCCGATTAGTTAAAATTATTGGATTATTGATCCTCCTTAGTTAGCGTATTAGAAATGGGAATGAGAGATTTAGATAGACGCATATTATTGAAAAGGCACTTTTCCCAATTCAGATAAAAGATCTAAATCAGATCTGTATAACATTCGAAATTTTACTATTGATCATTACTTTACGTCACTCTAAGATTATTTCACATGTATGGTAATGCATTGCATAGAAATTTAGACCTTTGCAACGGACCGACCAGTAGCAATGAAGAATCTTTTACTTGTCATGCCTACCATGACACGGGATCTCTGTTTTTACTGTTTCATACGAAAGATAGAACACCGATTTGCCCATGAGTAGTCACACCCAGGACCTCTGAATCACAAGCCAAGCATCTTATCCACTGGTCCACACTGGATTCCAAGTCTTTCCAGTGTGTAATATCTGTAACACTCAGTACTTATACTCCTATCATTTGTATGTGTATGTATATAGATGTATAGTTGAGCGATTTCGCTGGATACATAGTTTTCGAATTTAGGTAAACTATTTGAATGTGTGCAATTCTCAAAGCCTCTCTGTAGTTCTTTGGTATGGCAATCGAAAATGCTAGTACCGTTCCAGCAAAGCGAACCGGCTGATAATACCAAATCATATCAAGTCAAGTCTGTGTACATCGATTGATTTATTTGGTGTATGAACTGTATCAAACTATTATTCTAAATAATTCAGCAATCACAAGAAAACTATTGAGCCGACATTTTGAATGATACTTTACAGCTCTTGGTATTTTTTTTTTCTTTTTTGAAGATTTTACTGATGTATTATTAGCATCCATACAATAAATACAGAGATAGACCGAATGGTTTAATACTTACGTTTCCCTACTCGTGGTACATAATGTCATAATCGATATTTGTGATTAGAATTCCGAGTGTGATTGATAAAAAGGCTCATCAGATAGTACTCATGTTACTAGCACGTGGTAAGAACCCCTGCAGTAAGCGGTCAATCGTATGAATTAGAGATTATAGAATGAGTTTCTGGCGCCATATATCATTACGCAGCCACACAAGTGTTCTGTACTCTAAAAGTTGCTATGTATTTGGCATTTCCATTAAATCCCATTATTTAATCAAACGTATATATATGTAGTGTTCGACTTATTCCGATGAAATTTCGAATGCTTCCTTTAAACTTTAAAGGATCGAACGTTGTTCTGCTGATATCCACATACATTGGCTGAATGTACTAGAATCGCACAAACCAACAATTTCTAAACAATATAATGAAATTTACATTAGGGATATCATGCAATACGTTATTGCATTAGTCAACACTTATGACGATACAAAATAATCAAATATAGAATCATCCAGTGATGCCTTCTGGTCGGTGTTTACGTTTTATTATTGTTGGTGTCACATAACAGCATACATCACTAAGATACAAATGCAAAATACGAAAGTGACTGGTGTCACATGACTATGGCACTAACAACAATGTACCACAGTGGACTTTCACGGACCCCTGAAATTCAGAGGTGAGACCAGGTGCCCGGGAGGAGTGAGCGTCCCCTGTTTGGCTAGCCACACCTGCCGCGAATGTATTTACACACAGACGAAACAATAATAATTCAACACTGTATATATAAATGAATGTGAACAAAAACTGTATAGAAAGTGTCAAAGCCACATAACATCAGGAAAAAGGTATAATAACACCTAAGTCATGTTAAGAAATGTTCAATAAAATAGTTAGCTCTTTTCAAAAGTACTGCATTTCGAAGTTCTTGTCTCTACACATTTCTAAAAGCTACCCTTCCCAAAACACTCCAACACATTCGGTTTAATGGTTATGATATTTTAAGCTGTAAGCGGTAAAAGGGTCTCAGGTTAACAGAAAAACTGGAACTTAAATTGCTTATTGAAAATCATATTGACTTTGAAATAGTTACAATAAAAATAATGGGGATTCTTACATGTACAAATAATGAATGGATAGGTAACCCTGGCCCCAAAGTCAAGGCCGATCGTCCTTTATTTGAAGCCCTGATTGTGATATTGTGGCGTTTATATGTTTCTCCTATCGTAATTGACGCCGTGATTGTCGAGTAATTCTGTGTCGTTTTATAATGACTCTCCTACCTTAGAGCGGATTCTGTCCTATGATTGAGTCATATCTCGAGCTAATCCCCCTCCCCCCAAATTAAAGAAAAAACAAAACACCCCTCTCCCCCCCAAAACAAACAAACAAAACAAAACAAAACAAAAGAAAAAAATGGAAAAAAAACCAAAAGCCAAAACAAAACAAAACAAACATCACATCTTTCTAACCGTGGATTGAATAATTTGAATATCTATATATTTGTTTTTATCATTTACTAAATTCAATTGATAATTCAAAGTACATAAATAAATGTTTCAAATCAAAATATGAAAAAGTATTTTTGACAAGTGATGACTTATTCATATACTTTTAAACGGTAGTTGACGGCCGTGTTCATATTATGATGACAATCAACCGATCATCAGTCGGTTGAAAATTTCACAACATAGTGAGATCCTATATGACAACGATGTTACAGTATTTAGAAATCTCTGTTTTTGATATTCCTGAATCATTAAGATGCTCTTTACATGGTGTACTGTGCAGAGCGAGTGCAAAGTATAATACGCAAAACGACATTTCTGCCAATAAATAGGTCTCAGTTATGAAAATTGTTAAAATCATAACATAAGACTTAAGAATTAATAGGACAGTATTCTTAAAACGTAGTTATTGCAAAAGTTTTCCGACAAATATAGATTAATGATTAAAACAACTGAAGTCGTTTTACTACCATTGCATTTAGCACAAAATTTCTTTATAAGATAAATAATTCCTATCAATTCATATTTAATTCTTATATAAAGAACAAAATCGCACATAATCTACTTTATCTTGAAGAATATTCTCTTTAATCTGCCGAAGTGAATTGTCGTAGAGCACATGACGTCATTTTATGAAAAACGCATTACATGGGCTCAAGCTCCGGCAGCTGCTCTGGTGCTAAACATTCAGCTTACTTCAAAGAGATTCCTTCTCAATATCAAATTAATTACGATGCAATTAGATAAATCATAGAATATACTTCATGATCAAGACATCTATATTCTATGATTTGTTTTTCACTATCATTTAATTGAAGTAAATTATCTTTCATTAGATCCCTTGTTGTCGTATAAGTTGCAGAATTTAACACTTAGACGAAGAACATGTAAATAGGTGCTTCTACATTGGCGATTTGGGATTGGAAATAATAATAAACATCAGGACATATATGCGTGCAATAATGTGGTGTAGCTTATGAACTCAATTTTACATATGTTGAAACTCCATTGTCTAAAGACAAAATCCTATCTGACCATTGTAAAGCTATGTGTGACTTCAAATTAAGCAGTGGTAAAAATGACCTTCCCACAATGTATTGGCTTCCTAAACTACACAAAAATCCATATATATCACATTTAAAATCAAATTCTAGTCATTGCAAACAATATGATAATTATAAATATTGGACTTGTACTGAGTTGGGTAATGCCATCACATTTTTTATGGATAATATTTATGTATAATGTAATGGCAAGAGTTATCAACAGATTATTAGGATTCCTATGGACACTAATTGCGCTCCCTTTTACATGTAGCAGATTGATTCTTGTACTGTTATGAGAGACACTCTATGCATTCTATTCAAACCTCTAATCGTATCGACCGTATTGTTAAGTTCAATGACACTTCTAGATATCTTGATGATATTTTATTTATCGATAACACTGAGTTTGAAAAGAACATCACTGACATTTATCTATCTGAACTTCAATTAAACAAAGCCAATACTTCCGACTAGGAATCACCTTTTCTGTACTTAAATATTAAAATTATTAACAACAATATTCATACCAACATATATGATAAACGTGATAACTTTGATTTCCTATTGTAAATTTCCCTTATCTAGATGGTGATGTCCCTAAACTCCCATCATATGGTATTTATATTAGTCAATTAAATCGGTTTGCTAGAGTTTGCACTAACGTTTTGGATTTTTACGCAAAATTTCTCAGATTACTTTTAAACTTATCTTACTCAGGGTTACAGATATCATAAACTTCGAAAAACTTTTGGTAAATTTTACAGATCTTATTCAGACATTTTACCTAAAATCGGAAATGTGACTATTCAACAATACGTATCCAGCGGAATTTTTCATCCCAATTTATTCGGTGATGTAGTGTACAAACTCAGGAAGGTCATATTGGCAGGTTCTAAAATCATTAAACGCCTTCGATATCGACATTTGACCCCGAGATCATCGCTAAGACCAAAGGCCTTGTATTGGGTTCCTCTACAGCCCAATGCAGACTTTTACTTTAGCGTTGCAGGCTGACTAACAAGGCGGTGGGGACTCTATGACGGCCCTTGTCCGAACCTTTTCAGAGAAAGAAAAAAGAAGAGTTACTGGCTCAGTTAAGTGGCAGAAGTCACCATGGAGCTATATAATACATGAATATAAATAATATACTAGAACATATAATGCATTACAAAAATATTTGATTGTAGTGCAATTACGATACCGACTTAGGACAGTCATTTAATTTGACAAAAGCCAAACAAATGGTGTGGTTAACCGGTGTACGGGCCCACCTTCCCACTCACCGTAACAGCAGAACAATCAAAGGACGTACATTTAAAAATTTATAAATAATCCTCCATGTAAAGAACAAGGGTCAAAAGGTATCGCAGGTCATAGAAATATAAACACGTAAGGTATTGTAAAACACATAATGGTATAAAGATATATTGCGACATCAACATGATAAACCGTGCTCTGCCAATCTGAAAGCGAGCTAAGACCCTAGATCTGTAGGAGTCCCGACTAACAGTCAGAGGGGACGAGGTTTGGACAAGGCCCGTCATATAGTCCATATCGCCCTGTTAGTCAGCGTGCAACGTTCAAGTAAAAGTCTGCATAAGGCTGTAGAGGGGCCAAATACAAGACCTATAGTCTTTTTTATGATCTCAATATCATATTGTCTATTTAGAAGACGTTTGACTATTTTATTACATGATATAATAACGTTTTACTTTTTACTTACTTTCCTTAGTTTATATACGAGATCACCGTAAAAATTAGGATGGGAAATATCATTGGATACATACTGTTGAAAAGAGTTAAAAGTGTAGTAGTAATTTGTAAATTTCGTTTATGAAAGTCCAAAACATCGGTGCAGCCTCTGACAAATCGAATAATTGAGATATATAGATACAATATGATGGGAGTCGAGGGACATCGCCATCCAAGTAAGGGAAATTTACAATAGGAAATCCAAAATCCTCACGTTTATCATAAATATTAGTATATATTAGGTGGTTGATAATTTTGATGTTTAAATCTAAGAAAGGTGTAGATTTATCTCAAGTATTAGCTTTATTCAATGTGAGCTCTAGTGGATAAATTTCTGATATAAATTGTTCGAATTCAGGGTTGTCGATAACCAAAATATCATCCAGTATTATTGAATTTGTCAATGAGGTCAAAACGTTTTGATTTTTGAATAGAAACCATAAAATCCCTCTCATAACAATAAAGAAATAAATCTGCTATCAGAGGCGCGCAGTTAGTACCCATAGGAATCCCAACTATTTGTTGATATATCTTGCCATCAAATTGCACAAAATTAATAAACATCATTAAAAAATTTAAATATTATATTTTGTATATAGAATTTCTGTATCGTTGACGGTACCTAATGATATAATGCATCACGAAATGATTTATAACCAGACTGTTTAATACAAGTCACCTTCTCCGCACATTATCTAAATACACGCACGACAGATTCAATGACCGGGTAGAGTAGGGTCTCTTTCTAAAATCATTTATCGTTCATAAAATATATGATATAATTAATGTTTCTATATTATTCATTGCTGCAGTTTAGAGAAAATCTCGATTCTTGATTGCTGTTAATATTTGAAGGCTGTAAACGTGACATGATTGTCTCTTTACATACATTAATATGATCCAAATGAGTGGTTGACGCTGTACAAAATCAAAGCAAAAGAAACCACTAGAAATAAATGGAAATTCAAAACGCTTCTAGGTGCATTAATGGAATGGAAACAGCTCAAACAAGAAAGTGATGGTTATGTGCATATTAACACAACTTAATGATTAGTAATGCTGAAAATTCCGTTTTGTACAAGACATTTGCTATGTAGCAGGTGTTTTCTATGTGCAAGTCTTTTCATAAACATAGGTAGAATCAATGATCAACAACTGTGCACTTGTGTGACTTGGACTTATAAGCGATGCAATCTTAACATGAAATCACATAGAAAATGAAGCAATTCATTAAGTCTCAAATCTTATCTATGCACAGCAATTTTCAACTATCATTTCGGATGTTCATTTGCTAATACTGTTAGTAAGTCATATCTGCGATAGCTCATGACAGGTGATGCAGATTGCGATTGTTAAACCCTCAATAATAAATCCATGTAGTATACAGATGTAGACATGAAATGTTTTATCATTTTGTCAATTTGGATATATAATGATTTAAAATATTGAAAAAAAAATATTGTATTAATCATTTCCACTGATTCATATAGTCAAAGTCAGATCCAGTTACTTTAACGAAGGATGACAAAATACATAGCTCTACTCATGCAAAATGATATTTAAACTTAGAAATATTTTACAGATAAATATAGAATTTTATTAAACTTTACTTTATTTGACAGGAACAGACATGTTATCAAAGACATACAAACTAAAGTTTCTTTGCGTGTTCTTTGTAAGAACGACTCAAATACATCCGTTAAAATTAAACAGAATAACAAAGGATATCTGGTTGTTATTAATTATCTTTCCTCCCTTATTTTCTTATAATTAAGGCTTCAACTGTATGCTTGATTTTACTGCTCACGATTTTCCTACGAATGTTTGTTTGGTATCTTAATATTTTTACTTAAACACATGTAATGAATGTGGCTATAATTACTCCAGGTATCTTTTATTTCAATAGTATTCACTGACAACCATAAATACGCACGGGTAAATTACGATCTATATCTGTAGAGTTCACATTATTGCTACATATATATAAATGTTGCTCGAGCGATATTTCTCACTTTACTGATTTTCCACACTTGGTTTAATAATAATAACATGGAAGGAAATGCTCTCCTTTCATACAGAATCAATACTACTTTCTGTGTTTCCCTTGGGTTGAAAACATCCGTAGCAGCCTGAAATGTCTGATGTTCATTCAATTTGTCAAAGCTCTCTAAGTTGATTGAATTTTCATTTATTATAAGAGAAGTATTATCTTGATCAGCTAGGCAAATATTTTTACTATTCTGATTAAATATTGAAGTTGCCTTGTATAGTTTAGATATCATCATTGTTATATAAAGTATTCATTGTGTAGAAACAAGATGACCGCTCTATATGTTTGTAAAAATCAGATTATATGACAAATATAAGGAAATGTATACATATATTACTTTAGTGCCTTTTGTAATAGTCATATTGTTCACTTTAAATGTATGTAATATGTACGTAGGGTACATATCAGTCATGTAGCAGGAACTATAAGCACTTACCATTTGCCATAGACGATGCAATAAAAATCCCAAACACAAGATTGAGAACGTGGAGCCAATTTTCTGGATATGTTGTAGTCTTTCTTGCTACCATATTGTCACGTCATTTTGTAGTTAATTCCTGCATCACTTTATTTATGTTTTATATTTGTCTGCATCATAACATGAAGCGCATGTTTCTTACAATCAAGATGTTCCTAGCAACTCCATTTTATGGCGTTAGTCTATGTCACCTTTTCATTGAGTACATTTATCGGTATAGAAAGGTAATATATTAATACAACTTTTCCAATATTGCAGCACAGAATTATAAATTGTTGATTAAGAAAAGAAACAATCAAAGCAAAACATGAATGACAGGATAAAACCACCGTATACGGGCCAAGATCGCAGTTGTGAGCTATCTGTATGACGGTATATAAGACTACCCCTGTACAGTATAATCTCAGCTCTCAGTGCGGCAGTATCCTCTCTCCATATCTTCTAATATGCTTCGCATGTTCCTTATTTACGTTTTGGTAATTTTGTTTTTCTCAATTTGAACAGAAAATAAATGTGCACCGTATCTTTCGATGAAATTTATATGATTTGGTGTTTTTGTCCACGTGTTGCTTTGTTCAATCGTTAACTTATTATCCCAGTAATAGTATGTGACTTAACTTGTCAGTTTCCAGCAAATTAACTCACAGCCTGCCGCGATCCACCTAGTTTGCATCGAGCTTCATGTGAGACTGTCGAGTTCTTGTTACACTCCGCCTCTGAAGCTATTGCAGCGTCATGATTGAACCCGACTCATCCAAGACGCAAAAACCAATTGTTAGTTTATTATGATGGAAGATATACTCAAGGAGCTATCAATTGAAAAAGTAGATAAGTTTGTCCGGAATAAGGCTTAGACTGTAAGCTCTCTATAATTTTATTGATGACTCCTAAACTTCAATTCAAAAACGTATACTTTTCAACTGAGCACGTAGAATAACAATTTAATTACATTGGGCTTTCCGCAGGAATACGGATCCACTTATCTTTTATTGATATTAGCTTGATAAAATTCATGTGATATCATTTCATTACATATATATTGCCTTGTGGAAAAAATACACATTTTATCAGAAAAACTGGAGAGGACAGTCGTGCAAAGTATCATTAACAAAGTGTAGTACTTAATGTCCTATAACACGGGTGTCTGAAGATTCTGCATTGGATTCCATGAATCAATATAATATAGATGAGATTACTTTTAAATCAACAAAAATTAATTGTAAAAAAATGTATTTCTGACCCTACTTATTATCGGCAATAATTGCAACAGGTTTAATATAGTGCAGAGAAAACATTGTAAAATGAATAAATAGAAAAATAGAGAATGAATACTATGTTTAGTTTAAACTGTATTTATTGATAAGTATACACATATAACGTTTATACAATGATACATTAAGTATCAGGGATATGAAAACAAGCTATGTTTATAATACGTGTGGAAGGTGAAACTAGTCATTAAAATCTTTCACAGTGAAAAAAATGGGAGTAATCTATCATGGTTGAGACAGGGAAATTTTTCTAATATATTCTGTGTATAATTCAATGTAGCCTGAAGCTGTGCATCAGAAGTGTCATCTTCTGGCTGATAATATGACGCCGTGTAATGTATGTCTATGGTGGCCGATTGCATGCTTACTGGTATCATTCTCAGTGGCTGATGGTACGCAAAATGGCAATATCTAATGCCGCTCTCAATGGGAAAGGAATAACTGATGTGTTATATACAAAACAGTAATCCCCAAGATCAATTTTGTATAGAGCGCTTCATCATGAGTTAGATAAGCTGCACATAAGTCTTGACAAACGTATCCAGATATAGCACTATGTACGTTTCATTTGATAAATTATACAACCCGACCATACTACGACAAACAAGTTAATGTTATCATTAATAGAGTCATGGAGTGGAATATTTCTCCGTACCTTCTGATCTTTACTTTTGAATATTTCGTCCTCGCCGATCTATTAGACCGAATGTTACCCCAATGAAAAATTACACAATAACTACAGCTCGGCATTGAAGACATTTAAAGCCAAGCAGTCTTCGAAAATGAAAATATAGTGTTACGTAATGAATGGAAAAGTAGGTAAGCTGTCACATGGCTATAAATATCTGAAATGATGATTAGCTTCTTATGACACATGAATGAAGATACAGAATTCTTGAAAATGCTGGTTGCATGTCCGTTACGAAGGATAAAATTAGTATTATGAGCCATGAATAACGATGAGCCATTAATTACGATAAGCCATGTATTACTATGGGCCATGGATTACTATGAACCATAGACTACTATGATCCATGGATTACAATGGGCCATGAATTAAGATGAGCCATGGATTACGATGAAACATGGATTACGATGGGCCATGGATTAATATGATCAATGGATTATAAAAGGCCTTGAAATACTTTGATCCATGGAATACGATAGGCCCTGGATTACAATGAGCCATGGATTGCAATGGGCCATAGATTACGATGAGCCATGGAATACTATGAGCCATGGATTACGATGGGCCATAAAGTACTTTGATCGATGATCTACGATAGGCCATGGATTACAATGAGCCATAGATTACGATGAGCCATGGATTACGATGAGCCATATGAATACTATGAGCCATGGGTTACGATGAGTCATGGATTACTGTGAGCCATGAATTACAATGGGCATTGAATTACGATGAGCCATGGAATACTGAGGTATGGAATACTATAGAAAGCTATGAGCCATAGAGTACTATGAGCCGTGGATAACGATGGGCCATGGATTACAGTGAGCCATGGAATACTATAAGCCATGGATTACGATGGGCCGTGGAATGCTATGAGCCATGGAATACTATGACCAATGGATTACGATTGGCCATGGATTACGAAGAGCCATTTAATATTTTGAGGAATGAAATAGTATAAGCAATAGAGTATGATGGGCCATGGATTATGATTATCCAAGGATTACCATGAGTCATTGATTACGATGAGATATGGATTAATATGATTCATGGATTACAATGTGCCATGGATTACGATTGACCATGGATTACGATGAGCCATGGATTACAATGAGCCATGGATTACAATGTGCCATCGATTACGATTAACCATGGATTATGAGCCATGCAATACTATGAGCTATGAGGAATACCATGAATTATGAAGGGCCAATTATTACGATTGGCTATGGATTACGAGAAGGTATGGGTTATGATGGACCATAGATTACTATGACCCATGGATTAGAATGGGCCATGGATTACGAAGAGGTATATATTCCGATGAGCCATGGATTACAATGAGCCATGGATTACGATGAGCCATATGAATACTATGAGCCGTGGGTTACGATGGGTCATGGATTACTATGAGTCATTGAATTACAATGAGCCATGAATTACAATGAGCCATGGAATACTGAGGTATGGAATACTATAGAATACTATGAGCTATGGATAACGATGGGCCATGAAATGTTTTGAGCCATGGAATACTATGACCCATTGATTACGAAGAGCCATTGAATACTTTGAGGCATGGAATAGTACAAGCAATGGGTTACTATGATCCATGGATTACGATTATCCATGGATTACCATGAGTCATGGATTACGAGGAGACATGGATATATATGATCCATGGATTAAAATGTGCCATGGATTACGATTGACCATGGATTACGATTAGCCATGGGTTACTTTGAGCCATGGATTACAATGTGCCACGGATTAGATTAACCATGGATTACGATGAACCATGGGTAACTATGAGCCATGGAATACTATGAGCTATGAATCACGATTGTCTATGAATTAAGATAACCATGGATTACGATGAGCCATAGGCTACTATGAGCCATGGAATACTGTGGGCTATTGAATATTATGAGTCATGAATTACTATTGGCTATGATTTAAGATGGGTCATGGTTAACTATGAATCAATGGTTACTATAAGCCATGGATTACTATGAGCCATTGATTGCAATGGGCCATGCGTTACTCTGAGCCATGGAATACAATGATAAATGAATAAAGATAGGGCATTCATGAATTACGATGGACCATGGGTTGTTATGAGCCATGGATTATCAAATTCTATGTAAACTATGAGCCATGGATTGCAATGGGACATGAATTATGAAGGGCCAATGATTACGATTGGCCATGGATTACGATGAGGTATGGATTATAATGGGCCATGGATTACTATGATCCATGGATTACAATGGGTCATGTATTACGATGGGCCATAAAATACTATGATCCATGGATTACAATGAGCCATGGATTACAATGAGCTATTAATTACTATGAGCCGTGGATCACCATAAGCCATAGATTGCAATGGACCATTGATTACGAGGAGCCACGGATTACTATAAGTCATGGATTACAATGAGTCATGGGTTGCGATAAGCCATTGGTTACGATGGGTCATGGATTACCATGAGTCATGAATTACAATGGGCATTGAATTACAATGAAATATGAAATACTGAGGTATGGAATACTATAGAATATTATCAGCGATGGAAGACTATGAGCCATGGATTACGATGGGCCGTGGAATGCTACATGTATTATCCATGGATTACCATGACTCATGGATTACGATGAGACATGGATTAATATGATCCATGGATTACAATGTGCCATGGATTACGATTGACCATGGATTACGATTAGCCATGGGTTACTATGAGCCATGGATTACGATGTGCCACGGATTAGATTAAACATGGATTACGAAGGGCCATTGAATACTTTGAGGCATGGAATAGTATAAGCAATGGATTACTATGATCCATGGATAACTATTATCCATGGATTACCATGAGTCATAGATAACGATGAGACATGGATTAATATAATTCATGGATTACAATGAGCCATGGATTACAATGTGCCATGGATTAGATTAATCATGGGTTACTATGAGCCATGAAATACTATGAGCTATGGATTACGATTGGCTATGGATTAAGATGTTCATGGATTACGATAAGCCATAGGCTACTATGAGCCATGGAATATTATGAGCCATGAATTACTATTGGCTATGAGTTAAGATGGGTCATGGATAAGTATGAGCCATTGGTTACTATAAGCCATGGATTACTATGAGCCATTGATTGCAATGGGCCATGCGTTACTCTGAGCCATGGAATACGATGATAAATGAATAACGATAGGCCATGAATTACGATAGGCCATGAATTACGATGGGCCATGGATTACGATGCGCCATGGGCTATTATGAGCCATGGATTACTAAAAGCTATGGATTACTATGAGCCATGGATTGCAATGGGCCATGAATTATGAAGAGCCAATGATTACGATTGGACATGGATTACGATGAGGTATGGATTATGATGGGCCATGGATTACCACGATCCATGGATTACGGTGGGTCATGTATTACGATTGGCCATAAAATACTATGATCCATGGATTACGATAGGCAGTGGAATACTATGAGCCGTGGATCACGATGAGCAATGGATTGCAATGGACCATGGATTACGATGAGCCATGGAATACTATGAGCCATGGGTTACGATGTGTCATGGATTACTATGAGCCATGAATTACAGTGGGTCATGGACTACGATGAGCCGTGGAATACTATGAGGCATGGAATACTATAGAATACTATGAGGTATTGAATACTATGAGCTACGGATAACGATGGGTCATGGATTACTATGGTCCATGGACTACCATGGGCCATGAATTACGATCGGCCATGGAATGCTTTGAGCCATGGATTATGATGATCCGTGCATTACGATGAGCCATGGATTACAATGTGCCATGGATTACGATAAGTCATGAGTTAATTGTCCAAAGATTACGATGGGCCATGGATTACGATTGTCCATGGATTTAAACGAGGCATGGATTACTATGATAAATATAGAACATATATACCTTTGAATTTAGTGCACCATATGCGCATTTCGACAACTTATGTCTCTTCAGTGATTCTCGAGGTCCAACGATTGAAATTCTCAACTGATATTTGGTATCTCAAAAGCCCCTGGAACTGGTCGTGTACGACCATTATTGTTTTTAAAATACACTGGCCTGAAGTATCTTTCAAGCTGTACGCTGTCACAATATATGTATAGCTTCATATAGTTCAAATTTGGGATTTTGATAGTTGAGTCAATTTGTAAATCCCTGTTTTTATCTAAAATATTGTCTTGTTGAATCAACTATAGTAATTTATTTAAGAGCACTGCCCTATGTACTCACATGTATTACAATATAATGGTCCATTAATTGCACGGTAGTGAAAGAAATTGGTAAACATATCGAAATACAATTATTTACATCATCTAAAAGTACAGAAAGTTGATTAAAGACATCCGATAGAATGTCAGCACATCAAAAAGCATGTACATAAAGTTTATAAATCCATGGCTATTGTCAAAATGAGCGGGGAATAACAAAACACGTCTGTATGTTTTGTCCGTGAAGTCACATATACTTAATTTCTACTATAATTAATACATATTCATTCTTTTATTGATACATCATTTTGTTTAGTACACATATAAATAGCAGAAATATGAAAATGCTTTTCTTTTTAGTTTTTAGATAGAGAAGAGTGAAGAGGTGAGGGGACACATAGTACAGACATATCTATAATAATGATTTATATATAAATGCTCATCAATTGGTAGAAACTTTCGAATCAAAACAATTAAGGTTAATAAATACATAACATGTTAGAGATAAACATATCTTTCCAATTATTCCGCTGAGCTTCTTTGTCCATACATTTCACTGTATTTGATTTGACATAATACTTATATATACAGACAATTGTTCACGTACATTTCCGACACCGGAATTTCAATTAAACAATATTTCATGCTTTGAATAGGAAAATTTTACTTCGTGTTCTTGTCTCCTTCATGTCTTCATATGTGTATATTCATGTATTCACTTCCTCGACCTGAAAAGTTGTTGCAGAACTTTTGCAACGGGTGTTGCATTCAACCAGGGACTTTACTCCTCCCAGGCACCTGGACTCACCTCGATTTTGTTGGGGTTCGCAATTGTCTGAATATGACACTGTACACGATATTATCCTTTTATTTTATGGATTATGAGATATGGTTTACCCTTCGATACTTTAGGGGTTACTGTGCGAGTGTTTTTCAAAAACTGAAATTGACTTTCACTGCGAGGCGTTAGTTGAGCTGTGAAAAGGAAATTCTAACAGGGTATTCGCCGATACCTGTCAGTTTTTGTAAAACACAAGCATGGTAACCCCATTCTTATACAATTGACAAAAATAATTACAACTATAGACACAGAGTTATGGTTTTTTAAGCCAAGTCGCTAATCACAGTTATATCAAAAACTGTAGGGTATCGTGAAGTCACAAATCAGAAACTTCCGGGCATTGTGACGTCATATAAAAAACTGCAGGGGTATCGTGAACACAGTACCCTTTTATTTTTATAAAAATCGGACAGCAAATGAGATTGCATGTTACAAAGAATTACATTAAAATCTCCGTTTTTACTTAGAATGCAATAAATTGTAAAAATATTGAACACATTTTCCGAACAATGAATAAAAATGAAATTTATTCTTATTTTACAATAATAATAATAATAATAATAATAATAATAATAATAATAATACCAACACACTAATAATAGTTGACAGTATAACTGTTAATTGTTAATGTTTTGTGATTGACTGAGTTAGGATTGGTAAGCTACGTTTGTATGATAATATAGTAATTAAAAGACAAGAGGTTGCATTTTGTTGTGATAGGGTAAGTTCCGTTTGTATGATTTTATAGTAATTTAGAGACAAAAGTTTTTATTTATTTGTAATAGGGTAGGTTCCAATTGTATGATTTTATAGTAATTCAGAGACAAAAGGTTTTATTTTGTTGTCATAGGGTAAGAGTTGGATGGTGTATATATATATATATATATATATATATATATATATATATATATATATATATATATATATATATATATATATATATATATATATATATATATATATATTCAAAGATGACATACAATATTGAATTCAGTAGTCAACCCGCCCATAATCTTTGTAATTTCTTTACTTTGATGAGGTACGTTATACTTCAAGAAGTAAAGTTTTCTCTATTTTCTTATCATTCACCAAACCAAATGTATGCCCACTAAACTATATGTTTGTCCATGCTACTCTGGTAATCACTGAACTGCATTAATGCAAAGAAAGTATTCTACTGGATAAAATGCGAAAACAAAAGACATAATTACAAACCGTCTATCCTGGATGATAATTCAATTGTGTGGCTGTTTCACGTAACAACAAAAACTCAGTAGATCTGTGCAGATATTTTAACAGATCATTAATGTGAAAATGATGATATATTGCTGCTAAAGCGTACACTGTCAGCGTTTATCAGTGTGCAAATCTTGGCAAAGACTAAGTAAACTATCATAAATGATTCATGTGTGTGCAAAAGGTTAAACCAAAACTATCGGCAAATATCACTGATGGCATATTACCAGAGTCTCACGAATCAATATGTCCGCTTTCAATATTTACTGCATAATCATGACTGTCGCACACTGTAAAGCGTTTTAGTAGTACCCATTTCATGTTTTAAATCGTTTCTTATATCCTCACTGCAAATGTCTAGAGTGTTTAAGTCGTAGTTGATTTTATAAAGCTTTCGTGTATATATATGAAAAGTCTGTCCAGTGCTATAGATGATCAATATTTTTCCTCGGAGTAAAAATAAAATTTGTCATGTATCGTCCTCTTGGTAGATACAATGTACATTGGGGGTGGGGGTGGGGGGCTTTATAGGAATCACCCTATCTATCTGTCCGTCTGTCCGTCTGTTCAAATTTTTAAGGGCCATAACTTCTTACTCCCTTGTTGCATCTGAATAATATTTCACACAATTGTTGTATATAACCCAAGGGTGTTTTATGACTGTGACCCATGGTCATATCTTGAAGGTCAACGTCACAGTGCACACATGGCAAAAATTCTTGAGCAGGTCATAACTTCTTATCACCTTGTCAGATCTGAATAATACATCACACAATTGTTGTTAATGGTGTGTCATGACATAGAGCCAAGTTCATATTTTCAAGGTCAAGGTCACAATGTATACATGTCCAAAATCCTTGTCCGGGCCATAACTTTTTACTGCCAAGTAGATTATTATCCAAGATAATATTTCACACAATTGTTGACCAAAGGGTGTGAAATGATCTTGACTTAAGATCATATCCCCAAGTTCAAGGTCACAGTACACACATCGTCGAAATCCTTGTCCTGGCAATGAATTTCTTACCGCTATGTTGGATCTGTATAACACACACACACACACACACACACACATATATATATATGCACATTTAGTTGTTAATCCCTCAAATGGTCATATTTCCATGCATGGATTTATAAAGTTTGTTTGGTTCGAATTGCATGGGTATACAGAAAATGGTATGTGATTTGTACGTAACTTGTGTATGAAGTGTGTAATGTTGATAATGAGTTAAATATTTGTAGGTAATTAAAATTGGTAAGTATGTAAAGTTAGGTATTCACAAGAAATACCGACAGTTCATGGAATTTATGCATGTCGTATTGTATCATTTTCAGAAAGCAAAGTTCGAACTTTTTCTGGAGAGCATGAAATTCATTCATTGCAGGTCCTTATTTAAGCCATAGATGAATTTCCACCGTAATGATTGACATGCTATATTCAGGTATACATGTAGGTGTTTCGCAGCTTAGGCCTTAATGTGATGTGTTCTATCTAGTAAAGGTTGGTTGGTTGGTTGGTTGATTGGTGTTTTACGTCGCTTTCAACAATATTTCAGTTATATCGCGACATGGAAGCAGGAGGTTACCAACTTCTTAAACATAGTGGCGCAACCCGGGAATCGAACCCGGATCGTCGGCGCCGCAAGCCAAGCGCTTAACCACTACACCACGCCTGCCCCTATCTAGTAAAGGAAGTGAACCGTGTTGTATTGTACTAAGCATTGTGTTATACATGTATATGGTTTGTTTAGATGTAAAACTAACTTCATTCATATCCATTTTATTTATCAGGCAAGGCTGCCCAATGCAACTTTTCTATGACAGCAAGTTCTATTTTTCTTCACTGACACCTTACTCTAGATGTTTTTATCAAATATTCTCGGGCTTTTTAATATTATTTTCAACACGCACGTTGTTCGTATTTGAGAGATTTTTTTTATTATTTTCAATTTTATAAAATTAAAAGCGATGCAGTCAAAGTGACAAGGTACGGCGGTTATATGAAAAATAATTTTAACGATATCAATCGTTCATCTCAATGTCCTGTCAATAATGATATGTTGGATAAATCCAGATTAGTATTGGTATTCTAAATATTTCAATTGTCTTTTTTATACATATAATGATCTTTTCCCAAGTTCTAGATATATGCATAAAATGAAGTTTCAAGTTATAAACAAGCAAACGGAACTGCAAAGCGCGTAAATGCGGTATTTGATAAAGTTCACGTAGAAATCTGCTTTAATGCAAATGCGTATGCTCAGAAGTCCTTGGTGCACAAGAAAAGCAAACTTCACGTTTATGCCACGTTTACAAAGTGGTATCTTATGACAACCCTACTATACATGTACCCTGGCTGAACAAGTTTTCTGAAAGTCGCTTTGCCTCAATACACTTACTGTAATACAGTATGCTCGGACATCAAAGGCTGCGATATGCATGCGCCATAGACAGGTAAAATTCTACTGATGAATTATTAGTTTGTGATTCTTAGATTTAAACTGCCATTATTGTCATAGAGTGAGATGTTCAGGTGACCATCAATTTTGTAAGATAACATGATATCTAAATACAAAGTGAAACTATTCTTCTGTGTGAATTCCTGCACACAAAGGGCAAGTTTTTGATGGTTAAGTTGTCATGATTTCTGTGGAGTAAGTTGTTCAAGTGCCCTCCAGTTTTGTATAATAACATATCTAGATATGAAATAAAAATATTCCTCTATGCTAATTCTTGAACTTGCACTTACGTTGTATAGGTGATGCTTTGGTAAATCTGGGAATGGAGGAAAGAAAGGACAGAGAACATCTGATTTAGTTGTATGAGAATCGTCCTTTCATCACAAACATGCAGATTATAAAAGACTAAACACACAAAATGCACACAAAGACACGCAGATTATAAAAGAATATGCACACAAAAAATATCACAAAAACATGCAGATTATAAAAGAATATGCACACAAAAAATATCACAAAAACATGCAGATTATAAAAGAATATGCACACAAAAAATATCACAAAAACATGCAGATTATAAAAGAATATGCACACAAAAAATATCACAAAAACATGCAGATTATAAAAGAATATGCACACAAAAAATATCACAACAACATGCAGATTATAAAAGACTAAGCACACAAAATGCACACAAAAACATGTTTTAATGCAGTTGTAATACCGATAACAACAGTCAGTTGAATGACAATTGCCACTCATTTGGTATGATTTACTGATTTGCGAGCTCTACTTCCCACTCACCTAAAAAGAAGCACAATAAAAATAAAGTAATAATGATTATTATGGAATGCAGAAAGTTTACTGGAAAACATTTCCTTTAAATACCACAAAATATAATCGATCAAAAAGTTTTAAAAAGGATGATATCTCTTTTAATGTATTTAATTTTAGAGTGAGAATAGTCAAGTTTTGCTGAGGTAGAATTTTGACATTTACAAATTAATTGCTTTAAATGAAGATTTTACTTATTCACCTATTTTTTTTCTATTCTAACTCCCTCAGGTTATCAACAAGATTCATGGTATAAATGATAAACAACGAAGAAGCACCGATCAGTTATCCAGTGTCGAAGCCTAAAAGCAGAGGCTAAATTATGGATTTGTCCCATACAAACACTTGCGAACCCCGAATAAATTCGTAGAACACTTTACTCCTAACTGCACTACATGGTATGTATTACAATATATTGCCATGCATTATGTACTAATTAACGTAGAATCAGAGTCCAAACGTAATTATCTATGTACTCCCTTAGCATACATAATTATAAGATATTCCAGGTAAGAGTTGGAGATTAATTTGTCATTAGATATACATCAATTTAATGCCCCTTTATATTAAAATGCATACATCAACTTATCTGCATTTACTGTTGTTATAATGGGCCCATTTTTATCCACCACATTTTATTTACTGTTGTTAAAATGGGCCCATCTTTATCCACTATAGAACGTTAACTGTTGTTATAATGGATCCATCTTCATCCACCATAGTATATTTACTGTTGTTATAATGGGCCCATCTTTATCCACTATAGAACGTTAACTGTTGTTATAATGGATCCATCTTCATCCACCATAGTATATTTACTGTTGTTATAATGGGCCCATCGTTATCCACCATAGTATATTTACTGTTGTTATAATGGGCCATCGTTATCCACCATAGTATATTTACTGTTGTTATAATGGGCCCATCTTTATCCACCATATAACATTTACTGTTGTTATAATTGGTCTATCTTTATCCACTATAGAACGTTAACTGTTGTTATAATGGGCCCATCTTTATCCACCATAGTACATTTTCTGTTGTAATAATGGGCCCATCTATATACACCATAGTATATTTTCTGTGGTTATAATGGGCCCATCTATATACACCATAGTATATTTTCTGTGGTTATAATGGGCCCATCTATATACACCATAGTATATTTTCTGTGGTTATAGTGGGCCCATCTATATACACCATAGTATATTTTCTGTGGTTATAATGGGCCCATCTATATACACCATAGTATATTGATGTCAGGGCCACAGTGGTTCTCTTTAGTATTTAACATTAACGCAACTCTTTTTCTCCTTCGGTCGCGATATGACTGTGTTTATTAAGGACATCTTGGTAGGTTTTAAGTGAATTATTTTATGGCTCTTTGTATGTTTTGGGCAATGGGTTTATTTAGGCCATCGTGGTTGTTTTTCAATGAATTGTTCTAGGGTCCTCTTTATGTTTTGGGCATTCATTGCATGTCAGTCAACCAGGAGACGTCTACTCCCTTTGGGCACCCGGTCGCATTTCAGGTTTTTAGAAACCGTTCCACGTTGTTGTAGTGAATACACTCGTGCGACCGCATTATCGAAGATGATTACACATGTATACACCATATACACACGCTAGTCATCTAACAAGGAATATCAATGTGTCTTGTATTGAACAGAGGAACACGTCAAGTCGTCAATTAAATTTGCAATTATGGTTCTTAAATTAAATTGTTTCATGTGAGAGGAATAATTGCTTGTAAGGGTACTTTTTGACCTTAGCAAGAAACATGGACTACTAATCTCACTTGGTCTCACATCTGACAGGAGACACTAATTTCTCCCGAGCACCTAGTCTCACGTCTGACAGGGAAAGCTTAATCCTTACGGACACCGAGTCTACTCTCTGACAGGAAATGCATATTTCTTCAGGACATATGGTTTCACGTCTAACACTCCTCCCGGACACATGGTCCTGCGTCCAATAGAAGACACTCAACCCGGGCACCTGGTCTCACCAGTGACAGGAGACACTCAACCCCGGCACCTGGTCTAACCAGTGACAGGAGACACTCAACCCGGCACCTGGTCTCACCAGTGACAGAAAACACTCCTCGTGGGCACCTAGTCTCACCAGTGACAGGAGACACTCCTCGTGGGTACCTACTTTCACATCCAACACATTTGAATTTCAGAGTCTCAGTCACATTACAGACCCTGGACTTTTCTGATGTGACAAGACATAATCCTCTGACTCTTGAAACGAATCATTCACAAAGGACAGCATAAAGTCATCTGACTTAGCCGTATGACAAAATTCATCGCAGACAAAAAAGCAAACAATGGAGACAAAAAAAGGATATCACAAAAGCTTCAATTCACACTCTGACAATTGTACTGCAGGTTAGGCACCGACTTTGGACGGTCATTTGAAGTAACGTTAGTTACTCAATTGGTGTGGTTAACCGGTTTACAAGCCTATCATTTCGCTCACCACATTGGCAAAACAATTGAAGGACATACGTTTAACAACAGCTATAGGTACAGTTGTAGAATGATTCAATCTATTTAACATGTTTACTACAAGCCCGTGTAGCTCAGTGCAGGAGGTGTTCGACTTGTGACAGAGGTCCCGGCTTCGATTCCAGTCATGGGCGACCCAGTGTCTTGTATTTCAAATGAGACAGTAAAACCAACTCCCATGGCACGGTAAGTATAGCACGGGAAAGATCTTCATTGCTTCGGGTGGGTCCGTTGCAAAGGTACAGATTTTTATGCAAATGTAAAATACGAAAGTAACTGTTGTCACATGACTATGACACTAACAACGATGCACCACAGTGGGCACTCACGGACCCCTGAAATTCAGAGTTGAGACCAGGTGCCTGGGAGGAGTGAGCGTCTCCTGTTTGGCTAACCACACCCGCCGCGAATACCCTTACATATAGACGAAACACACACAAGCCAGCGCTGCATATATACATGCATGTGAACAAACACTGTGTAGAGAGTGTCACAGCCACATAACAGCAGGAAAAAGGGTATAATAACACTTAAGTCAAATCCTAGTATCAGGCAGATGTCGTCACCAAATATATGAAATAATCGTGGAGTGACGTTGAAAATAATCAATCGTATTTCTTACAAGGAACCGTTGTCCGAACTGAAAAAGGTGAATATCAGGTGGTGTAAAATCTTGTTCGATAGGTATACACAGGTATAAAAGTGGCGCTTTAAAAAAGATTGGCTATAATAACCATACTTTAGCAATAAGGCTACAATAAGTGTATTTTCAAAGAAAAGAAATTAAATACACAGAAATGAAATGAGATACTGACAAACTACATTCATCATTAGCCTGTGCTTTTTAAATTAAATCGAACAGGGAACCGTTTAAAATACAAGGACTTCGATTCTATGTTTAAGAAGATGATAACTTTCCATTCTTGTGTTTCGATGTTGTACTGTTTCATAGAAAGGGGGAAAATCTTATGTACAGATTCAATGATGAAGTAGAAAAATACAAAATATATATAACCAAAATCACTCAACCTGGCAATGCTGTCAATACCATAATAATAACAATAAATGGTACATTATTAACAATTAGTCAGTTCGATTTGTCAGGGGCTGCACTGATAATATGGACTTTCATACCAAAAATTTACAAATTACTTTGAAACTTTTAACTCAGGGTTACAGATATAACAAACTTAGAAAAACATTTGGCAAATTCTTTAGAACGTATTCAGATTTATCTTAATTCGGAATTATCACTTTTCAAAAATATGTACCCAAAGGAATTTCCCATCCCAAGTTTTAGGTGATCTTGTGTAAAAAACTAAGGAGGGTCAAAGGTTCCCACAACTTTATTTCTTCGGGTTCCAAAATAATTAAACGCCTTCATCATATACAATATGACCCGGAGATCATCAAAAAGACTATAAGTCTTGTATTGGATCCCTCTACAGCCTTATACTTGAACGTTGCATTCTGACTGAGAGGGCGGTGGGGATTAATTAACGGGTCTTGTTCAAATACATGGTCCTGAACCTTGTCCGCTCTGACTATTCGTCGGGACTCCTTTAGATCAAGGGTCAGAAGTCAGTTAGAAACTGACAAAGCACTGATTCATCATGTTGACGTCGCTTTATATTTTTGATACCATGATGTTTTTCGGCATTACTATACGTGTTTATATATTTTTGTGACCACTCAACTTGAGATACTTGTTGACTTTTGATCTCTATATGGAAGAATATTTATAATTTCAAATGTGTGTCCTTTGATCATTGCGGTGGGTGGGAAGGTGGGCCCGTAAACTGATAAACGACACCAATTGATTGACTATTATTATATCAAATGACTGTCCTAAGTCTGTATCGTAACTTATCTTTGTGATGTTTTTATGGTTTTTGTTTTCATATCATTACACTATATACTGACTTCTGTCATACGGCTGAATCAGTATTGTAGAGGTACAGAAGTCGCCATAAAGGGGTACGTTTTACACAAATACTTCAAATATTTTAAGCAAGCTAAGGACATTCGCATGTGACACACTTGACAGAAAACATTTGAAAACCAATGTAACACAGATACGTTTTAGGACTTACTGAAAGCAGCAGGTCTCGAACCCGTACCCATTCGGTCATGAGTCTAGCACATTAACGGATCTCTCACCCGTAACCACTCAGTTATGAGGTATCAATGCACCTATTGACCCTGACTCGAGTCATGTAAGCGTTTTGCCTATACTAAGTCCTGCTCGGGATGAAAAATCCTAGGCGTCTGAGTGGATATTAATGTCAGGTCCATTTTTTGCTTGAAATGCTATTTATGTTTCATGTATATCTATTGACAGGTCATAACCTCTGGGTCATGCGCTTAGCATATTTTACAGTTCTCTAACCATTGACCTCTGGGACATGAGCCTAGCTAGCATATGAACAGTTCTATAACTATTAACCTCTGGGACATGAGCCTAGCATATTAACAGTTCTCTAACCATTAACCTCTGGGACATGAGCCTAGCATATTAACGGTTCTCTAACCATTAACCTCTGGGACATGAGCCTAGCATATTAACGGTTCTCTAACCATTAACCTCTGGGACATGAGCCTAGCATATTAACAGTTCTCTAACCATTAACCTCTGGGACATGAGCCTAGCATATTAACGGTTCTCTAACCATTAACCTCTGGGACATGAGCCTAGCATATTAACGGTTCTCTAACCATTAACCTCTGGGTCATGAACCTAGGATATTAACGGTTCTTTAACCAATAACCTCGGATCATGAGCCTAGCATATTAACGGTTCTCTAACCAATAACCTCTGGGTCATGAGCCTAGCATATTAACGATTCTCTAACCAATAACCTCTGGATCATGAGCCTAGCATATTAACGATTCTCTAACCAATAACCTCTGACCTCTGACCTCTGGATCATGAGCCTAGCATATTAACGATTCTCTAACCAATAACCTCTGGATCATGAGCCTAGCATATTAACGGTTCTCTAACCAATAACCTCTGGATCATGAGCCTAGCATATTAATGGTTCTCTAACCAATAACCTCTGGATCATGAGCCTAGCATATTAACGATTCTCTAACCCGTAACCTCTGGGTCATGAACCCAGCATATAAACGGTTTTCTACTCCGTAAACTCTGAGTCAAGAGCTTAGGATATGAACGGTTTTCTTACCCGTCACCTTTTAGTCATAAGCCTGGCATAGTAACGGTTCTCTAACCATTAACCTCTGGATCATGATCCTAGTATATTAACTGCTCTCTAACCAGTAACCTATAGGTCATTAACGGGTCTCGAAACCGAAAACTAAAAGAAACAAAATGAAAACAACCCCTTCCCTGTCCCCAAACAGATGAAGAAAAAGGACCAAACAAACTTAAAAATCTAGATGGATCAAATGTCATGTCAGCTCACAACTGTGCACTGATGTCTTTGTTGTCACTAGGGGGAAGATCCCATATGGACCAGACGCAGAAGCTTAGGAACCGACCAGACACATCCGCCATTATGACTTAGTCACCGACCAGACATTTCCGCTGTCAAGCTTAGGAACCTATCAGACACATCCGCCATAATGCCTGAAACATCAACCAGACACATCCGCCATAATAATTTAGTCACCGACCAGACAAATCCGCCATATTGATTTCGTCACCGACCAGACACATCCGCCATAATGACTTCGTCACCGACCAGACACATCCGCCATAATGACGTCGTCACCGACGAGACAAATCCGCCACAATGACATCGTCACCGACTAGATACATCCGCCATAATGACTTCGTCACCGACAAGATACATCCGCCATAATGCCTTAGTCACCGACCAGACACATCCGCCGTGATGCCTTAGCCACCTCCCTACTGTCCGCGCCACTCACTTTGTAAACCGAAAAATCTGGATTTTTACTTATTTATCTTTAATATAGTTTTACAAAATTAATATTAATTTAATTTAAATTTAAACTTTATTTATTTTACAACGATTAAGAAACAAGTTAACAACTTATATAAATCTTGCTCGTTGGCACGGATCTTGGCGTAAGGGTGTCGTTTGTGTGGGAGGAAACCGGAGTACCCGGAGAAAACCCACAAAGCCAGGTTGGTGACAGCCCCAACATCTCACGTACCACACCGGGAATCGAACCCGGGTCGCATTGGTGAGAAGCGAGCGCGCTACCAACTGCGCTACCTGGCCCGACAGATTTTGTTTAGTCGTAACTGTTGGTGTATGTTATATGTTTCTACGAAGAACAATTCGTATTTTATAGGGAAAAATCATTTTAGATAGGGCGTTTTCTATGTTATTTTTGACGTGACGTCGCCGACGTTTAACATTGAGTCTATGGGAAACTTGGCGACGTCACGTCAAAAGTTAACATGGAAATCGCCCTATCTAAAATTGTTTTTTTTTTCTATAAAATATGAACGCTTCTTCATACAAACATATAGCATACACCAAAAATTACGACTAAACAAGATCTATCGAATGGTTTTGCCTTTTTGAAATTATTCTGAAGATGAATAACTGAAAATCCAGATTTTCCAGTTTCCAGAGTGAGTGGCGCGGACAGTCTTCTTTTTTAAAATATTCATATGTAATCACTAAATTTATACTTTGTTAATGTTGCTAAAACTTTACTGAGCAAACGTTCAGTCCGAAAGAAAAGAGGTGGGACCATAAGAAATGGAAGAGTAAACTTCCTTGACCGTTCATGACGGCCACGAGTATGCAGTTATCACAGTTAAGGCGAAATAGTAAATCAGTCCTTTTTTAATCACTTGGACGTGTAAACAGGATATTGCTTTTTGTAGAGATAGAAGAAAATGCATTTACAAGTAAATTGAGCAGTATAAACGACTTTAATGTATATTTACTATCAAGGAGAAGACATCAAGCCAAGGTATATGACACAAATCACCAAAAACATGCACATAAAACACATAAATTGTATATATATATATATATATATATATATATATATATACATATATATATATATATATATATATATATATATATAATATATATATATATATATATATATATATATATATATATATACATATATACACACATATATATATAAGTATATATAAGTGTTTTCATGCAGGAATAAATTACAATGGCTGATGCATTTATTAGATATAATGTGCGTTAGCACAAAATAAGACACTTATTATATATATCCCGGTGTCACCGGTTTTCGCCGGTGTGAGAGGAAATTCGTAATTGACGACCACAAAAGTTAGCTATTAGCTAGACGAATGCACACCTTTCATCGTATATTTAATATGCATTGATACTTGTAATGTTGGACACAAACAATGTTTACTTACTGAGAAAGTAGCAAAAATCTAGGTCACCTACCTTTGCATACATTGTGCACTACGTCACCAGTTTTCGACGCTAGAGATTGCTTGTGTTATAAGCTATAGAGGCACGGCGATGTCAGCAAGTAAATTTGCAAAAAATTCTATGTAACAACAGCAACTAAATTAAAGTGTCCAAGCGATGTAATAATAGCTAAATTAACATATTTACAGTGTTTTTTCTTCTGTCAGTTAATCAGTGTTCTCTGCCCACAGAGGGCAACAAAATTTGTCCCCTATTCTCCACACTTTCACAGATGTACAGAACCTGAGATGCACCCATTTATCACATTTGTCACAGTGGGCCCATTTGAATGTCTTTAGGAACCCAATTTCCTCAAACGCTTTAGGGTAATATCGCCTACACACAGAACATATTTCATGATCATCCATTTCAGTTTCTTCTTCTGTCTCTGATTCTAATTCTTTGGTTTTCATATTTTCCTTCTCTTTCTTTTTGGTCGATGTTTGTTTACTTTCTGATACTGCTTTGTTTGTTCTCTTTCGTTTGCCTGACACCTGGTTCTCCATTTGGTATTTAATTTCTGACAACACGCTGTCCTCAGTTATAGCTTTCCCACCTACAACTCTGCTGAGGGTGTTTCTAACTTTTGCTGTTTGTACATTTTCCAATATTTTCCCACCTCGCTCCTCAAGGAATGCTGTAGCCGAAGGTCCTGCTGTGGTTGATGATCCTGCTAATGCTGGAGGTCCTGCTGTGCTGCCATGTTCAGTAGATGTCTGTTGTCCTGACCGTCCCGTGTCTGATTCATCAAGATTTGATGTTCCTGCATGCGGAAAGGCCAAAGATGGAGCAGTGGCATGATCACTGATGATGTTTGAATTAAAAGGATGAATTACACATTTTCTAAATGCTGCCTCGACATTCGACGGTGTTAATGTTGATGTGTAGACTTTGTAGGCTAGCTTGCATACATCATGTCTGCATATTACTTTTCCACCATTTTCTCTAAGATATGTATGGCAAGCAGAGTTCCATGCAACCTTAAATGGCCCAAAACAACTAACATCGAGTGGTTGCAAGAGATGGCTACAATGAGGGGGCAAAACAAATAGAATGATGTGATGATTCCTTGCCCATTCTATAAGTCCTAACGAAACATGACTTTTATGTCCATCATACAAGACCAAAACAGGAGAGGAAGCATCCAGAGCAGGTAAGTGAGGCAGCAAATGTTCCTTCATGTATCTAGTGAAGATGTCCGTGTTGGACCAACCACTATCGGAGAGAGCACAGGCAGCACCTGTAGTAGCCCCTTCCATCCTTTTTCCAGGAAAGATGAAGAAGGGTGGCACCTGGTTACCCAGTTGATTTGCTCCCCCAATTACTGTGACAGTTTGAGATTTCCCAGAGGTCACTGCCTGAGCTTTGTAGTGTGACCCGCTCCCGATCTTGGGTGGCTTGTGATCTGTGGATAGGCCTTTCTCATCTATATTATATATGTCCCCTGGTCTGTCTGTCAAATTATTGATAGTTAAGATCCTCTGCAGCTCAGTAAAATAGTTGCTAATTACTGTCTTTGTGGCACATCTAACCCGTGTAGCCTCCAAACTTCGTGGTTTTTGAACTTTCAAAGTAGGCCATCTTTTTACAAAATTGTACAACCACTTAAGACTAAGTGGTTTACCCTCTTCACGGATACCCAAGTGGACTGCATAATCAGAAGCAAGGTTTACAGTCTCCCTTCTAGAATAACCATAACCCACTTCAGCCATGGTGATAAGATGGCTTGTTAATAGTGACTTGTTCTTGACTGAAAAGAGGTTGTGGTCCAGATGTTAAAGAATCCACCCCAGTTTTGCCACTAACCCTGTCTTTCAGTGTTGTTATTGGAACACCATACAACAAAGCAGCTCTTTGAACTGGTATGTGGTCTTCTAATACTCTATGATATGCATTCACGAGGTCTGTATGGTCATAACTGGCCCTATATGCACCTCTCTTTGCATTAGATCACTAAAGAAAAAAATGAAAGGAAAATAAACATATTGAAAATTCATTGCTTTTATTTCATTTTGAAATAAGGTGACCCCTACTTGCTTCCATACTTTTCACAACAAAAAAATCGCGGGAACGTGGTAATACGTCACTTCCGGGGTCTAATGACTTTTAGCTGTCAGACGATGTAAATTTCATATGTATGTAACCGTTTTATATATCCTCGAACCCACGAACTCCGACACCATAAGCATTTAACATTGAAGCGTTTTTCATTTGGTAATTTGTATGGTTATTTCTATATATCAGTCAATAAATCAAATCTTTTTGCGTATCTTCACATCATTTTTAGCAGCAAACGGCGACCACAGTGCTTGGATAAGCGTCTGAATCGATCCGGGGTCAGACATGTGTAATCTGTGTCAAATGAATGTAACTACGTCACCTCGGTACTTTAGGGGCCAAAGCAATTAAATTTCTTGAATTGTGTGTTTGTTGTCAATTATTATTACAATTATTATTATTAAATACGAAATAAATATATATTTCAATAATTATAATCCTTTAATACAATTATATTAAAGAAAATAAATGTTTGTAATCAATAATAGAATGAGAATGATATTAAAGAATATTTTAACAGTCAAATAGCACGTACAGCAGTTCATAGAGGATGCGGTTGCATTAATAACAGTGAATGCATTTGAATATGGCCCCTCTTCTCAGTGCTACTAATTTGGTGCACCCAGTGTCTACGTATGTTACATTCATGCATTGTCCCCAATTTACAAATAGTAAATGTACTCATTTTGTAGGGATTTGGGATAATAACTAAGTTCTGTTTTTTCCTTCTTTATACTTTTTTATGATTTGTCTGAAATCAATATTATTTATTTGCTTTTACTATTTTATATCATGAGGGAAGGGGGGGGGGGTCTTTCATGATTTTACTGAATATCATTAAAATAAATTATTAATTATTTATTCTTTTTTATTGAATGAAGTAATACAATGTATATTAAAACAAGTTTTAAACATTTAACATTACTCCAATCACCTAAAGGAATGATTAATTAATACTGAAATACATGCAATTGAAATACCAAGACGAAGAAGTACCCTATTTGCAAAATATATTTGTCATATCACTTTATCATCCACGTTTTAACCCAATATATCTGTAAACATTACTTTTACTTGCTATATAACATCTATATTGCGTCAAGAACGTCATTGCCAACAACAGAAAATACATAGCGTATTATTGGCAATAAAACAACAAAAACATATCATTGGCCTCATTCTATTCTGAAAAATCAGGGGACACCTTTGGCATTGACCTTTCCCAATATGACTGACAAGTGGATGTAAACGTGTGTAACTCTTTTGGGGAAATCACGGCTTATTTAGGTGCTATGTAAAATGACTTAGTGATTGGAGTACGTTTAGCATAATATGAAATATATTTAATGTAAACATAACCTGCTTTTGATGCATTTTCTCGGAAGTTTGTATTTATTGACAGAAAATCGATCGAAGATTTGAAACAAGTGAAAAATGACGTCATAATCGCTATTGTTAACAAACGGCGACGGTTTTCCCGAAAGTGTCGCAGTTAGGGTAGTGTCGTAGTTAGGGTGTTTGACGATATACATATCAGTGGATTTTTAGGAAGGAGATGATTTTGAATTAGTAAAAATGGTGGATTTAATGGGTGTAAATGCATAAATGGTAAGTACTTACTTCCCAATATGACTGACAAGTGGATGTAAACGTGTGTAACTCTTTTGGGGAAATCACGACTCATTTATGTGCTATGCAAAAATGACTTAGTAATTGGAGTAAGTTTATCATAATATTAAATATATGTAATGCATACATTATTTGTTTTTGACGCATTTTTGTCGGAAGTTTGTATTTATTGACAGAAAATCGATCCAAGATTTAAAACAAGAGAAAAATTTACAAACGACGACGGTTTTCCCTAAAGTGTCGCATTTAAGGTAGTGTCGTAGTTAGGGGGTTTGACGATATATATATATATATATGGGCTTTTAACGCCAAAATATCATACTGGAAACTTCCATTTCCCAATTATAAACCGCACCATTAATCATTCAAGAGGGAAGTTATAAATTGAAAGAAACAGCCGGTGTCCCATGACAACGTAACGTTTATCCAGAATGACAGACTTTCGTCGAATGTCAAGCACTTTAGCGCAAAACACCACTCCGATGACGTCACGCAAGATTGGAAATGTCGAACATTTCATTATGACGTCAAAAGCGTTACAATGAATAGTCTGCTAAATATCGCCTTCTGTGCTGAAAGTGGGTCAAATATGGGGTGTTATGACGTCACCAATCAATGTATTTTATACAGAAATAAAATACATAGGTCTTTAAAGCTTTATCTCAGGAAATTACAGAGGTATTAAAAGTGGTATTTGAAAGCTATGTTAATTAGCGAAAGTAGAATTTGCACTAAAACTTTACGCGATATCTCTATCCTTTTGATAGTACACTGTATGTGAAACAGAAACCTTCTTGATCAGACCCTTGTTTATGGATTGAACATAAAGAAATATATACCATATACAAGTGATAAAGAATTTAAATATTGTGACATGGTTGTGAATTTTTTACGATAACGATTGTAACGTTTGTTAGACTATACGTCACTTAGTCGTTCCAGTTATGGTTTGCTATGGTATATTTAATTTTGAATTCGTTAGGATATTAAAACACATATACTATGGACCTGGAGTGACCATTATCCAGGGATAAAAGATAGTCGAAATCAATAGTTGAAATCAATGTAGAGCGGCTTCTACCTTGGATGACGAAGCTTTTGTAAGCACCACATTTTGTTTTATTTGGCCTCGGAATAGTTTGACCCAATGGAAATGTTCGATTTTGGTCATGTGACTGACCTACAAATTCTTGTGTAGAGTCAGTTGTAAATTTGTACGGCAATGGCGGACAATAAGCAAAACAAGACTGAGAATCATAATATAAACTACGTTGAATAATGTCTATAATGCCTTGAAATTGTCCTCGACAAAATAAAACAGTTATTAGGTTTGTTACTGACCTTGATAAAGCCCATAGAGGGCAAGGCGCTCTATGGGCTTTATCAACCCGACATATTTCCGTGTAAGGTCAGTAACAAACCTAATAACTAATATTGCTACGGCAACATTCAAACTTGAACTGGTATTGAAGTGGGGCTCCGCTGTATCAATTACAAAACGGAGAAATGTAACCCGTTGTACTATTAAACAATTAATTTTGAAGAAGTCATATATTTACAATTATACATATGAATATATATCTATACACATTTTTAGATATAATTTCTGTGATGATCAAAGAAATCTACCCGGTGATGAACACAACTTACTGCTTAACGAGGGCGGTTTCACTTTAATTCATTTCTACGAAAGTTTACACACTGTTTATGGAATGTTTACATGGGTATATGTGTCATCAAGCAGCGGAATAGTGTTAAGTCCGGTTGATGAATTTTGTTAACAGTAGAAAGCACTTTACAAATTCAGCTTGATTTAATTAGCTTTCAGATTTGGGAGTCTATCAGTTTTCGATAAATAATCAGGGAAATAAAAAGTTATTGCAATAGTGCTAGAAAGTAAGTTCCCTGTCGAGTTACTCGATGTCATTTCCTAACGTACTTCGTTCATTACACTGTATTATCGACTTGACATCGGGATAACATGTGATACATTAAATACAAACTTACTGACACGTGTTAGACTGACATAACGCCAGATGTTACCAATGTACGTCTCTTGAAGAATTATAATGTATTGCTGCATTTTCCAAGTGGTTGTATTTCACACCGGCTTTGTATAGCCTTATGTGTCTTAGAACTTCGGGAATCAGCACTGACTGGTATTTGACAAAATATTGTGAATCATTCTAATATCAAGGATTTTTTCGCTTTCTCTTTCATACACAGTTCTATTTGTCGTCTTTTTTATTTAATTAATTAATTAATTAATTAATTTCTTTTCTTCATGTTTAGAACCTTTTGGTAATTACTTTTCGTCCGCATGACCCCGAGATCATCGCTAAGACCATAGTTCTTGTATTGGATCCCTCTACAACCCAATGCAGACTTTTGCTTGAGCGTTGCATTCTGACTAACAGGGTGGTAGGGACTCTGTGACGGGCCTTGTCCAAACCTTTTCAGAGGAGACAAGGTCCTGATCCTTGTCCCCTCTGACTGTTAGTCGGGACTCCTATTGATCAAGGATCTGAGCTCGGCTCACAGACGAGCAGAGCACGGTTTACTTAAGTTGATGTCGCCTTACATATTTTGATAGCAACATTGTATTCTATAAACGTTTCTTGTGTAATGAAATTTTTATGACCTCTCTTCTTGAGAAACCTGTTGATCCTTGTTCTCTATATGGAGGATTATTTATAAACCGGTTAAACACACCAACAGAATGACGTTTGTTACTTCAATTGAGCGTCCTAAGTCGGTATCGTAACCGCTGCACAATTGAATATTTTTGTAATGTCGTTTTTTCGTGTATATTCTACTACAGTAAGGTGCAGTCCTAACATAACATTATGTTAACGTCGCGTTAACGTGAAGTTTGCTTTTCTCGTGCGCTCAGGACTGCTGAGCACACGCGTTTGCGTTAACGCAGATTTCCACGTGAACTTATTTTCGAGACCGCGTGAACGCGCTTGACCACCGCGTTAACGCGCTTGACTGCCGCGTGAACGTGTTTGACAGCCACGTTCGCTTGCGTACAATTTAAAACTTCTTTTAACATGTTCATATAGAAGGTTTTGAAGGAGAATCGATATATGCATTGTATATTCAAATATAAAAAAAAAAACATATTAATGTGTAAGTAAAATATTAGAATTAAATAAAACCCTTCCAAGTTAAGGAAGGAATTTTTAAAAATTATTGAACGCAATTTCCGAACATTGATTTGAATGAAATTTATTCTTCTTTTAGGATAATGAAATAAGAATTAATAAATATAATAATAATGATGATAATTATTATTTTCATATATTATAGAAAATAGCTTAATTCAAAATAATAATGATGAATACCTAAATAAGAAATACATGTAAATACATAAATAAATTAGGTATAAATGAATAACCAAATAAAAATTAAAACATAAATAAACTTATTAAAAATAAGTAAATAAATGAAATTAGAATCTAATCATGCTAGTTTAAACTGACGAAGCTTTTTTTCATAAATACCTTATTGCATGTCTACGTGATAATTTCCTTTGTTGTGTTACATACAAAAATCTTTAATGTAGGGTTACATTTTAACATTACATTTAATACACGTTTTATGGCGACATTTGCGGTAATTTAATTAGATCCATTTAACTTTATCAATCCGTATTACATAGAGAATTACAAATATACATGTAGACATGTGAACGTGCGACTGGACCGAGCGCACGCGGGAATAAATCGCGTTAACGCGAATTCCCTCCCGCGTTAACGCGAGGAGCGCACGCGCGTCCGGTCGAGCAGTCCTAGCACGTGTGCTAAAGCAATCCTCGTGACCGCTTTTTGCGTTAACGTGCATGTTATGTTAGGACTGCACCCATCTGTATAGTGAGGCCCATCGCAAATGACTAAGTTCAAATTAATCAAAATGCGTTGTTTGCAATATTCGCATCAATAATGTATCGGGAAATATTTTTAACATGTAAATCAAAATCATATCATTAGAATATTCATTTCGTTTTCCTCTCATTTCTTAAATTTCATCTCATTTGGAGTAGAAATAAAGAAATTAGGGCAATTTGAAAATAGCTAAAATCATTAAAATATCTAACGATACCGCGGCGGTACAGCGAGATGTTTATTTTGCCTTATAATTGACGGCGCACTTAGAATCAATGAGCATAAAAGCGATATGTTCACTGGCGTTGTTCGTGGTCACGGTTGTATCGAATCCAGTGAAGTAAGGTTTTTCAGGTAGATACGTCCATTACCTGTAAACAGCTGATCGCCGAAGCGAAAACGATGTGCGATGCGGGCACACATAAGTTTTTTAAATATATAATTTTCAGTTTTTAATTTATTTCTACCGGCCCATAGTATGCAATAAATATGTTTCCCCCGATTGATTTGATGCCAATTTTATGAAAATATACCTAGAAATGACTACAACCATTTGAAAATAAAAAGATAGCTTCTTCCTCTTTGCCAAAACAACGGTCCGCCAAATTGTTTTCACGAGCCATTTAATTACATCCATATACATGGTAAACAATCGTACATTTTAAAGTTCTCAAATAAGAGAACACATAACGAAAACAATGTTTATAGAAGTAATTATGATTATCTTATTTGTGAAAAAATACCTCGTAGCTATTATTTACAAAGTTTTATTTCTCAAAAGTTTCATTTCATCATTCATGATGTAATTTAAAGAACGGCATGGGCGCGTGGGTTAATACGTAACCATGAACGATTTTTACATTCGAATTGATAATTACTGGTATTTACATTAATTAAATACTTGACGATTTCATATAGTTTATTGTAATTTTGTGGCTCTATTAATACGATTTTACACGTGTTTCCTCTGACTCGGGGCGACCTCCACGTATTGTCGTATAGAATTATGTACAGAAACACACATTACAATGTAATAAATACCAAGACATATATTGTGCGATAAAATAAGGCATCATTTCATCATTTAGTTTACATTGACCCCACTGTTTAAAACTTCAGACTTACATTTTAATTGCAGATAAGTCTAGACCTCTGCGAAAGGAAGGTTCCTTTCGCAGAGGTCTAGACTTATCTGCAATTAAAATGTAAGTCTGAAGTTTTAAACAGTGGGGTCAATGTAAACTAAATGATGAAATGGGGGGGGGGGGGGATAATATCTTCATATTTAAGGAATCAAGGTCAAGGTCAGTACAATGGAGTGGACGTAGTTTTTTGCCATCTCCGAGATTTCAGAGAAAAATCTAAGAAAGTGCTAATTTGAGGAACATTTTTGCGAAGATTTTTGACATGGATTTATATCTTGTCGGGAAGATTACGGGGACGACGTGAAAATTACAAAATCAATGTTGTGTTAGTCATTTTTGAACATCGCATATTGGATTCCTTTGTCTAAAGTGTTGAGTGATTAGTTCTCAAAATCGTACAGTGTGATTTCAATATGTGTACTTTAAACGAAAACGGGTAGCGTACTCAGGACTAATCCCTCGAAGTAATAAATGAAGAAGAGAAGGAATCTTCGTATAGCAAAGAACTTAGTGGGATTTAACAAAAATGCTGGAATTATTAAACGAGAAGATGAACAAACTTGATGTTATGGACAAACGAATGATGAAATTCGAGGACATTTTGAATAAAATGGCAAACTTGGAAACACGAGTGAAGAAAACTGAGCTAGAATTAAGTGAAACAAAAGAGAGCTGTGAACACCTTGCAACAATCGCAGAGAGATATTGATACCTGCTTAGATGGATATAGTAACTTTTTTGATGGATTAAGACAGGGAAACGTAATTGACGTGAAATCTCAAACAAGCAAAACGAAAAAAGCGCTCGCACAAACGGAATCTTCAGTGGCGGATCTCATGACAGAAGTGCAGAGTACCAGGGACGAATTAAGGGGAGGATGTGTGTTAGATCTGAAATGTAGATCCATGAGAGACAATCTTTTGTTACTACGGAATTCCGGAAGAAGAAGACGAAAATTGCGAGGAGACAATAGTAGACTTCGTAGCTAGGCAAATGAAGGTCAGGAAAGAAGTTACTGGGGGGGGGGGCGGTTTGAAAGAGTTCATCGTATAGGAAACGAAGGGGTAGAGATCACCGTGGACCCCCGAGACCAATAATCGCCAAGTTTTTCGCACTACAAGGACAGGGAACTAGTTAGACAACAAGCACCACGTACTTTAAAAGGCTCTGATGTGTGGGTGCAGGAGCAATACCCTCCTGAAAATTAACAAAAGAGAAAGTCTTTATATCCTTAAATGAAAGCACAACGCAAAAAGAATAACCATGTAAAACTTAGTGCGCGACCGTATTATTCATCAACGGGACGGAATATTTCCCACCACATCCTGTTCCCGAGGCCGCGAACACTCATCGTACCCGGTACCCCACAGAACGAACGATGTACTCTGAGGTTGCCGGAAACCTCGTCAGCAACGCGCCGCACCCCCCCCCCCCCCCATAAAAAAAAAAAAAAAAAACCGTCTCAGCAGGACAGGAAACGAGCCCGTACTGGATCCATTTAGGACAGACAGAGGGATAATGGACATTCTGTTACTCAGGAACTGTAAGTCAGCTATATTCCTTTTTATCATGGAACATTAATGGTGGCCTTGGAAGAAAACTCAATGACAAACCTTTTCTAAATTTTATTACAACGTATGATGTTTTTTGTCTGACTGAATGTTGGATTGAGAATAATTTTGAATATCAAAATTCCGGGATATGGAATGTAAATTTATTTCTAGATCACTAACAAATTGTAAACAGGGTGGGGGAATTATGTTGGGAATAAAATGTACTTTAAATCAGTATATTACTATAGTAGATGTAACGTTTTGACACTGTGGTATGGCTTAGAATTAGCGCACTACTCTCTGGACTCAATGATGATTTATACGTATGCTGTACTTATATCCCACTGACAAATCCTCATTTTTCAAGCATTATAACTGTGACCATATTTTATGAAATTCTGAAAAATCAGAATAGCGGCATATTTCGAAAAGGGTAGGAGTTATGGTCGTCGGAGACCTTAACGGTAGATGTGCCAATCTACATGATTTTATAGATAGTGACATATTACACGATACTTTATTAGATAATATTAAATTCAGTGTGTGACTATAAGCGTGACGAAACGTTACCAGAGCGTATTTGTCCTGATCAGGTCGTAAATAGTTATGGTCTTAGAATCATACAGTTATGTATTGAAAGTGGTCTTAGGATAATGAATGGAAGACATTCTTACTCAAACGATTTTACATATTGTGGTCCAAATGGCAGTAGCGTTATTGATTATGTTCTAACTACATGTGATATGTTTGAATATGTAAGTAAATTTATCGTTTGTAATTTTAAAACACCTATTCTGGATCATGCGCCTCTCCATATTGAGTTGAAATCATCTTTAAATGTACAGATAGATTCAAATTCGCAAATGCCATGGGTTCTGATCATTTTAAATATAGATGGAATGACACTATGAAAATTGAAAGTAAATCTCAATTGGAAAATAATGTTCACCGGTTAGAACAATGTATCAATGATAATGATATGAATACTGTATTGGGCGGGCATTAGATAAACTGTGTTACTACATTTGTTGAAGAGCTTAATAATATTATGTCAGATTTTCATAAAGTTCAATGTTATTATAGACGAACTACTGACCAGAAAGTGTCGAATTCCGACAGAAAAAAGTTATTGATAATCATTGGCGATAAAACCTTGGTTTTTGTTTCAACTCTGATTGCAAGCAACTTTGACTTGAATTATCGCAAAGCCCTTTTTGAATTTAATAAATGTTAAATCCAATGGAATCATGTTATTCTGCATGCTTGTAAAAAGGAGTACAAGAAAATGGAATGTAAATTAAAGAGGAGGTACCTGTTCGATCAAGGCAATATGATGCAATCTTTGAGAAAAAATAATCCAAGGGAGTTTTACAAGCATTTTACAAAAAAGAAAAGCTCAAAACCTGATTTGTGGGGGGGGGGGGGGGGGGGGGGGGGGGGGGGGGGGGGGGGGGGGGGGGGGGGGGGGGGGGGGGGGGGGGTTTTTTTTTTATCCTGGATGATTTTACAAAACAATAAAAATCCTTATGTGGTCAGTATACTGATGTGAATAATGATGTATATCCTGAGCATGGTGATGATGAAATCTTTGTCGAACTCAATAAAACAATAACAACAGAGGAGATTATTAAATCTGTCAAAGGGCTTAAACGCAATAAAAGCCATAGTAAAGATGGAATTCTGAACGAATATTTTATAGAATTTGCCGATATTCTCGTTCCATTTTTACACACTATATTTAATGCTATGTTAAATACTGGATGTTTTTTCCCGATGTTCTGTGTAATGCTCTTATTGTCCCTGTACATAAGAAAGGGAGTTTATCAGAGCCTCAAAACTTTAGAGGAATCAGTTTAATAAGTTGCGTCACTAAATTGTTTACTTCTATATTGAATACTAGATTGTTGTCATGGTCTAATGATAATGATGTTATTTCTGACGCACAATTTGGTTTTCGCCCTAAACATAGTACTGTAGACGCTATTTTCGCTTTAAATACAATAATTGATAAACATTTAAGGGAAAAATCTAGATTATATATTGTTGTTTTATTGATTTTAAACAAGCTTTTTGATTCCATCGACAGAATAAACTTTGGCTTAAGATTTCACGTCTTGGAATCAGGGGTAACATGCTCAGAGTTATAAAAAACTTTATATAGTAAAATAAAAAACAGTGTTTTGCTTAATGGCAAGGTTTCTGAGCCATTTATGAACCACTTGGGTCTTTTACAAGGGAGATAATTTCACAGATTTTATTTTCTTACTATGTTAATGATTGTGAAATGGATTTCTTAAAAAAAAAACGGCATGTGAACCTACCGATTTGCAAAACCTATCTCTGTACTTACTAATGTATGCAGACGATATGGTTTAATTTTTTCTAGAAGTATTACAGGTTTGCAAAAACTTTTAGATTCTCTGTATTTGTATACTGAAAAGTGGTCACTTACTGTAAATATCAGCAAAAACTAAAGTAATGGTGTTTAGAAATGGTGGAAACATAAAAACGGAAGAAATGTGGTCTTATAATGGTAAAAAAATTGGAATTGTTAATGATTTTTGTTACCTGGGTATTGTATTGAATTATAATGGCAGTTTTTTAAAACTCAAAAAACAGTTAGCGTTACAATGCAGAAAAGCGATGTTTACATTAAAAAGAAAATATACCCAGATGAGTTTTAACCATGTCACTCTATTGTCTTTGTTTGATACTTATATTTCCAGTTTATCTCTTTTTACGGTTGTGAAATATGGGGGGGGGGGCCTCCATTCTGCTCCCCGATTTAGAAAAAGTTCATTTTAGACTACTGTAAGACTATTCTAGGCGTAAAGAGATCTACACCAAACTCAATGGTATACTGTGAACTAGGAAGACTTCCTTGGTTGTGTTTTAGAAAATTAAGAATTATAAAATATTGGCTGAAACTTTCAAAATCCAATAACTGTATCTTAAAAGCTTCCATTTGATAACTTATATCAAGAATATTATCAAAATCCTAATTGTAAAAAACTGGATTGCTAATGTACATAATATTTATCTGAAATTGGGATGAGTGATATTTTTACATGTTGTAGTGGTGTAGACATACAATATATAATATGCTATGTTAAACAACGGCTCATGGATATGTATAAGCAGTCTGTACTTGGTGATATAAACGATTCTTCTAAATGTTTTCTTGTATCGACATATTGTTGACAGCGTAAATTTGCAAAGTTATTTGTCCAAACCTATGTACAATCAATATAAAAAATACATCTGTAAGTTGAGACTTTCTTCTCACTGCTTGTCAATTGAGACTGGTAGATATAAGAATGTTCCTGTGTGTAGAAGACTCTGTCCACTGTGTAAAATTGATGTTGAAGACGAATTTCATTTTATGCTTAAATGTCCCGCATATTCGGCTTTGAGATGTAAATTTTTAAAAAGTTATTATTATAATCGCCCCTCTGTCTTCAAATTAACTCAACTGCTGAGTTTCAAAAATGTTAAAGAACTGAGAAACATTGGTTAAATTTATTAAACAAGCCTTTTCAATAAGAAAAAATGTGTGAAATCTTATTTACATTTTTTATTCATCTTTTTTTCAATCTGCAACTATCATATCTATTATATTTTTCATAATATGCTTATGTAATGTGGTATGTATATGTATATGTATGTATGTATATATATGTATATATATATATGTATGTATGTGTGTATATGTGTGTATGTATTGTGTATATGCGTGTATGCATATTATATGATCTACTTGTACTTGACCTTGATGTGTATTTGTATATGTAATCACTGTTTTGTATTATATATCTATATGCTGTATGGCATTTGATAAATAAACTATATATATATTATCTGCAATTAAAATGTAAGTCTGAAGTTTTAAACAGTGGGGTCAATGTAAACTAAATGATGAAATGGGGGGGGGGGGGGATAATATCTTCATATTTAAGGAATACATTTTTTGTTAAAGGAAAAATGACGAGACTAAGAGCCTATTTTGGTTCAAATGATTTGGTTTTAATCCTCTTTAATTAATTTTGGTATTTCTTTTTTCTTTTATATCAGTGGCTAAACCAGAATTTCCGAAATGGGAAGGGGGGGGGACAAGTGAAAGTCCAATATAAACCAAAATACTTTGCCAATTTAGGGGCGAAATCTGAAGATTTACTCATAATTGTGGCAAAAAGGGGGAGCGACCCCTATAAATCCGCTACTGTAGATATTAAAATGAGAGAACAAGTATATAACAATGAGAGAACAAGTTATGTTAAGGTAGTACGAAACGCCAATCGTCGTGTGACCTAAGACTCACGAAAAAAAAAAGAAATAAAGATTTTTAATTTGTAATTTTTTATTTAGATAACTGTGTATTGAAGACTTTATAGAAAATAATTCTAATTTTAATATTCCCCCGATATACTTGTAACTGGCACTCGAAAACGTGTGTTTTTCAGTACAGCTCGCATGAAAACACCAGCGACAGCGTTGACTCTTCGTCATGTGCAATAAGATGACCAGTCCCAAGACGAATTCTATAATATCTTTAATAGTTGACTTTTTAATCAAGTTGCAATATTTTCAATATATCGAGGGTAACGTCGTCTATGGCGATCACCTGTCACCTGTGCGGCTAAATTATCACGTAATATCACCTCAACCGGCTGTTTGGCCCAACAAATATCAACCTTCATTTCGTACATTTTAACAGCTTTCAAGATATTAATTAGCGATCTTAATAAACTGGGTATTCATATTAATGAAAGACAAGGACTAATTATCAGGTTTCCTGTTAATTGTGAACGATTATCATGAAGGAGACATAAAGAACAGGAATTGAAGTCAACCAAACTTTACGAAAATTTGTATTTATGAAGAGTTTATATTTGAGATTATAACACTTTTAATAAAAGTTTTTCTGTTTTTAAAATAATGAATATAATACATATAGTAGATTAATATAAAAAATTAAGCTATATTATGATAAATTAAAAGGTATGTGATATTTTTCATATTTTTTAAAGAGTTATCCGCCCCTGATTTAGGTAAAATGTTTTTGCTTATACACAGCTTACTTTTTGTCATACAATCTAAACTCCTTCAAATATCCTTATAAGTAACCATTTTAAATAAGTTTTTACATTATTATAAATCCTTGTATAAGTTTTTAGAAAAATGACCCTGGACAGTTGGATTTCGTCATATAATGACATATTCATCAAAGTAAAAAAGCATTCTTCGTCAAGTTTAAGAGATTATATTTGAGATAATAAGACTTACAACCAATGTTTTTATCTTTTTTCGTAATACCTGTAGTACATAAAGTAGATTAATATAAATAAATCACAAATTTTATGTATAACTGATTAACTTATACACCCATAAAATTGCGAAGTTGTGCATTTTCATTTGCTTGAAAAATGTGTGAAAATGCAATATTGTCCATTTTCAAATCCTCATATTTTGTCTATATGTGTGTGTGTGTGCTTGCGTGTATATGTATATATATATAATGATATCGTATGTGCTATAGAGAACATTTTGCTCCATATCAGTATCAGAATATATATATATTCTCTATAGCACATACGATATTATTATTATTATTATTATTATTATTATTATTATTATTATTATTATTATTATTATTATTATTATTATATAATATATACCTTCGGGAGTGAATTCCAAATAATATGTGGTGATTTTAATCTAGTACTAGACTCAGAGATTGACTATTATAACTATTTACATACTAATAATCCAAATGCGAGAGATAATGTGTTAAGAATAATAAATTAAGAAAACTTGATCGATGCTTTTAGAGAAATCAATGGTGTTGTCAAAAGATATACATGGAGAAAGAAAACGCCCTTGAAACAAGCAAGACTAAACTTCTTTCTTGTCTCAGAAAACCTTTTGCAAAATATGATGAAATCTAATATTGACACAAGTTATAGATCAGATCATTCAATGGTTAAACTAATGCTGAAATTCAATAACTTCAAAAAAGGTAAAGGCTTGTGAAAATTCAACAATACACTTCTTTATAATCAAATATACGTAAATATGGTTAAACAGAACATTTTGGATGTGAAACAGCAATATATGTTACTGGTGTATAATTACAATAATCTAGATAATATTGAGAAACTACAGTTTAAGATTAATGATCAATTATTTTTGGAAACTTTACTGTTGGAATTAAGGGGGGGTTACAATATCATATGCAATTTATAAGAAAAAGCAAAAGGATTTGTTAGAAAAGCAATTACTTAATGATATTAAAGAAATTGAAGAAAATTTAGTGGATGAAAATAAAGAAGAGTTAGAAAAGAAAAAACTTGATCTAGAAGAATTGAGGAAAGAAAAGTTAAAAGGAAGTCTAATTAGATCTCGAGCTCAATGGATCACACAAGAGGAAAAGCCATCGAAGTATTTTTATCACTAAGAATCAAGAAATTTTGTTAATAAAATAATACCGAAATTATAAACAGGGAACGGAACTTTTATTACAAACCAAACAAAAATATTAAAGGAAGCAACAAACTTTTATTCAAATCTATATTCTGCAAGAGAAATTTCAAGTAATTATGATTTAGAAGAAGAGTGATGAGAATTTAATGTTCCAAGAAAACAAGAAAACAAGCTAAAAAACGTGAAGACCCAGTTCTTTGGCAATCATTTAAAACCCTAAGAAACAAAATAACAAACCTATTACGCCACTCCAAACATGAATATTTTCAATCAATCAGTTCCAAAATAAAGTTAAACAAATTCTTACTAGCCATTCTAACTCTCAACAAAATGTCAAATCTATAATTCTTGATAGTAATACTGTTATAACAGACGACAAACAAAAAGCTAACTACCTAAACAAGTACTTTGCATCACAATCCACTGTCGACGGCTCCAGTTCTCTCATCCCAACCCTTCCCCATAATAACCATAATAATTCACTGGATTCCATTACAATTACAGTAAGTGACGTTAAAGATAACATAAAATGTTTAGACTTATCTAAAGCCAGTGGCCCCGACTCGATCAGCGCACGCATTCTAAAAGAAGGCAGCAATGAATTATCAGCCCCCATCTGTAAAGTTGTTAATATGTCACTACTTAAAAGTACCTTCCCCTCTCAATGGAAAATAGCTAATGTTATACCCGTGTTTCAGAAAAATGACCCCCAAAAAGTTGAAAACTATCGCCCTATATCATTACTTTGTATCATGAGTAAAATTTTTGAAAAATGTGTTTATAAGTACCTACAAAATTATATAATGTTGAATAATCTCCTCACCCCTCATCAATCAGGCTTTACACCAGGCGATTCAACTGTAAACCAACTCCTATATATTATTAACCATTTTAGTAAATCACTAGATGATGGAAAAGAAGTAAGGGTGGTATTTCTAGACATAAGTAAGGCTTTTGATAAAGTATGGCACAAGGGTCTAATTGTAAAAATTCAAAATTTAGGGATCGGGGGAAACTTACTACTTTGGCTTAAAAACTACCTTTCAACCAGATCTCAAAAAGTTGTTATAAACGGAATTGGCTCATCTCTTCTTAACACAAACGCAGGAGTTCCACAAGGATCCATTCTTGGTCCTCTATTATTTTTAATATTCATAAATGATATAGTCGTGGAACTAAACTGCTCAATCAAACTATATGCTGACGACACTTCAATATATGTTACAATTGAAAACCCTATTGCTTCAGCCAATATTTTAAATGAGAACCTTTTGAAAATACATGAATGGTCAAAGAAATGGCTCGTTTACTTCAACCCTATTAAAACAGAAGCATTACTTATAAGTAGGAAAACCAATACAAACATAAATCACCCTCCCCTTTATCTCAATGACCACCCTATTCTTGAATGTAATACCCATAAACATCTCGGTTTAATATTTAATAATACTTGTCAATGGCAAGATCACATCGATCATTTAATAAATGCCGCTTCCATAAAATTGAATATTTTGCGTAAACTCAAATTTGAGTTGGACAGAAAGACACTGGAAACCCTCTACATTTCATTTATACGCCCCTCGCTTGAATATGCTGACATAATTTGGGACAAATGTCTACAGTATTTAAAAGATAAACTAGAAAAAATAAACATAGAAGCTGCTAGAATAGTAACAGGTACCACAAAACTCGTAAGTCTTAATACACTTTATAAGGAATGTGGCTGGGAAAAGCTCTCCGAAAGAAGGGAAAAACACAAACTTATACAATTCTACAAAATAAAATCTGGATTAACACCCGCATACTTACAAGAATCCATACCACAACAACACTACCAACACCACAACTATAATACACGCAACAGACAACACTTTCAATCCATAAATTGTCATAGCACTCACCATTTTAATAGTTTTTATCCAAGTTGCACTCGTTTATGGAATAATCTGTCGTCCGAAATTCAAGATGCTCCCAGTTTAAACATATTTAAAAGTAAACTATTTGAAAACTTCCAAAACTCTAAAGTACCCAAATATTATTACGTTGGAACTCGTCGTGGTCAAATCCTTCACTCTCGATTAAGAACAAACTGTAGTTCACTTAAGCAGCACTTACACTCAAAAAACATTGAACTCGATCCATACTGCATGTGTGGAGTCCCAGAGACCACATCCCACTATTTATTACACTGCAAACAATTCGAACGGCAAAGAACATATTTATATGCTTTAAATATTCCTCTCAACCATGATATACTTTTATATGGAGATGATAACAAGTCATTTGAATATAATGAACGTATATTCTTATCAGTGCAAAAATTTATCTTATAGACTAAACGCTTTACATAAAGTTGTTCGCCTCCCCTCCCTCTTTCTCTCTCTTCTTCAATACTTTTCATTGTTTCATTTTATACATTACACTATAGACACATATCACCTTGTATTTCAATATTATTCTGTATTATGTGCATGCGCTTTTACAAGGGAAATGAATTTGTATAAGCGGACTGTCGCTTGTTTTCAGATCCCAGCACTGTAATAATGTATACTCATATTTGTAACTAAATGCATTGCAATGAATACGTTTAAACTAAGATTATCAGATTTGGAATCAGATTGCTTGTGAAAATTTAAATGTATTAAAAAAAGAAAAATGATAAAAGTCCAGGCTTAGATGGTTTTTTAAATTCTTTTGGCTACAGTTTGGAACTCTAATTGTCAAAACTTTAAACTATGGTTTTGAAGCAGGACAGCTATCTATTACACAGAGGGAAGGAACCATCACATGCATTCCAAAAGATAATAAACCAAGACATTTCATGAAGAATTAGAGACCAATTACTCTTTTAAACATTATATATAAATTGGGATCAGGGGCAATTGCCAATCGTATCAAGATAGTATTGGATAAACTTAAAGTAAAGAACAAAATGGATTTATAGTAGGGAGGTTTATTGGGGAGCACACGTATGATTTATGATATAATGAAATACATAGAAAATCAAGACATTCCTGGTCTTCTATTATTTATCGACTTTGAGAAAGATTTCGATTCTATCTCGTGGGAACTTTTGTATAAATGTTTAGATATTTTAAATTTGGACAATGTATTAAGCAAAGAATTAAAGTTTTCTATAATAATATAAAATGTACATTAAACCGAGGAGGTAACCTATCACAATATTTCAATCCTGGCCCCTGCTGTAGACAAGGCGATCCGATATCGCCATATTTATTTATAATCTGTGCCGAATACTTTCAATAAAAATACGAAATAAACCCAAAATTAAAGGTATAATTGTTGACAGGTTGGAATATAAGATATCTCAATATGCGGATGGTACTTCTCTTACCTTAAATAATGATGAGGAATCTCTGTCAGAGTCTTTTTTAGCTCTGAAATGGTTTGAATCTATTTCTGGTTTAAAAGAAAATTTTGACAAAACGAAAGTTATTTAAATAGTAAAAAAAAAATATGGTAATGATGCAATGTGTGATGAATGGAATCTTTTATGGCGAAAAAGTAAATTTAAACTTTTAGGGATAGATTTTGATGTAAACTTAGATATTTGTCTTTTGAATTATAAAACAAGAATAAAGAAAATAAATTCCATTATTAAACAATGGGAAAAAAGAAATCTTACTTCTATAGGATTTATAACGGTTATAAAAACACTTATTATTTCACAGCTAAATCATTTGTTTTTATCTTTGCCGGATCCACCCAATGATATACTGAATGAACTAAATAATTTTTTTTTTTCATTTTTTTGTGGCAGAAAAAAACAGACAAGGTAGCCAGAAATATTATAAGTAAATCAATTTTGGAGGGAGGTTTAAATATGATAGACTTAAAAGCATATACTTTAGCATTGAAAGCAACATTGATACGAAGGATTCTTAATCAAGAGGGCATATGGCAAAATCTTTTACTACATAATATAAAACTTAATCTACTTATTAATTGTGGGACTGATTATATTAGATATTGTATTAATAAGATAAGTAACCAATTTGGGAGAGATGTTCTACGGGCATGGAAGATACTTATAGATAAGCAAAAAGAATATGACAGTATTCATGAAAATAATGACTTACATATATATTTAAAGAGATTTTTGCAAACTGAAATTTGGTTTAATGAAAACATACAAATAGGGGGAAACAGTGTAATGTATGAAAAATGGTATAACAAAAATATATTTGTAAATGATCTTTTAAAAGATAATGGTCAACTTTATACATTCGAGGAATTTCAACAAACATTTAACATCTCAGATGCTAACTTCTTAGAATATAATGGAATTATTACAGCAATTAAGAAACTAATTAACAAAATCAACAACAACTCCAGACACCTTGAAAATAAAATTTATGGTCCATGGATTATAAATAAACTTAAATATATTTAAAAAGGTAAATCAGGATCAAAAGATGTGTATAAAGTTGTTAAGTGTAACTATGTTATACCTAAATCACAGAAAAAATGTGAAACTATCTCTAATAATACAGACCAAAAGGAGTGGAGACATAAAAAAAATCTTTTGATATAACCAAAGATGCACAATTGTTATGGTTTCAATTTAGAATAAATCATTTTGCTTTAACTACAAACAAATCTGCTTTCAAGATAGGAATCCATGACAACCCTTTATGTACCCATTGCAACTTACATGAAGAAACAATTATTCATTTACTATGGGAATGTGATCATATCTAACAACATTTAGACAGCATTAGGGAATGGTTACTTTAACTGTCCATAAATCTGAGTTTAGACAAAAAGAATTTTAGTCTTGGAGTAAATACTGTAACCAGGATAAATGCATCAATGCTTTTATATATAAAATACCACTTATATACAATGAAATGCAAAAAATTCTTCCTACACTTATGTCTGTGAAACATTTCCTCAGAACAATATTCTCTCTATATAGATGCAATGCTGTTAAACATCAATCAACCAGATAGTTTTGACACCAATTTTGAAAAATGGAGATTAGCTTTAGAAATATATGTACACATGCATGAGAATCAGTTTATGTTTTCATATATATGTTTGTGTGGAGATTTTGTAAATGTTTGATACTTGTCTTGTTATAAACAATGATTTGTCACTTTGTAAGTGTATGTATAAATATCCATGTTCATGTATTTCTATAATTTTTTCTCCTTTGTAGATTACATCCATTAAGGTTCTTATTTTCTTGTGATCAACATATTTGGTATACATTTCCCTCTTCTATATACACACTGATGTAAGGCTCAGAAGGAATTTCATGTTCTTGTTATTTCTAAGAAACATTGGCATTGGCATATCAATAAATAACAAATCATCAATATATTGTGTATATCACAATCCTATAAGAAATGGAGGTTGGTACAAGATACTGTATAACATGATATAAGAATTACAGATTATATATGATAAAATGGTGAACAGTGCCCTAACATGTGTCTTACTCCTACATGTTTCTCTCAAATCTTTTCCTCTTTGATTCTTACTTACTCTACCTATTATATCCATCTTTTTACTTTCTTTTAATTCACTACTCTTACTATCTTTATTTCTCTATTCTATAAAACCCAAATTCAAGGAAAAGAGGTCTATGTAACATGTGCATATATTTTAGATATTGTATTTGATGCTTACTATTATTACTATATGAGTTTGGAATAAAACATTTCGACATTTTCCATAATTATTGATATTATTATGTAGTATTGGTTTAGATGCTTATATACGTCAATAAGAAAGAATTTATTTGCTAAAAATCTTGCAACAATCAAAAACAGTTCAGCATCCTCTGTTATTTCATACGTTACAAAGTTAGAGATGAAACAGCAACGGAAATAGAAGTGTAACCTCCTATCACTAATTATAATCCCTAAAGAATAAAAAGAAATGATTTCACATGTATTAAACTAACTCTTAATCAAATTGAACACGGCTTGTGGACATTTTTATAGGGTTTTTAATCAAATGCCTGAATAGAGGATGGATGCAACACAGTTTCTGCTATAAACACCGACGAATTTCGCTGTAGAGAAACGTAATGCAGGAAACAATGTCATTGAAAGTCATGATTAAGTACGACATCGAAGAAAAGACCGAAATATAGTATTTATATTCTAATGAAAGACTGAATAATTATGATATATTTTCCTCCAATACATATTAATAACTTATTCTACATGTAATACAGAAAGGAGGTAGTTGTAGTTTTCTGTTTTGGGATTTTATGTGAGTAAATAAGTGCTCAGCCAAAATTATTATTAAGTCTACATGTATGTTTTCGACAATATTCTTTTCAAAACTAATAGCTTCCTGTCTCAAGATTCTGATAATTAATAAAAAGGATTCAGTCATAAAAACAATTCTTTCCAAAAAGAATTAACAACGATACATAAGAATATAAATATTGAAGGTTTCGGGTTCTGTACAAACTGTATATAGGAACTTTTACATAATCTGAAATCCCCAAATGTCAATCATGTTACCAGTAAAATTTTGATTTTACTTACAGATACATAGATGATGTCTTGTCAATCAATAATCCTAACTTTAAGGATTATCTACACGAAATGTGTCCCAACGAACTGGAGATCAAAGAGACAACTGAGAATGGTAGACCTGACTCTTACCTGGATATACTTTTATTTTGCCATGATAACGGTCCCTTGAACAACTCCCTGTACGACAAACGTGACGATTTCAACTTCCACATAACCAAATTTCCCTTACTGCGTAGCAACATTCCTTCTTCTCCTGCTGTTTTTGTATCTTAGCTTATAAGGTACGCCACGACATACAACAGTTGTAACAAGGGCTAAACGGCTCACCGATAAACTACTTGTTCATGAATTTGTTACAGAAAGCCTAAAATCACCACTGAGGTTCTACGGTCGCTACGGTGATATCATAAGAGAATACGAGGTCCCACTTTGCAGAGTGATTCATGACGTTCTGGAGTGCGATTGAATGACTGTTCGATAAATCCTATTATGACGTCACCTTCTCTCACTACTGGGACCAAAAACCCCTGAGAATCCCGTTTTTCACTGCAAAATTCTGCAATGCCCTGAAAAACTCTGAAAAACACTGAAGTCTGCCTGAAAAACACTGAAAAACTCTGACAGCCCTGATAAACACTGAAAAACTCTGAAGTCTACCATGAAAAACTCTGAAAAACACTGACGACCCTGAAAAACTCTGCAAAACTCTGAAAAACTCTGACGCAACTGAAAAACTCTGCAAAACTCTGAAAAACCCTGAAAAACACTGACACCTGCTGCGATGCCCTCCGGCCGTGCGATCGCGGCCTCGCGTACTTCTATACGGTCCCTTCTATAAGCCCTATTAGCATTAATGTATATAAAATGTGATGAGTTGTGAATTAGAAAAAAAGGGGGAAGAGAAAATAAATAAAACATATCTTGCATTTTTGTACGGTGTTTTGAAGTGAAATTATTTTAACGTATCTCTAAATTTAATTTTACTGATGCATTATTCAAAACCAAACAAACCCAGCAGAGGCGTACTACAATACAAAGGCTTTTCTTACCGAGATTTATATATACAATTGTATTTCCAAATGAAAATGTATGTACATATATTCCTGGTAAATATCACTGTTTCATAACTGTGTATTTTAATAGTGAAGAAAAAATAAAAAAATATATATATAAAAAAGAAGCTCAGAACTATAAATTAGTGAATAAATAATAAATTATTGAATAATAAATAAAAAAGTGAATAAATAAATGAATAAATAAATAAATAAATAAATAAATAATATTTGAATGTGACCAGTACCTATAAACTTTATACGAAAAGCGAATTTAATACACCAGTACTGACAGCAAATCGACCACAAAGAAAATCGCTCGTCATTCATTTTAAATAACACAATGCATTCTATTCCAATTCTGTTGCAACATTTATACAGACTATACCCATATATTTTCATGTGACGACCTTTAGGTTTAAACACCCCCCACCCCTTCTCACACACACACGCACGCAATACTTTTTTCTCTATCAATACTTTTCACACAAAATTAAGATATACAAATTTAACCTTTGTTCTTATTATAACAGCGTAATATAACAAAGTTCAGAGGACAACAACTTTCTTTAACTGAAAATTTTACGTGTCTACGTGTTGCTCTTTCATTCGAATGACATACGTAAATTTTTTCCCATAAAATATTTCAGTGATTAAGTATTCTCTCGGTATTCAATAATGTTGCTTGAAATAGCATCAATTAAGTTTCAATATATCAGTGTAACAACGTATCATCAACGTTACATCACTTACCTACTTAATCTACATCATGTAACTCTATACAATAAAATGATTTTATCTAACAGCCCCCCCCGCCCTTTTCAATGGGAGACTGTGCCCTCCCCCCCCCCCCCCCCCTTTTCTTTCAAAAATTTCTAGATCCGCCCGCCTATTACGTATTGTAACAATGTATCCAGTAATGGTCATGTATAGCAATGGCGAATACAAGGGCGCTCGCCTAACAGCACCCCCCCCCCCCCCTTTTCAATGGGAGAATGTGCCCTCCCCTTTTTTCTTTCAAAAATTTCTAGATCCGCCTATGAACAGTATCTCCCTTATTACGTATTGTAACAATGTATCCAGTAAGGGTCATGTATAGCAATGGCGAATACAAGGGCGCTCGCCCTGTTGATTGGAACATAGAAGTCTTACATAAAAATACCCTGTCCAGTCAAAACTAGCAAAGTATTTGACCTTTATTTTCAAAATGACATATAAATTCAAGTAAACGGTGTCATATTTAGAGCAGATACCTCGATCTGCCCCAACCTATGGATCCAAATCGTAAATTGTCGAATAGAATGTTTAAATCAAATAGTATATTTAAATTGAGACCATACACCCCCCCCCACCCCCCCACACACACACACACACACACGCCCCTTCTCTCTCTTATATATATATTATACTAGAATATCTTCATTAGAAAGTAACGGCACACGCATGGAATCTGAAATTGTTTTATTTTAATCCGACATGTCTCCGTTTTTCTTTTAGTAAACATTGATACATTAATTTGGTTTAATTTGATCATTTTGATGGTAAGAAATACTACTGCGAAGAAAATTTTTCAATATTTTATGTTTTGGATTTTTTATGAATTTTTTAAGACTTTCAAGAAAAAGGGGGGTGGGATAATTGGTGTAAACATTTCACAGTTTGAACTTTTTCTTCGGAATCACTTGCTGGAATTCAATGAAACTTGGCATGCATCAAATACTCAAGGTCCCCGACAAATGTGGTCATCTTTGTCAGGATCCATGAATAGGTGGCACCACCACAGACAAAAGTAGGTCACAGAGGGTACCCTCCTTTGACAAACTTCTTATTCAGATCGGGTGCATACAGCGACAAACCGACTGCATAGGAATGATTTAGAGGCATATGGGAAGAAGTGTTGATATTTTTGGTTCCATTCCGAAATCAAATTTTTGACGTTTTTTCATTTTTATTTGGACTTTGTTATTTTAATGCATTAAAGAGTTATTATTTTCTTTTAGTAAACATTGATGCATTCATTTGGTTTCATTTAATCATTTCTATGGTAAGGAATGCTGGTGCAAAGGGATTTTTTCAATATCTCGATTTTTGATGAATTTTTTAAGACTTCCAAGAAAAGGGGGGGGGGGGGGACAATTTTTCATTTCTTCAACTTGATCTACAGAACAACTTGAAGGATTGTGATAAAACTGGGTAGGATGCAAGTACTCATAGTCCTTTTCAAAGGTTTTGTTTTTTGTGCGGATCATCCAAATTGGTTAACAGATAATGCCACCATGTCTAAAAGTAGGTCTCACAATGGTACATATACCACTTGGTAATTGAAATATGGAGAGTAGCGGTTCAAATCCAGCTGTGGTCAAAAAAATTTTTTTTTTTTTTACACATCTAGATAAGTTTTTAGATGTTTCTCAACACTCAACATATGAAATTAGGAATTTTACGTTTAAGACTTCCAAAAAAAAAGGGGGGGGGGGGGGGGTTTGGCCATTTTTCACATTTTCAACTTTTTCTACAAAACTGTTTGAAGGATTTTAATAAATCTTGGTAGAAATAAGTCACTTATGATCCTCTTCAAATTCTGTTGTTTTTGTCCAGACCTCTTTACAGGTGGCGCCACCATAGTCAAGAGTAGGTCACAAAAGAGTTCCCTCGTTTAACAATATTCTTTTTCATACGGGCTGTATACAGAGACAAACAGAATGCATAGAAATGATCTAGAGGGATGAGTGAAGATGTATTGTCATTTTGGTTCCCTTCCAAAATCAAATTTTAGAATTTTTTTCGACATTTCTTTGGACTTGGTGATTCAATGCAGAAAAAAGTGTCATATTTCCTAGTTAATTGATAATGATGATTTCTTATGGACTATTGTGATCATAATTATGGTAAGGATTGTTACTTTGAAAGAATTTTGTCAATATCTCAATTTTTGGATTTTCTATGAATTTTTTAAGACTTCCAAATGAGGGTGTATAGGAACAATTCAATCACATTTTTCACTTCTGCTGTTATACCTCATGAAAGATTTTAATGAAACATGGAATACATGAAGTACTAAAAGTCCTCTATCAATTTGGTAAATTTCATCCAAATTGGTTAACAGATAATGCCACCATGTCTAAAAAGCAGTTCTCACAATAGTACATATACCACTTGGTAATTGAAATATGGAGAGTAGCGGTTCAAATCCAGCTGTGGTCAAAATTTTTTTTTCATTTCTTTACACATCTAAATAAGTTTTTAGATGTTTCTCAACACTCAACATATGAAATTAGGCAATTTTAAGTTAGATCTGGACAATATTTGAAACAATTGTTGTTCATGACCCAGACTTGAAATCAGTCAACAAAAGGCCCCACCTAAAGAAAATGACTAACTTGTTGCCCTGAATGACTTCTTGCAGAGACAAAGGAAATGCTTAATATCAAAATCACCTGAATGGATGTGCAAAAAAGTGTTGTTTTTTATTCTAGCCTGAAATAAAATTTGACATATTTTCAACATCTGTTTTGACTTAGTCACATTAATGCAAAAATAAATGAATTCTTCCTTCATGCATGACTGATAATCTAGGTACTCAGGTGAGCGATATAGGCCCACTTGGGCCTCTTGTTTTTACCTTTATTCTACATGTCATCAGTACTCTATTACGTAATAAACATTCCGGTTGTTTAACCCGGTAAATATCGCTCGTAATCTCATATAGTTTGTTACCTATCATGCTGTAAATTGGGAATCGTAATTAACAGTACCTTGGTATGTATGAGGGGACAAAACATATTTAGTAACAGGTTGAAACATATCCAGTTGATACATTTCAATGTTAATTTGTGTTATTGGCAAAATCAGGGACGTATATAGATATATGCGTCCCTGGCAAAATTAATTAAAGTGTCATTTTAACAGTGACTTATAAAGTTTAGGACAAAAACTGATTTTCAATCTTCAAAAGTGAAATAATTTGTTTTACACACGATCATTTATTTATTTTTATGTCATAAACTAAACTACATCAATTATTTAAGTTCAATTTCTTCCGCATTTCCTCTGATGATAGCAATATTATAGAATACATGCGAAATGTGAGATTTGTAAAGCTGTGATATAAAGCGCTATTCTGTTCCATTAATTTACATACGGATTAAATAAGTAGCTGCGTTACGGCCTGTAGCGAGAAGGAAATACGCATACCCAAAGCCATGCTCGTTCACTCAAGTTGGACACCGTTTAAAAAAAAAAGGGGGGGGGGGTTGGTAGAATTAAATTAACGCAACTTCACAGCGTTTTATCGGTGAATGGCCGCTAATTTATGAAGAATGCAATATTGATTTATCAATATTAATCATGAATGCTTTTAAACTCGAAAGAGAGTGGGGAGCGGTTTTAAGGTCGTAACATAACGATATTTGGGTGGATTCTTTACACAGATTGGAAAAGATGTAAAAATAAACATCAATCATTATGTGTTATTAAAATGATTGATAGGGATATATAGAATTAATTATTTCCTTTTTTTTCTGTATTTATTTATCTGTTTACAATGCGTTTTCTGTAAACTTCGTCTATCGATTTTTTTAAAATCTTATTATTTTTATTAAATTTATTATGATGTATTTTTTTTCGTACGGAAAAGTTTAATGTTCTTATTATAAATAAATAGATGAATTAATAATTAAATAAATAGATAAATAAGAAATAAATAAGAAAATAAATAAATAAATAAATGAAGTCCGCCGAGGAAGGCCGCTGGCCGAAATGTTACAGTACGGAAAAATAGTGCTTTTATTATAAATAAATAAATACATAAAATTTTAAAACGTCTTGTTCTATATTTTGTACTTATTTCCCCCTCCCTTAATGCACCTCTATGAAACAACGATGTTAAGTAATATGCTACTGCTGTAGTTAGATTATTTGTTCGTTCGTTTGTTAGTTTGTTTCATTCTTCTTTCTTTCTTTAAGTCGATCAATAAAACAAGTGACATCGCGCTGGAAAGTCCTGTGTCAATAAAATTGTTTTTGCTAAGTACGTAATTCATGTGATTTATTAAACTGCAAATGTAAAGGTCATCTTAGAAACGTAAGTCAGAATAGGAACAATATCTTAGTAATTTTATCTATAAAAATCGTTAAAATAAGTCCTTGACAAATGGTAAAAAAATGCGGGTTTTTTTTTTCTTATACCCGCTTATAATAACATTTAATACTTATTAAAGGTCATATATAGATAATAGCGAACCATTTCAAGGGCTTCTAAGTTATATTATAAAAGGGACCGTATAGAAGTACGCGAGGCCGCGATCGCACGGCCGGAGGGCATCGCAGCAGGTGTCAGTGTTTTTCAGGGTTTTTCAGAGTTTTGCAGAGTTTTTCAGTGGCGTCAGAGTTTTTCAGAGTTTTGCAGAGTTTTTCAGGGTCGTCAGTGTTTTTCAGAGTTTTTCAGGGTAGACTTCAGAGTTTTTCAGTGTTTATCAGGGCTGTCAGAGTTTTTCAGTGTTTTTCAGGCAGACTTCAGTGTTTTTCAGAGTTTTTCAGGGTGTTGCAGAGTTTTGCAGTGAAAAACGGGATTCTCAGGGGTTTTGGACCCAGTAGTGTCTTTTTATGTACATTCCTGTGTGCATTGGGACCTTCACCGAACTTGACATTTTCCATGTAACTGTTTCGACGGGTGTTGTATGGAAACAGGTGGCGCTCACTCTCCCCGGTCACCTGGTCTCAACCAGGGGTTCTCGATACAGATATCACAAACGTCGGCAAAAATTCTGTAGATCTTATTCAGAACTTCTATCTAAATTTGAAAATATTTCTTTTCAACACTATGTATCCAATGGAATTTCCTATTCTAATTTTCGTATCTCGTATATAAACTAAGGAAAGTAAAAGGCTCCGATAACGTTATTTTATCATGTAATAAAATAGTCAAACGTCTTCTAAATAGACAATATGACACTGAGATCATCAAAAAGACTATAGGTCTTGTATTTGGCCCCTCTACATCCTTATGCAGACTTTTACTTGAACGTTGCACGCTGACTAACAGGGCGGTGGGGACTATATGACGAGCCTTGTCCAAACCTTTTTCAGAGGAGACATGGTCCTGAACTTCGTCCCCTCTGGCTGTTAGTCGGGACTCCTACAAATCTAGGGTCTTAGCTAGCTTTCAAACTGGCAGAGCACGGTTTATCATGTTGATGTCGCATATATTTTATATCATTATGTGTTTTACAATACCTTACGTGTTTATATTTTTATGACCTCTCAATATGCGATACTTGTCGACCCTTGTTCTTTACATGGAGGATTATTTATAAATTTTTAAATGTACGTCCTTTGGTTGTTCTGATGTTACGGTGAGTGGGAAGGTGGGCCCGTAAACCGGTTAACCACACCATTTGTTTGGCTTTTGTCAAATTAAATGACCGTCCTAAGTCGGTATTGTAATTGCACTACAATCAAATATTTTTGTAATGTGTTATATGTGCTAGTATATTATTGATATTCATGTATTGTATAGCTCCATGGTGAATTCTGCCACATAACTGAGCCAATAACTTCTCTTTTTTCTTTCAACGGTTTGTATGGAGCATTTTCATAATTTAGCCTCCCCTTTTAGATTTTCAACACTGGATAACTAGTTGGTAATTCATTGTTTATTCATATAGCAGTGAATTGTTGAATGTTATTTCTATTTTAATTATCATGTATTAGTATTATTATTTCCTCTGTAACTAAGTTTATAATTCTAATTTGAACATTTTCTTTCCGAACACTTATCTTATTACACTATTTTATAATGCGTGTATAGTCACATCACACATAGTGAGGCAACGTTAATAGAAAGTTGTCATATTTGAGATTGGACCATTTGCTGATCAGAAATAGTATTATTTCATAATATAACGTTATCTGTGGTTGAATGTTATCTTTGCAACAAAGTCATAATAGCGTAGCAAAGTGCCATATTCATTTAATGATTTATAGATATAAGTTATCCCATTTTCTAATAAAGTCTTTATAGCACTATGTTATGCTTTTCCATTTTTCGTAAGCCGGTGTGGCCTAGTGGATAAGGTGCTCGACTCGTGATCGAGAGGTCCCGGGTTCGACTCCCGCCCTGGGCACACTGGTGTTCTGTTTTTCGGATAAAACAGTAAATACCGAGAGGTGGCGTGTCACAGCGGGGCAAGTAAAGATCCCTCACTGCTTCGGATGGGTCCGTTGCAAAGGTCTAAATCTGCATGCAATGCATCAGGCAGATATCAGCCCTTGCTATATACGTAAAATAATTGTAGAGTGACGTAAAACAATAATCAATTAATCAATTTCATTTTTCGTTGAATGTAAAGAACAAAATGCGTTTTAAGTATTATTATATAATATATATTAATATATTTAAAACTTAACCCCAAAAATATGAAAAATGTATCAGTAAGGTAGTTATTCGAATTGGCGGTGATTTTAATAAATGTGTTTGCTCCAAAACCCCAAAGCGCCCCAACGGCAAAGTGCTAAACATATTTGCCGCATTTTTGTATCACAAAATCCTATCTATCACAATTCCCACTCGGAAAAAGGGAGGGCAAACACAATGCTTGATCATGAATATGTATAATTTTTAATGGCATATTCGTGACACGAGTGAGATCACACAAGAATAAGACTACTATTGATTTATTTTTATACATTTTCTATCGTCATTTTCTTTGTCATCACACTGTTAAACGGCATGTACTTGTGGTTTATATATCGGTCATTTCCGTTAAATGCTGATTCAGGCAATGTAACAGACAAAGAGAGATAACAGCAGCTAACTGAAGCAAATTATCACTCGAATGCATGCTGTTCTATTGTTCATTTTGGAAAGGTAATGATACCCAAGTCAAAGCAATACAAGCATTATACCTACACAAATATGCTCCAATAGGTTTGGTGTATCTCTTGATTCTTGATTGCAAACTTAAAAGAAATAATATGGATTAACTGTATCACTGTACTGGTCCGAAATATATACACCCAATTTACTGTGGCAAAACCTTATTTGAATTATTGAATTAATATTAGATTAATTATCTTTCTTTTACACAGCTCTGTCTGTAGTTTAGTGTTTTGACTATTATTTCAAATTTAAATTGATAATTATTTTGCTTTTCAAATATTTACACTTTGGATTTCCGTAGTTTCGTCTTTAGGATCACCGAAGAGACATATGTTGTCAAAATGCGCACATGGTGTAATAAATGTATACACGTATTTATGTTCTGAAATTAATTATCAAGATGTGTTCTACAGTTTTCTCAGTTTAAAATATATAGTAATAATACATATTCAACACATCTCTTGAAATCTGTCAATGTATCCACGAGACCGGAAAAAACTGATAAACAAAGTACAGACTTCATTATTTTTTCACAGTACCAAACACAGATTCCAAAGAAAATCTCAAGTATGGAACTACGGTTAGTATTGAACATTCATTCAATTTACTTAAAGTACGCTACATATACTTAAAGTACGCTACATATAAAATTTGTTTTATGACAAAAAAAGAAGATAAGACGATGATTTTTAAGACTACACTATAATACACAGAAAAGTGAAATAAACTGCTAAATATATCATGTCGCAAGATGAGGTATCTGTCAGTATACACTGCTAGATATATCATGTATCAAGATGAAGTATCTCTCTGAATATATTGTTAAATATATTGTAACTGACTGAAGAAAATGATGTAGCCGGACCTGGGAATCAAAATCAGAACCTTCCACTATCAAGATCGACGCTCTCACTATTGAGCTATCCGTGCCGATACCCGTTCGTCACACTCCTCACCTGCCAGAGGTATCCAATTTCGGAAACCGAAACACACAACAACCCAACGATCGTAACCCTCACAATGCACAAACATGCAACTCATGATCACGAGGGCTGGCCACGACATCTAATGTAAGAGGTAGGAGAGATGAGGCTGGACTTAGGAATCAGATCCACAACCTTACGCTACTAAGGCGGACGCTTTCACAATTGAGTTATCAAGGCCGATACCCGTCCGTCACAATCTCGAATAGCATGTTGAAATATCTGTCAAAGTACACTGCTCAATAAATCGTGTACCACGGTAAATTATCTGCTAATGTACACACCTAAGTATTTCGTATAACACGGCGAGGAATCCGTCAATATAAACTGCTAAAATATCGAATAGCACAGTGAAGTATCTGTCAGTAAATACACTGCTAAATATATCGTATAGCACGGTGAAGTATCTGTGAATATACACTGCTAAATATGTCGTAAAGCACGGTGAAGTATCTGTGAGTATGCACTGCTTAAATATATCGTATAGCAGGGTGACGTATCTTTCAGTAAACGCTGCTAAAATATATCGTATAGCACTGTGAAGTATCTGTCAATAAACTACTAAACTATATCCTGAAGCACAGTGAAGTATCTGTCGGTATACAATGCTAAATATATCGTGTAGCACGGTGAAGTATCTGTGAGCATACACTGTAAATATCAAAAACTTGTTTCTTTTTACTATCCTCTAATTTGCAACATGAAGGAAAATTGCAATCGTGAAAAATATGTGTTGAATGCATCCACCTATGAAATAAAAATGGAGAATAAAATAGGGAAAATCTAACTTACATTTGATTAAATCTCGGTAATCTTTAACTAGAATTAAACGGGTGTTTTCGTAATACAGATATATCTATTCTTTGTATAAGTCACTGATGTAAATCAAATCTATGGAAACCGATATAAAGATACGGGAAATAAAGGGACAAAATGACGCTTCCCTGAATTCTTTGACGCCAATGAAGGAATGGGTGTCTTATGTATTTATTTATCTATTTATTTTTTGCGTTCATGGCTTTTACATTCTGGTACGACAGATGCAAATCTCATGGCCCGATACTGTACTCGTGAACTGAAATTTGATAATAAATATTTTTGAAAACATACTCGAATTTCCTTTGAAAGGAGTAAACTGATAAAGTTTGAGTCTCTGTTGTATGTCAATTATCCCTAACAGGAGGTAATGAAAATAGTTCACTTCAATATAAGCAATTATAAGAAATTTGCAAATAAATCTAAAAATAAAAATTGAATATTTATTATATTCATAAACAGTTTCAATTTGATTTTCAAAAGTTTGTCAGCAGTTGCAAAATAGAACACAGAAGACATCTGACCAGGCTTTATGACACATAATCACCTAGGACATACACATAAAACATATAGAGTAAAATAAACACAAGAAACTGCCCTACAAAAATATTAGACTGTACTGCAATTAGGCTACGATACTATTTTAGGACGGTTAATTAAAGTCACAAACGTCACTCAGTTGATGTGTTTATATTTCAAGATAGCGATAATTTGTTAAAGTTTGTCAGCATTTTCAAGAAATAATGCATTTGAAAAGAATCATTTTATTTCAAACATTAAATCCTGCGCCGGAAATAAATGTCAGTTGTCAGACGAAAATCGCGACCGCAGCATGTGGGGCTCACTCTGCTATTCATTAACGCTATTAGTGTCACCTGTTGAAATTAAATGTGCAGTTTTGGAAGTCGTGAATCCAGGTGTTGACAAGAATTTCGACATGATCTATTGGCGTTTGTAATATTGAGAGGAATGTCCACTTACAGCAAGTTGCCTCTTATCATCAACGAAATCATCGCTTCTTATTAGGTATGCTCTGCGCACGTGAGCACGTAATGTGATTAGAGCCAATCCGAGTTTATGGTCAAATGAACACAGAGATCGAATAGGTGTTCAGCTGAAAAAAATCAATATGCTTATGACGTCATTCAAACTTACGAAAAGGAAATTACTCTTCGTAGCGGAAATCATGGATAGAAAATGATGTATGAAGTGCGTGGGAAATTCTAATATTGTCTCAATGACACCTTTAGATATCTTGATTATAGTTTAGTTATCGATAACCCTTAGTTTGAAAACTATATCACTGACATTTATCCAACCGCACTTCAATTATACAAAGCCAATACTTACGATCAGGACATCTTTTTGGGGCTTAAATATTAAAATCATTAACAACAATATCCATACCAACATGTATTATAAACGTGACGACTCTGGATTTCCTATCTAGATGGTGATGTCCCCAGACTCCCATCATATGGTATTTATATTAGTCAATTGTTCGGTTCACTAGAGCCTGCACTAACATTTGGGTTTTCACGCAAATAATTCTCAGATTACTTTTCAACTCCTTACTCAGGTTTAGATATCATAAACTTTGGTAAATTTTATAGATCTTATTCAGACACTTTATCTAAATTCGGAAATGTGACTTTTCAACAATATGTATCCAGCGGAATTTCCCATCCAAATTTCTACAGTGATCTTGTGTACAAACTAAGGAGGGTCAAAAGTTCTGATAATTTCATATCGGCGGGTTCTAAGATTATTAAACGCCTTCGACATCAATAGTATGACCCCGAGATTATCGCTAAGATAATAGGTTTTGTATTAGGTCCCTCTACAACCCAATGCTGACATTACTTGAGCGTTGAACGCTGAATAACAGGGCGGTAGGTACTCTATAAAGGGTCTTTTCCAAACCTTTTCAGAGGCGACAAGGTCCTGATCCTCGTCCCCTCTGACTGTTAGTCGGGACTCCTGTTGATCAAAGATCTGATCTTGTATAATTGTATAAATTGTTTTTCTCTCCATTGTAGATTACGTCCATTAAGGTTCTTACTTTCGTGGTTTGTTTGGTATTTGGTATATGTTTTCTCTTCAATATATACAAAGATTTAAGCTCAGAAGGAATTTCATGTTCTTGTTTTTTCTAAGAAACATTGGCAATGACATATCAATACAACAATTCATTAATATATTATGTATATCACAATCCTATAAGAAATAGAGGTTGGTACAAGATACTTTATGATATGATATAAGAATTACAGATTATATATGATAATATGGTGAACAGTGCCCTAACATGTGTCTTACTCCTACATGTTTCTCTCAAATCTTTTCCTCTTTGATTCTTACTTACTCTTCCTATTCTATCCATCTTTTTACTTTCTTTTAACTCACTACTCTTACTATCTTTATTTCTCTATTCTATAAAACCCAAATTCAAGCAAAGTAATTTAATATCTAAGTAAGCATGTCTGTAGGTCTATGTAACATATACATATATTTCAGATATTGTATTTCATGCTTACTGCTATTACTGATAATATGATTGTATTTGAGTTTGGAAAAAAAGAAATCTGATCTCGCTTACAGACAGGCAGAGCACCGTTTACTTATTGCTATCGCCTTAAATATTTTTAATATCAACATATTATTCTACAAACGTTTCATGTGTAATAGATTTTTATGACCTCTCTTCTTCAAAAACCTGTTGATCTTTGTTCTCTATGTGGAGATATATATAAATTTTTAAATGTGTGTCCTTTGAGTGTGCTGCTTTTGCAGTGAATGGGAAGGTTGACGCTCGTAAACCGGTTAATAACACCAAATGAGTGACGTTTGTTACTTTAATTGACCATCCTAAGTCAGTATCGTAACCGCAACACAGTCAAATATTTGTATATAATATGAGAATTCCAACCATCGGCCACGAGCATCACTGTAGAGACATAAGATGTCGAAATGCGCATCTGGTGCACAAGATTATAAGGTACATGTATATATGTTCTATATTTATTTGTAATGTTTTTCCGTGTATTTTCTACTATTATCATGGGGGGGGGGGGGTGTTGTGCTGGTCCTTGGTGAGTTGTGTCATACAGCTTTGTCAGATGCCTACTGTTCTCTCTTTTTGAATTGAAATAAGTTTATATAATTTTGATGACATTTTGTTGTGTTGGTCCTCAATGAACTTGCACATTTCATCTATAGCATTTATCATACTTACTTGCAATTACAGCGTGTCCTGTGTTACTTAACCCTGAAAGAAGAATTTCATCATATTACGAACGAGTTATTTGATTTAAATATATCATATAATTAGATACACAAGTCTTCACTATATACTCAAACTTATCACAATGTACATTAAATTCTTTATTTGCGGCTCGCCGGGACGAATGTCCAGAGAGCTATTGTCATACCCCAGCGTCGTCGTCGTCATCTGTAGGTGAAGACTTTAACCTGGATCAGAACTTTAGAACCCTTGAGGACAAGGCTTTAATATTTCACATGTGTATTTCTTGTGCCAAGACCTTTTATGGGTACCAAATATTTTGACCTTTTGACACTGACCTTGAAGTGTGACCCACTATTAAAAACTTTAAACTTGTTCATAACTTATGAACAGTGATTTGGCTAAAATATTTCAAATATGTATTCTTTGTTACAAGATCTTTCATTATGTATCAAAAGCTTAATTTTTGACCTTGAAGACTGACCTACTCACAAAAAAACTTTTGCTTTTTAAATTAAGTTGCCAGCGGCGAGCTCTGTTGTCTTCTAACAACTCTTGTTTTTTTTGTTCTAATGGTAAAAGTTGTTTACATACATTAAGAAATATCATGGTAATAGTAAGCATAGTCATACGTTTAATCTATTTCTTTGACAATCATACACCAAGGCTACAGAGATAAGGAGATACAAATATATTGCAGGTAAAAATCTATTCTAGTCTAAATTCTACTTACGGACAACAGTTACATAAAATGTATGGCTAACGGGTTCCCCAATATTGTTATTTGCTACACATCTATATTGCCCTTCCTCCGACTCAGTTAGATTCTGCATTCTTAATTCGTTCTCTCCCAAATTAAGTTCTGCAATAATTGTAGCTTGAATACAGAAACACCTCAACATCATTATATAGTAATATAGAAGATAAAATACCAGACCACTTATTATGAATGCATGGTATTTTGTCTATCTTAGATACTAGTAGTCCAATACTGGAAGCACTGTACATATACTGATTCAATGATCCACATTAAGGTAGCTTTGACCCCTTTGAATTTAAATGTTAAAGTGCAGTGGATACATTGACCGTGAATGATTTAGTTAGCCAGAATTTCTAGGCAGTTGAGGAAATAATCGGTTTCTATAATCAGTCCTGACAGAAAGTGCCGAAGAATGCAATCAATATTGTTATTTCGGTTTTCATTGAAAACTTTATTATTCAATTATAACTATATGATCGATAGCTTTGTTTCCTAATGGACGAATTCCAATGACTCTAGCTAGAATTAAGTAATAAACAAATATTGGATACTTTCTAAAAGAAATAAAGCGAACCTTTTTCGTTTGTATCGTATGATTGTCTGTAGTACCATGTGATATTTGGCAAGGGATGCCCAATGACATCACACCTCAGCGTCATATTTGACCTAATTGGTATTTTGATCTGAGCTGATGTTCTGTTGGATTTTAGTTTTGGTGCTTCTGAAAAGAAATACATGATGATATTAACCGTGTGATATACCCAGTTATTTTATGAGAATCAAATTCCTTAACGCGTTTCATGATATTTTGGTGATTGTCTTAGTTCTCCCCTTATGCGAAATTTATTTCAGCAGTTTTAATAAATATACTACACTATAATATACATATATTAAATATACTATACTGCAGCATATATAATAAATATGCTACGCTACAGTATATATAGTAAATCTACTAAATATAAGGCCATATATGTCAATTAAAATTCTTTATTAAATGATCAGGTCTCCACTTCAATTATATTAGTACAAAGTATTGATTTTGACTACGTAAAGTATATTATGTATATCAATAGCCATATATATCCATAAGCTGCATAGCGTCTGATGAATGAACAATACAATATCTTGCTGTCAGTGTACGGCATTTGCCTTTGTTCCTTATTCATCTCTTCAGTTGTCTCTTATGACTCCTGTTTCTGTATTATCCTTTCACTTGATAATCCTTCTATTATCGAAGGAAAATTGCAATTATCAGTCTTTGGATGTATATCACAATAAAACAGTTTACCTAAAACTTCTAGAAATATTTTCCTGAATTGTATAGGCTTTGTTGCTAGGAGACATTTGTACGTTCCTCGATCTTGTCCTATGACAGAGTTGATATGGAGATTCCAGTCTGTCGTGTACGGTCTGGAGAGGGACTTCCTGCCATCTATTGTATATCGTCTCTCCAGTAAGTATATTATAAGTCCGATAGTGTCAAACCACATAACCTACAAAATAACGAGAACAATAATAAAAACCAAATAAATAACATATCCATAGCTTGAAACAAAATTGCAATGTTACTCGCTCTCTGTTAGATTGTATAATTTCCCTGGCCACATAGTATAGAATAATTAAGTTTACGCTGATTTAAAAATGATTATTGGTTTTTAAAAAATCTTCGTAAATTGTTTATATGAACGTGAGATCTGAATGTTTTCCAAAGTATTCCACGATATTCCAGGTAACAAAAATGTTAATATTAAACAATATTATTCTGTCATACCTTATTTGCGTCTAGGTTTTGTATTGTACATGGCAGAGTAACATTTTCCCCCTCCACTGCTGTTATCCGTAGAGGTGTCACATCCATTATAGACTTAGCCTTGGCGTCTGAAGTGATGGTTAGAGAGGAAAGTTACAAAACTGAGGGAATTTAGTTTTCGGAAGCAGGTAACTGTCAAATATTTTAATGTCATCTGGTGTAATGCAAGGCGAGGGATTGTCTCCCCCGTTTTTTTTTCTTTGTAGAGTAATGATTTTGAAATTAGCTTATACATTATATTTATTTGTGGGACAGATGAATATATTCTTGTACTTACGGCTTTACGCAGACGATACTGTTTTATTTTCTGAGACATTTGTAGGTTTGCAAAAGACACTTTGCATGTATTGAGTGTTAAGGCACCGTCCATTTGATAATCGGGGTGGGTTCAACCCGGCCAGATTATTTTGTTACCTCAATCTTGGGGCAAGCGAATATTTTTCGGAAGTGTCAGAGCAAGAAAATGTTTTTCACCAATAAAATATTGTTGTATAATAATACAAATTTGATAATAAACACTGTTATGTTTGACACAATTATGCTCAAACCAATCTCAGGTAGGATTATACGCTTTTAGCCCATCATAATGATGCCATATACTGAAATGAAGGTGATACTAAAAGGTAGGTAAGGTAGGGGTAGGGATGTGAAGGAAAAAGGGCTACCCTGGGTAAAAAAAACTATCAGAGAACTGACATAAGTTCTAAGAATGTGAGAAGTGTTGGTTCCGTCTTAGTTGCGAAGTGAAAAACGAAGAAATGTACCAAAGGGTAAACCATATCTCATAGTCAATGGAATAAAGGTGACAACATCGTGTTAAGTGTCATATTCAGACAAATATGAACCCCAATAAAATCCAGGTGAGATCAGGTGCCCGGGAGGAGTAAGCATCCCCTGGTTGCATGCAACACCCGTCGCAAAAGTCCTGAACAATCTTTCAAGTCGAGGAGGTAAATTCATAAATATACACGCATGAACATGCGAAGCAGACAGAAAGACGAAGTCAAATTTCCCATTCAAGGCAAAAAATGCTGCCTGCAGCTGCCTGAAATTCTGGTGTCGGAAACGCAGGTGAACAGATGTATATACATATTATGTCAAATCAAGTACAGTCAAAAGGTTAAGATGGTTATTTTGTTTGGTCGGGTCCCAAAATATCGGTCAAAAATATCGGAAATCAATCAGGAATTATAAAGAAAACATTCTATTAAATTGTCAAAATTTGGCATCTTCAAACTGCCATAACTTTTGATAGGATAGAGATATCAGCAAAAGGAAAGGAATTTTTTTACTGAGTTCTATCCAAATACAGTAAGCACATAAAGATATGAATACACTGCCAAATTCACCTAGGGTTGCTACTATCCCCTATCCACCCTTCATGAACCATTTTTTGGCATATATTCAGTACAAACATTACAGTACTCAAAGAAAAAGATAAACACATCTGACTCTGCCGTATGACAGAAATCACCACGGAAATACACTTTTAATAATGCAGTAATTTGAAAAAAAAAACAGAAACAACTTGTCACAGGAATATCACAAAAACTTTCGATCAAGGTGCAGCTGAAATACCATCTTAGGATAGTCAATTGATATGACAGTAGTCAGTCAATTGGAGTGGTTAACCGGTTTACGGGTCATCCTCCCCACTTTCAACAAAAACAGTATAATCAAAGAATACACATTTAAAATGTATGAATAATCACCCATGTAGAGAACAAGGATCAACAACTTTTTTTGTAAAAATATAAACATGTATAGTAATGCTGAGTAAAACATAGCTATCAAAAATGTATAAATCGTCATCAAGTAGAATTGCAAGAAAAACACTTGTAGAAGACTGTAGTGAGAAGGGGGCTACGCATGATTTATGTAAAATCTTTTATAGAAAGTGGTTTGAAAAGGGTGTTAGATATATATATGATTTTCTAGATGAGAACGGTAATATTTTACAATATGGTGATTTTTGTGATAAATTTATATTTATTTAATACACCTTTTACTACATACCATGGCGTGGTTCAATGTATTCATGTGTTAATTGAAGACATTGATATGACTTCTATACATACCAACATTCCTTTCAGGCTAATATTCATTAATATATTAGTAAAGAACACAAATGGTGTAAGGTATATTTATGATACATTTGTGAATGAAATATACAAAATTCCAAAAAAGCGAAAGAAAATGGCAAAATGAATTAAAATTTTACCATGATAGAAAATGGTGGTATCAACAAAATAATTTAATTAAACTTTTAGGTGATGAAATAAACCTTAGATGGTTTCAATACAGAATTATTCACAGAATTATAGGTACAAATTCTTTACTATATAAGATAGGCATTTTAGATTCAAATTTGTGTACTTCCTGTAATAACCATAGTGAAACAATTCTTCACACTGTTTGGTAATGCAGTAAAGTATCTGCGATATGGCAAAATGTTGTCACTTGTTTAAAAACGATTTTGATATTGATATTACTTTTAATAAGATTGACATTATCTTTGGTAAAAATGTTAGATAAAAAAATCACAAATTTGATAATCTGTCTAATTAACAGGTATATATATATATATATATATATATATATATATATATATATATATATATATATATATATATATATATATATATATATATATATATATATATATATATTATAATATTAAGATTAAGTAATTACTTGTAGATATATAATCTTTTTAATGTATTTGGCAAAAATATCACTAAATAATATCATAAATATATTATTAATGATAAATATATGCGTGAGTTAATAACGCATCGTAACATAGTTATTATTCGTTTTAATATAAAGAGTACATGTGTATTTAATACATGTATATAAGTATAACTCGAGATGTAAATTGTTGATATGAAACATATGTTGGTTGTATGTAAAGATGATGGATAAATCCAAAGCACAAGTCCAAAAATCATAAAAGCAGAGGACATACAAAATCAGTGGAAATGAAAAACAAATGGAAAATAACAAAATATGTCTACATGAAGAGCATATGTGAACCCCTATGATGGAGTGAGATCAGGTGCCCGGAGAGAGTGAGCATCTCCTGCTTGCTAGCAATACCCGTCACATATACCCAGTAGAAAGAGTCAGATCGTGTTAATTCCATATGTATTTATATATGGAGAAGTCGAAGTAGGTAACCTTCTAGTATAGAAGGTGTCAAATCTGTGTAAAATGATCGGAATCGGTCTCAGTCCAGAATATCATTTAAAAGTCTGGATAAAGAGATATCATATGGAGTAATAAGAGTCTCGTAGCGACCATAGAATTTCCTCAGTGACGTTGCTAGTCTAGCGCATATATAACCCTGGTTGAGCAGCTTAACTGAAAGTCGCCTAGCCCTCAGAACAAAGTCACTGTAATTTGAACATGCTCTGGAATAACGTATTAACTGCGATATGAATACGCCGTATGCGGACGATGATGGAATGTTGCTACTTATGAAAGGAAAGTTTGTGATAGCGAAATTGAAATCGTTACGTTTGTCATAGAGTGAGGTGTTCAATTGACCATTAATGTCGAAAGACAACATAATATCTAAATACGAAGTAGAATTACTACTTTCTGTGGTTTCTTTGACCTCAAGTTCACTTGGATAGATGATGCTAAGGTAATCCGCGAATCCCGAATGAAGGATTATTAATTGAAAGCAAGTCATCTATATATCTGTAAGTAAAATTGAAGCCAAGAGCCAATTGTGTTTTTCCTTGCGAAAGCAAAGACTGAATGAATTCAACTTCGTATGAGTAAAGGAATATGTCAGCCAGAAGCGGAGCACAGTTAGTGCCCATTGGAATGCCGACAATTTGTTGAAAAACCTTACCTCCAAACACCACAAAAATGTTATCGATAAGAAAGTTCAACATCTGGATGACAGCTGTTTCAGTGTATTTATTTTTGGAATCAGAATTTTTCCTAACAAAGTAAGTTTTATCGTGGCCTATTACTATATATTTGAATTTGCGGCTTCCGTTTTTACTAGTAAAGGCATTTTGAATAATTAAGATTCATGTATGTATTACTTAATTATTATTATTGAATGAATGGAATATGTATGATATTTTTGTCATTGTTGTAACACTTGTCTTGTCATATGTTGTGTATACTGTCATTGTAAATGTATGTAATAAATAAATAAAACAAAAAGATATGACGAGCAAACTAGGTAACCTCCTGCTTCCATGTCGCGATATAACTGAAATATTGTTGAAAGCGACGTAAAACAATAATCAACCAACCAACTAACGAGCAAACTATGGCAATTCAAAGTATAACGATATGACGAGTAAACTATGGCAACCTACAGTATAAAGATATGACGAGAAAACTATGGCAACCCAATGTATAAAGATATGACGAGCATAATTGACGAGCGATATTGACCTCTTATTCCATGGACTACTAGATGTGCTTCATCCTTTGGTACTTCTTCGTTGTCTACTTCATCTCGTTTGAATACAGATGAGCCTTGTCCTAAACTTTTCAGTGGAGACAAGGTCATTAGCCTCGTCCCCTTCTGACTATTAGTCGGGACTCCTAGAGATGAAGGACATGAGCTCGCTTACAGAAGGACTGAGCATGGTTGACATAGGGTGATGAGGCTTAACATATTTTTGAAAGCATATAATTCAAAAACGTTTCATATTAAAATTTTATTACCTCTCCTTTAGAAAAACCTGCTAATCTGTGTAAAACGTTTCATATTAAAATTTTATTACCTCTCCTTTAGAGAAACCTGCTAATCTGTGTTCTCTTTACGGAGGATTGTTTATAAATTTTATATGTGTGTAATTTGTTTCTATTTTAGGATAGGATTTTGGATTTCCTATTGTAAATTTCCCTTACTTGGATGGCGATGTCCCTCGACTCCCATCATATGGTATCTATATATCTCAATTAGTTCGATTTGTCAGAGGCTGCACCGATGTTTTGGACTTTTATAAACGAAATTTACAAACTACTACTAAACTTTTAACTCAGGGTTACAGATATCACAAGCTAAGAAAAATATTCGGCAAATTCTTCAGATCTTATTCAGATCTTCTATCTAAATTTGGAAATATTTCTTTTCAACAGTATGTATCCAATGGAATTTCCCATCCTAATTTTTACGGGGATCTCGTATATAAACTAAGGAAAGTAAAAGGCTCCGATAACATTATTTCATCATGTAATAAAATAGTCAAACGTCTCCTAAATAGACAATATGATATTGAGATCATCAAAAAGACTATAGGTCTTGTATTTGGCCCCTCTACAGCCTTATGCAGACTTTTACTTGAACGTTGCACGCTGACTAACAGGCCGGTGGGGACTATATGACGGACCTTGTCCAAACCTCTTTCAGAGGAGACATGGTCCTGAACCTCGTCCCCTCTGACTGTTAGTCGTGACTCCTACAGATCTAGGGTCTTAGCTCGCTTTCAGACTGGCAGAGCACGGTTTATCATGTTGATGTCGCATATATTTTTATACCATTATGTGTTTTACAATACCTTACGTGCTCATATTTTTATGACCTCTCAATATGCGATACCTGTTGACCCTTGTTCTTTACATGGAGAATTATTTATAAATTTTTAAATGTACGTCTTTTGATTGTTCTGCTGTTACGGTGAATGGGAAGGTGGGCCAGTAAACCGGTTAACCACACCATTTGTTTGGCTTTTGTCAAATTAAATGACCGTCCTAAGTCTTTATCGTAATTGCACTACAATCAAATATTTTTGTAATGTGTTAAATGTTCTATTATATTATTTATATTCATTTATTGTATAGCTCCATGGTGACTTCTGCCACATAACTGAGCCGGTAACTCCTCTTTTTTCTACAGTATTTGCGGTGAGTGGGAAAATGGTTGTCCGTAAAAGTTTATCACACCAATCCAGTGACATTTGTTACTTTAATTGACCATCTTTAGTCGGTATCGTAACTCTAATACAATTAAATATTTTGTATGTGTGTGTGTGTGTGTGTGTGTGTGTGTGTGTGTGTGTTTACTTGACTATAATAATGTTTATGTGCATGTCCTTTTTGATTAGTGTCATACAGTTTGGTTAGATGTCTTCTATCTTCTCGTGTAGGAAACCGTAAGTGTTAATACTAAAGTCAGATGTATAAGGAATCATCATAATTTATTGACGAGACCAAATTCCGGAAGACGTGTTTCAGGCTTTTTTTTTTTCATTTACCTTGTATCTTGTCCTCATTAGAATAGATTACGTAAAGTTGAAATCTAAAATTACGATTGTAGATCGACAAAACTCAATCGATGTATGCTATGTTAAATTGCCATGCGTTGCAGAGCAGACACTATATGAATTCTTAATCATATGAATACAGAAAAATACCACTTAGAAGAACGGCACATTTAGTATCCACTGGAATGTCGAAAATTTGCTAGAAAATGCATGGATATAATTTTTCTAAGAAATTCCAACATCTTGGTGATATTTGAGGATCCACAGTTGATTAATTCAGCTGCATAAGTAATTAGTAAAGCAGTACGTCTGAGGACCATGTTTAATTTTAGACTCTATGAAACGTTGCTTATTTGACTTTTGTTCATCTTTGGAATCTGACAAAGTAATAATAATCAGACTCAGACCGTAGAAATATCAAACGAACCGAGAACTGATAATCCAAACCTCTGAGGACACAGATTCTAACTGTATGTATGAGTTTTAGGCACTAAATGAAAACCAAGCTTTTCTACTAGACAGTTAATATAATGTACTCTACATATTTAAGGGAAATAGTTATCTGCCTAGTAAACAAGCATAAGAATGAAATTCGTGCAGTCAAGAAATTTCACCAACAACGCCATGATCATAGAAAATATATGGAGCCGGAGTCTCCGTATCTTTAATTTGAACATCTCACCAAAGTACTTAAAAAGCGTTGAGACACTCTCACAGAAGAAGTTTGTTTGGTTATTCACGTCAGGATTTGAAGTTTGTGTGTATCTCACGTAAAGCCATCTTGGGCAGTGATTTTTCTGCGCCTTGATCCTTAACTTGGTTGTACTTCATTTGACTATACTGATTTGACACTATTTGTAAACAGACAGACATTTGTTAACGTGCATTTTCGAGACCATAATTTCAATTCATCAGAATTTCATACCGCCTATGGGATAATTAAATACTCTGAAACACATGTCATTCAGATGTTGAACTATCTTATCGATAACATTTTTGTAGTGTTTGGTGGTAAGGTTTTTCTAACAAATTGTCAGCATTCCAAAGGGCACTAACTGTGCCCCGCTTCTGGCTGACATATTTCCTTACTCATACGAAGCTTAATTTATTCAGTCTTTGTTTTCGCAAGGAAGAAACAATTTGCTCTTGGCTTCAATTTCACTTACAGATATATAGATGACTTCCTTTCAATTAATAATCCTTCATTCGCGGATTAACTTAGCATCATCTATCCAAGTGAACTGGAGGTCAAAGAAACCACAGAGAATAGTAATTCTACTTCGTATTTAGATATTATGTTGTCTTTCGACATTAATGTCAGTTGAACACCTCACTCTATGACAAATGTGACGATTTCAATTTCGCGATCACAAACTTCCTTTCATAAGTAGCAACATTCCATTATCGTCCGCTTATGGCGTATTCATATTATTTTAGGGCATGTTCAAATTACAATGACTTTGTTTTGAGGGCTAGGCGACTTTCAGATAAACTACTCAGCCAGGGTTATATATGTGCTAGACTAGCAACGTCACTGAGGAAGTTCTATGGTCTTTACGAGACTCTTATTACTCCATATGAAATCCCGTTATCCAGACTTTTAAATGATATTCTGGAGTGAGACCGATTCCGATCATTTTACACAGATTTGACACCTTCTATACTGGAAGGTTACCTATTTCGACTTCTACATATATAAATATGTATGGAATTTACACGATTTGACTCTTTCTGCTAGATATATGTGACGGGTGTTGCTAGCAAGCAGGAGATGCTCACTCTTCGGGCACCTGACATCACTCCATCATAGGGGTTCACATATGCTCTTCAAGTAGACATATTTTGTTGTTTCCCACTTTGTTTTCATTTTCACTGATTTTGTATTTCCTCTGATTTCATGATTTTCGGAGTTATGATTTGGATTTATCCATCATCTTTACATTCTGGTCTCTTTATGTATATATTTATATATATATATGTATATACTTTTCACACGAGTTGTTGCAAAATATATGCGACGAGTGTTGCAAGCAAGCAGGGGATTTTAACTACTCCTGGACACTTCATCTCACATCATTTTAACAGATGTTCGCATTTGTCTAAATAAGACGTTTTACACGACACTATAATTTTATTCCATGGACTTCGAGATTAGAATAACCCTTCGGTACTTCTTTGTTATTTGCTTACATAGCTAGTGAATCTTACAGGGATAGCTTTGCATGTGGAATATACTGTTGTTTTAATATCTGGATTATTTCTTGTTCCTTTTTCACTACTGCATAGCATTTTTCTTCTAGAATTGTGATGTTTTATCAAAATGTTAAGCATATATTTCGAGACAAGTATCCCCAACATCAGGTAGTTGTGATAAACATGAGAACATACATACCTCCGAGGACTTAACAATCCACAATTCAGTGATAAAAATAAACATGAGAACATACATACCTCCGAGGACTAACAATCCACAATCCACAGTGATAAGAATACAGATAAGAACATATAATATTTACGGCGATACAAATTATGTGGTACAAACGAAAGACACCATTCAGTTATAATCAGGATGATATCAACTTTCTATATCATAATATCAATATGACAAATCAGTGAATATCACTTACCTGTGGCATCTTCAATTATAACAATAATACTGAAAATGAGCATTAATAAAGTCATTCCTAAATCAAATAGTACAATATAAGCCACAAAGTCTCATCAATAGAATTCATCACATTCCTTGATTGCACAATGTTTGTCAGTATCATCTGGTTCACGACTCAACTTTTATACGAGAGTCGCCGTAACACTGTGCCAATTTCGTTCATGTTTTTGACATATTCTTGATTGTAAATCCTTAAGCATTATAAATTCTGTCATCTAAAGAGATTTCTTTCAATAAGACAGTGACCTGCTTATTCCAATAAAAAGAAAAGTTTCACCACAAGTATGTTGGTAACAAGATCTACAGTTAATCTTCGATTGACGCACATTATCTAATTATTTTGCAAATCACAAAGCTCTTTACCTGTAATAATGTGTGTTTTTCGCAGAAGTATAAATCAGAGGACGATAGCAACACAAACCTTTGTATTTTCATCATGTGACATGTTGTAGGGTGTAATACGTGAGCTCATTCCGAGATTCAGCATGATGGCTTTTGTACTTTAACTTTTTGTAACTTATTATAATCAAAGAGAGAATAAGACATCTGACAAAGCTGTATGACGAAACAAATCACCAAGGACATGCACACAAAACATGATAATAGTAAAATATATACGGAATAACATTACAAAAATGTTTGATTGTGCTGCGGTTAAGATACCGACTAAGGACGGTCAATTAAAGCAACAAACGTCACTCAATTGGTGTGGTTAACTGAAGTGGTTAATTAGTACTAACATGTCAATATAAAAATGTAGACTCGTTACATAGTCAGAATTAAAAATTTTGTGAATTATTGACGAATAGTTATAATAAACCTTTAACGAATTTTACATTGTGTAAGGGGAAACACCGGACAAATGAAGTTTCGCTGCATAGATTTGCGTCATACCACCTCACATCCAAGGTCTATCCGCTGACCAGTCAAGCTCACAAGGAAATGGTTTATGTGATCATAAAGACCAATGAATCCGTAAATTATAATCACATTATCCGGTATGTGACATTGCTGTTTAAATTCTTTCACGACCATTATTACAGAAAATGTTACTTGATTATGGTTATCCTGTAAAACAATTTTGCCCTTGGATTGTATGCCACGGGCATAGATATATAACATTGTTGGTTAATGATAATCATACCATCCAGTATAACGACTTTACCTCTCGAATTCATTCACAGATATCGTTCATAAGTATACAAATCTTTTATTATTGGTGATTTGTGTCATACAGCTTTGTCAGATGTCTTCTGTTTTCTCTTTTATATCTACTATAACAAAACCACATGGTATGTTTACAGAATGGTCTCGGGTGATTATGACACTGATTACAATGTACCATTCACTGATCCCTGAAATTCAGAAGTATTACCAGATATCCAGAGAAACATATGCAGCTCGGCACAGTTTATACAAAAAAATGTGAAGCAACACTGTGTAGAAAGTCTCTTTATCACATAACATCAAGAAAAAAGAGTATAATAACACTTAAGTCAAACCTTTTCTACTTTTCTACGAGTGCTACACTACAAAGGGAATAAGTTTGTATGCAAAATACGAAAGTGAGGCACATTTATTTAATCTGGTCAGTTTCACTGTTTAAGATTTAGGAAACAGCAGTCTCACTGTAACTTTTCAGTAGCGCCCCCTATTCGTAAAACCTCGCTTAATATTATCATCGCATTACATTACTACTACTAGTACGACGACTATGGCGTATATTTCTGTCTTGTGCCATCTTTTTGCCTTGTATATTTTAAGGCTATAATTACTTTCACTACTTTTCTCCTATACCAAGTTAGTACAATGCGTTGCTATATATATCATGAATTATTGTTACTTATATCATTTAAAAACATGTTCTATTTGTTGATTTTATCCATACATTTCAAAAACGTAGCTGCGGGGAGCTCGGGAAGATTTAAATACCAAAATTTCTCTTTGAAATCATTCCAGGGTCATTATTATATCAAAAAAGGTGTTGCTTAATTATAATTATTATATCCTGTATGACCTATTTACCCTTTGAATCAATACCGAAGAAGTACCAAACTGTTAATCATTCTCAGAGTCCAAGGACAGATACAAAATCGTGTAAGTTTCAAAAAGAAACTGTTGTGAATCCCGAAATACTGAAAAATTCCGAGGTGAGACCAGGTTCCCAGGGAGAGTAAGCGTCTCTTGTCTGTATGCATCACCCGTCACAGCAGCTCTCAAGAAACATGTAAAAACAAGAGTTTTGGCTTCCTAATTGTACATACGAAAGTACAAAACTGGTATACAAAGTCGTATTTGGTGTTCACTGAACAGATCATTTAGTCGCATTCCAGAATATTATCAATCATTCTAGAAAGAGGCACATCATATTTTCGTACAAGATCCCCATAGCGACCGAAGAACTTCCTCAGTGACGATTTCAGACGTTCTTTAATATGTCCCTGCACTTAGTGGGCAGTCGTTTGGCCCTTGGAATAAAACCGTCTTATAGAGAACAGACTCATGCGTACCTTATAAGTTGAGATATGAAAAACTCCATAGGCAGGTGCGGACGGGATATTGCTGCAAAGAAACAGGAAGTTAGTTATTTGGAAGTTAAAGTCGTCACGTTTATCATACAGAGAGGTGTTCAAATGACCATCATTGTCGAAAGTTAAAAATATATCTAGATACGAAGCGGAATTATTGCTCTCGGTTGTCTCTTTTATCTCAAGTTCATGGGGATATATTTTATGTATGTAATCCTCAAAGTTAGGAGTTTTGATTGACAATACGTCGTCTATATATCTATACGTAAAATTAAACTGAGATGCAAGGCTTTTTCTGCCTGTGGAGAGCATGTTTTGAATAAATTCTGCTTATACGAATATAAGAAAATGTCAGCAAGAAGAGGGGCGCAGTTAGTTCCCATGGGAATGCCAATGATTTGCTGAAAAATGTTCCCTCCAAACACCACGAAAATATTGTCTATTAAAAATTCCAGCTTTTTGATGATTTGATCTTCGGTATACTAGTACACGTACTTGTGTTTTGCATCAGAGTGTTCTTTTACAAAATATGTATCTTCCCGCCCATTGACAAGATATTTACATCTATGATTTCCATTTTTATGGAAAAAAGAATTTCGAATAATTGTAGCAAGTCTGTTTTTGAGCTTTTGATGCGGAATTGTAGTGTAGAGCGTGAAGTCAAAAGATTTGATGCTGAAAATATTATAAAATTTCGGAGATTTTAGATTCTCTAAAAGTTCTTTAGAATTCTTGAGGATCCACATCTGATTTATTCCGCTTCTGGAGAATGCGGCATCACAGTAAATTAGAAGACCATGCTTGACCATGCCATGTGTGTCAATATTTTCGTTAGCAATATGGATAGAGGTCTGGTGGTACACCTGGAAGAACCAGCAATGAAACGATGTTTGTAAGGAGTTTTGTGCATTTTTGGAATCCAATAAATATAAGGTAATTCAAGGTCAGAGCTTGTCGTAGTAATTACAAAAGACTCGAGGACAGATTTGAGATTTTGAAGTATTTCAGAAATAGATAAATTTGTGTGTATGTTGGATTTCCAGGTGCAGAATGTAATCCAAGTTCCTCTAACAGACAATTATTAATGTAAAATCTTTAACAAACGAAGGTATAATTGTTTGCTGCTTTGTCAGCTGGGACATAATAAATTGTTCGTGGAGTTCAGAGAGTTCTCTGGCTACATCAGGGTCATTAAATATAGACTCGTGTATGGTTCTTACCGAATGCTTGAGACGCCCTATTCTTCTTTTGAATAGTTGTCCGATGGATTTCATCCACTCGGAGAGAGTGTCAGGCTCCACTTCTTTCCTTTTTGACCATCTCCTGGCATATTCTTCGCATGCATCCATAATAATTTCGAAAATTTCACGCCATGTTAACAAATGGGACTTTCTATATTTAGGACCTTTCTTCAGGAGGTCTCGTAATTTCTGTTATGGGCTATATTGAGGTCAACAGTTACAACATGGCCGCATGGAGGGTAAAGATACTTTGATGTGGAACATGTACAGGGTGCAAGGTCTTTTGTAATGTTGTGTGAATCAAGACACTGTAAAACATGTTTATAATTAAATATTTTAGAAGACACAGAAGATGTATAATTGTAGGAATTACAAGGCGACTCCTGACAATATTATGTGAATCAAGACACTGTAACATTTCAGATCCATTTGTACACAAAATGTTGCTATAGGTCTTCCATGCATAATGAGCATCAAATCAAAATAAGACATGAAAATAGTTATTTTACACTATGCTCACCCTTTCCGGGCATTTTGTCTCACTTCTGAATTTCAGGAATCCGTGAATGTCCACTGTGGTACATTGTTAATAGTTCCAAAGTCATGTGACACCAGTTACATTCTAATTGTACATTATAGTAATATCTATGTTGTTTTATTAGTTTTTATAGTATTGTTTATTATTTATATAGTATTGCTCTTTCATTTATCGAAGCCAATTACTAAGAGAAAAGTTACTCAAACAAGGATATGAGATATCACGACTTACGTCAACATTCCTCAAATTTTGCGGTCGTTATAAAGACCTTACTTGCTCATATGATGTATCGTTGTCGGACATGTTGACTTCCTCATTTCACAGTAACTAAACCATCTGTATTGCCTATACTATACAGCAGTATTCTTACCGCTTATGACATATACCTATTTTGACTACGGCTGTGCCGTTTCCTAATTCTGTGACAGCGAATAAATACTATTTCGCTTATACTTATGGCATGACGACGGGTGTGACCGGTCGGCAGGGGATGTTTACTTCTCCATGGCACCTGATCCCACATTTTGACAGAGGTTCGTGAATGTTAATATTATATTTACATATGAATTGTTGTGTTTCTTCGACTTCGAGTTGTGGATTTCGGAACAATATCTTGGATTTGTACTTGTATAAATGTAACTGTAAGTGATTGAAAATTTGGGATTGTACCATATGAAAACTCTAATAGGAGTAGTCTACCCGTGTTGAAAAAAGGAAAAACGTACCTTATGGGCATTCTTTTACGGTAACTGCTCTTTCAAATATGAAACTTTCTGAATTAAAATATCACATTTTGTCATCAGCTTTTATGTTTTTCTGAACAAGTATGTGTAGAAAATAGGTAATCCCCAGAGGATTCAATGCTAATTTTAATAATCCCTTTATTAGATGAATATTGAATGCAATAATTTAAAAAATAATATCAGATGTATAGAGATTGTTGTGTGCAGTCATACTATGTTTATTTGTATACAAAATGTTTCTTATTGTGCGTTAATCTAGCTCCCTGACAAGGAAAACCCAAAATGTGAAGTATATACTATATATATATGTGTTTGGAAGATATACTATACTACACTTCTTAAAACTGAATTGAACTCTACTTCTACGTATGTTAAAAGCCCAATTATTCAGGACAAGATCCTATCTTACCAATGAAGTTTGGTCTATCAAAGAATCTAACGAAGTCATTGAAAAATTCCGTTTGAGAAATTTTGAGGCAAATAACGTTTCTACTTTTGATTTTTCGACACTATATACCTCTCTACCTCATGACTTAATCAAAACCAAATTGTTGTCTCTCACACGCTGGTGTTTCAAAAGAGAGTGTAAATTATACCTCTGTACTTCAGTTACACCTGGATTTTTTTCAAACAAATAATATGATAATTAATTAACCACACCCATTGAGTGACGTTCAATTTTTATTTACTGTCCTAAGTCGGTATCGTAACCGCAGTACAATCGAATATTTTTTTGTAATGTCGTTTTTCCGTGTATATCATATTTTGTGTGCATGTCCTTCGTATTTGTGTCATATCATTACACCACCAGATAAAGCATCTAATAATTATACATTTACTTGTAAGAAATATTACTTTGACAGCCTAGTGAAAGAATTAGGATTAAATTCAGCTCCAGGAAATCCTACTTATACTCTCACGAACTTTTCGGTTTCGGAGGTAATTGAGAATGATAAATCTGTCCTTAATACGTTTGGTATTGACACAAATAAATTAAATTTGAACTTCCATATTTGTACTGCATTCCAAAAATGCACAAAAAGCCTTACAAACAACGCTTTATCGCTGGTTCCTCGAAGTGTTCCACAAAATCTGTATCGATGCTACTCACAAAAATATCAGAAATTAAATCTGGCCTTCATAGATATTGCCAAACAGTATATTCCAGAAGTGGCATTAATCAAATGTGGATACTGAAAAATTCAAAAGAGTTGTTAGAACATCTAAAATCAAAAAGTTTTACTAAAATTCACTCCATCAAGTCTTTTGACTTTTCGACTCTTTACGCAACGATCCCTCATCAGAAATTTAAAGACAGATTAGCGGAAATTGTTCAAAATGCATTTACTAGTAAAAACGGAAGCCACAAATTCAAATATATAGTTATAGGCCATGATAAAACTTCATCCATATGTTGAACTTTCTTATCGATAACATTTTTGTGGTGTTTGGAGGTAAGTTTTTCAACAAATTGTCGGCATTCCAATGGGCACTAACTGTGCTCTGCTTCTGGCTGACATATTCCTTTACTCATACGAAGCTGAATTTATTCAGTCTTTGCTTTCGCAAGGAAAAAAACTATTGGCTCTTGGCTTCTATTTTACTTACAGATATATAGATGACTTGCTTTCAATTAATAATCCTTCATTCGCGGATTACCTTAGCATCATGTATCCAAGTGAACTTGAGGTCAAAGAAACCACAGAAAGTAGTAATTCTACTTCGTATTTAGATATTATGTTGTCTTTCGACATTAATGGTCAATTGAACACCTCACTCTATGACAAACGTGACGATTTCAATTTCGCTATCACAAACTTTCCTTTCATAAGTAGCAACATTCCATCATCGCCCGCATACGGCGTATTCATGTCTCAGTTAATACGTTATTCAAGAGCATGTTCAAATTACTTTGTTCTGAGAGCTAGGCGACATTCAGATAAGCTACTCATTAAGGGTTATATATGTGTTAGACTAGCAACGTCACTGAGGAAGTTCTGTTGTCGTTACGTGACTCTAATTACACAATAAGATAATCCAGAGCATGTTCAAATTACAGTGACTTTGTTCTGAGGGCTAGGCGACTTTCAGTTAAGCTGCTCAACCAGGGTTATATTTGTGCTAGACTAGCAACGTCACTGAGGAAATTCTATGGTCGTTACGAGACTCTTATTACTCCATATGATATCTCGTTATCCAGACTTTTAAATGATATTCTGGACTGAGACCGATTCCGATCATTTTACACAGATTTGACACCTTCTATACTAGAAGGTTACCTACTTCGACTTCTCCATATATAAATACATATGGAATTTACACGATCTGACTCTTTCTACTGGGTATATGTGACGGATGTTGCTAGCAAGCAGGAGATGCTCACTCTCCCCGGCACCTGATCTCACTCCATCACAGGGGTTCACATATGCTCTTCAAGTAGACATATTTTGTTATTTTCCATTTGTTTTTCATTTTCACTGAATTTGTATGTCCTCTGGTTTTATGATTTTTGGACTTGTGGTTTGGATTTATCCATCATCTTTACATTTGTTAGGGTAAATTCTGATTCCAAAAATAAATACACTGAAACAGCTGTCATCCAGATGTTGAACTTTCTTATTGATAACATTTTTGTGGTGTTTGGGGGAAAGGTTTTTCAACAAATTGTCGGCATCCCAATGGGTACTAACTGTGCTCCGCTTTTGGCTGACATATTCCTTTACTCATACAAAACTGACATCATCCAGTCTTTGCTTTCGCAAGGGAAAAATTGGCTCTTGGCTTCAATTTTACTTACAGATATATAGATGACTTGATTTCAATTAATAATCCTTCATTCCCGGATTACCTTAGCATCATGTATCCAAGTGAACTGGAGGTCAAAGAAACCACAGAAAGTAGTAATTCTACTTCGTATTTAGATATTATGTTGTCTTTCGACATTAATGGTCAATTGAAAACCTCACTGGAGGTCAAAGAAATCACAGAAAGTAGTAATTCTACTTCGTAATATTGTCTTTCGACATTGATGGTCAATTGAAGACTTCACTCTATGACAAACGTGACGATTTCAATTTAGCGATCACAAACTTCCTTTAATAAGTAGCAACATTCCATCATAGCCCGCATATGGCGTATTCATATCTCTATTTATACGTTATTCCAGAGCATGTTCAAATTACAATGACTTTGTTCTGAGGGCTAGGTGACTTTCAGTTAAGCTGCTCATCCAGGGTTATATATGTGCTAGACTAGCAACGTCACTGAGGAAGTTCTACGGTCGTTACGAGACTCTTATTACTCCATATAATATCTTGTTATCCAGACTTTTAAATAATATTCTGGACTGAAACCGATTCCGATCATTTTGCACAGATTTGACACCTTATATACTAGAAGGTTACCTACTTTGACTTCTACATATATAAATACATATTGAATTTACACGATTTGACTCTTTCTACTAGGTATATGTGACGGGTGTTGCTAGCAAGCAGGAGATGCTCACTCTCCCCGGGCACCTGATCTCACAGGGATTCACATATGCTATTCAAGTAGACATATTTTGTTTTATTTTCCACTTGTTTTTCATTTTCACTGATTTTGTATGTCCTCTGTTCATTATGTTTAGACTTGTGGTTTGGATTTATCCATCATCATTACATTTGTCAGATGTCTTCTGTTTTATCTTTTATAAATATTGCTCTTGTTCTGGGTTGTGTAATGCTATCACATTTTTGATGGATAGTATTTATTTACAATTTATCACTTATCAACAGATGTTTGGATTCGTGTGGGCACCAACTGCGCTCCCCTTAGAGCATATTTATTTTTATACTGTTATGAGAGGGACTTTCTGCATTCTATTCGTTTCAACATTATTGATAAGTTCACTGAGTCCACTAGATATCTTGGTGATATTTTAGTTATCGATAACCCTGAGTTTGAAAACTATATTACTGACATTTGTCTACCTGAAATAAGCAAAGCCAATACTTCCAACTAGGTAGCACCCTTTTTGGACTTAAACATTACAGTTAGTAACAACAACATTCATACAAACATAAATCAGAAACGTGACGACATTGTATTTCCTATTGTAAATTTGCCTTATCTAGATTGTGATGTCGACAGATTGCCGTCATATGGTATTTATATTAGTGGATTGGTTCGGTTCGCTAAAGCCTGCAGTAAAGTTTTGGATTTTCACGCAAAAAAAAAGTAAAATGAAATGAAAAAAATTTTTTTAAAAAAGGAAAAACATCTTAGATTTAGATTTCTTACTCAGAGATACAGATTTCACAAACTTTTGGTAAATTGTACAGATTTTATTCAGACATTTGATTTAAATTTGGAAATGTCAAGATGATGGATAAATCCAAACCGTAAGTCGGAAAATCATGAAACCAAAGGACATACAAAGCCACAAAAAAACTAAATAGAAAATAATGAAAAATGTCTACTTAAAGAGCATATCTGAATCCCCCTTTATGGATTGAATTCAGATGCCAGGGAAGAAAGAGCATCTCCTGGCTGCTAGCAACATTTGTCAAATATACCCAGTAGAAAGAGTAAAATCGGGTAAATTCCATATATATCTATATATGGAGAAGTCAAAGTAGGTAACCTTCTAGTATAGAAGGTGTAAAAGCTGTGTATCATGATCGGAATCGATTATCATATTGTGTAATTAGAGTCACGTAACGACAACAGAACTTCCTCAGTGACGTTGCTAGTCTAACACATATATAACCCTTAATGAGTAGCTTATCTGAATGTCGCCTAGCTCTCAGAACAAAGTAATTTGAACATGCTCTTGAATAACGTATTAACTGAGGCACGAATACGCCGTATGCCGGCGATGATGGAATGTTGCTAATTATAAAAGGAAGTTTTGTAATAACGAAATTGAAATCGTCACGTTTGTTATAGAGTGAGGTGTTGAATTGACCATCAATGTCGAATGACAACATTACGAAGTAGAATTACTACTTTCTGTGGTTTCTTTGAAAGATTAATAATTGAAAGCAAAGCATCTATATATCTGTAAGTTAAATTGAAGCCAGTGGCCAATTGTGTCTTTCCTTGCAAAAGCAAAGACTGAATGAATTCACTTTATCACAAACGGGGCACAGTTAGTACCCATTGGAATGCCGACAATTTGTTGAAAACCTTTTTGCCAAACACCACAAAAATGGTATCGATAAGAAAATGCAACATTTGGATGACATCTGTTTCAGTATATTTATTTTTTTTCGAATTTTCCCTGACAAAGTCAGTTTTATCTTGCCCTATAATTATATATTTGAATTTGTGATCCGCTTTTACTAGTAAATGCGTTTTGGATTATTTCCGCTAATCTGTCTTTAAATCTCGAATAAAGGATCGTTGCGTAAAGAGTCGAAAAGTCAAAGGACTTAATGGAGTGAATTTTAGTAAAACACATTTGATTAATTCCACTTCTGGAATATCCTGTTTCGCAGTACCTATGAGGGCCAGATTTATGTGACTTTTTCAACAAAATGTATTCAGCGGAATTTTCCATCCCAATCTGTACGGTGATATAGTGTACAAACTAAGAAGGGTCAAAGATATCGATAATTTCATATTGGCGGATTCTAACTTTAATAAAGTCCTTCGTTGTAAGCTGCCTAACAGGGCGGTGGGGACTCTAGGACGGGCCTTGTCCAAATCTTTTCAGAGGAAACAAGGTCCTGAGGCTCGTCATCTCTGACTGTTAGTCGCGGTTCCTATTGATCAAGGATCTGAGCTCACTTACAATTTGGTGGAGCACGGTTTATTTATGCTGACGTCGCCTTACATATTTTGAGACCAGCATATACTGTCATAGTACGTTTCGCGTGTTAAAATTTTTATTACCTTTCGATTTGAGAAACCTGTTGATCCTTGTTCTCTGTATGGAAGGAAAAAGAGGAGTTACTGGCTCAGTTATGTGGCAGAAGTCACCATGGAGCTATACAATACATGAATATAAATAATAAAGGATAATTTATAAATTCTCAAATGTGTCCTTTACTTGTGCTGCTGTTACGGTAAATGGGAAGGTGGGCGCCGGTAAACCGGCTAACCACACCAATTGAGTGACGTTTGTTACTGTTGACCTGTTGACCTTTGTTCTTTACATGGAGGATTATTTATAAATTTTTAAATGTACGTCCTTTGATTGTTCTGCTGTTACGGTGAGTGGGGAGGTGGGCCCGTAAACCGGTTATTCACACCATTTGTTTGGCTTTTGTCAAATTAAATGACCTTCCTAAGTCGGTATCGTAATTGCACTACAATCAAATATTTTTGTAATGTGTTATATGTGCTAGTATAGTATTTATATTCATGTATTTTATAGCTCTATGGTGACTTTTGCCACATAACTGAGCCAGTAACTCCTCTTTTCTCTTACTTTAATAAACCGCCCTAATTCGGTATCGTAACTGCTTCACAATCAAATATTTCTGTTATGTCGTTTTTGTAGTGTTTGTTTTTATTATTATGTTAATGTGCATATCCTTGGTGATTTGAACCATACGGCTTGGTCGGATGTCTTCTGTTTTTTAAGGGCCTTTACGGCGACGCTTACTCCTCCAGGGCACCTTTCCTCGTCTCTCAATTTCAGGGGTCACTGAATGTCCGTTGTGGTACATGTATATGGTTGTTAGTGCCAGTCACTTGACACCAGGGTTTTTTCGGCATTTTGCATTATTCTGAATATAACGAATTCACTCCACAGCTATAAGTATACAAAATGTTTCATAGTCAAAATCTTATATACCAACATTGACTTTTGGATTAATCAATCTACAAAATGTTTGTTTAAGAAAGAAAAAAAGAGGAGTTACTGGTTCAGTTATGTGGCAGAAGTCACCATGGAGCTATACAATTACAATCATTATATCCACTAACTACATTGAACTTTATATTCATTCCACGTGCTTTAGTAAAATGATGCGAAATGACCATTCTAGTATCCGATATAACCACATTGCCTTTTGAATTCAATCCACAGCCACAAGTACACATATTGTAGCTATATTAAGTTCATTATATCCGGTTTTGAGGATATACCCGGCTCGCAAAACATCTATATCTCCGTACTGAAGAATTCCTCTCATCAAATGCATGTTGATGACAAGAAAGATAACTCTAATCTTGTTATGAATAAAGCTGCAAGACTGTCAGAAATATTGCAGATACAGATTTCTTTGTCTTTTCACACGAAATGTTTCGATTTCTTTGCTTTATTCAAGTGATTGTGTCTCCAAAATATTTTATTTCATATATAAAGAGAAGTTAACCGCCAAAAAAAAAAACATATCGAGTGATGTGTTATTTTTGCCTTTACATGGCAATGAAAACTGTCTGAATCAGTCAATCACGGAGGTTAAAAAAACTCCAAATTTTCATTTGGTACCCATATCAGACGTCACCATGAGTTTGTGATATTTCATAAGAAGAAACTGCTTCAGTATTGAAGCAAAGCTATCCTTAAACTGAATACGTAGGATATGACCTTAACACATTACGCTTTGATTTCTTTCAACGGGCATCAATTACATCATTGTTGCTAACTTGTAATTATAATATTCTGTATAGTCGGTCAGCGATAAGTTTGCTCATCGGATTAAAAATTAAACCAACGCAGACAATCAAATAGGGGTGACAGATAGAAAAACAAATGTTGTCGATAAACATTTATTTACATTTAAACAAATCGATCTCTAAGCGGATAATAGCCTAGTGGTGAGCAATATCGGCTACGGATTGAGTGGTTATTAGGGTCTATGTTCGGAACCCGGCTAAGGCTTAATGTTATCTGGAAAAGGAATATCTAGTAATAAATTTCGCAGGCCGAATATAATTTTGTTGTAGATTTTGCGCACTTGGGATTATAATTCAGTTTTTTTTATAGTAATTAAGTGTAATTTTAACAGTGGTTTATTGATATGTATACCTTCACATTTCTCTTCATTCAACGAATCCTTAGCGAGATGGCGGAAACTGAAAGATATTCAATGTGTGGGCAGATCAAAAGTAAAGCATTGTGATTATTATCTTGTGTGGACTTTGTTGCCGACGCGTGTGTTTCTGTTTCATAAACACATCTTTTTAAAGGAAAAATACAATGCACTAAATACAAAAATAATACTCGTTAGATTTAAACCCAGAATACTTCGACCGCCAACACAATTGGCACGACGACTTTTGCCACTGGAATAACTGCACTAAGGTGAAGCCGGGATAAATATATTCTTACGAGGGTACCCCATTGCAATATCGTCGACTTCCAATGTTTTTATTTTGACTTATAACCTGCCATCCATCTCACATGGAATCGTTGTTTAGTAACATGTGTATTACTATCGCTGACGGACTATATAATGACAGTGCCCATTGAATTTAATCCACGGTACAAGTTTACAAAGTGTTGCGTAATGTTTATTATTATATCAGGTAAAACGACATTGCCGTTTGGATTCATACAACGGTGATCATTGTACAGAATGATGTTGAATTATTATCATACTAAACAGTTTAACGACATCGTACTTTTAATTCTTTTCCATCCATTAGTAAATAAAATGGTGCTTAATTATATTGAATCTAGTATAACGGAATATACGTACAAATCATTCCTAAGCCATCAAATATACAAAATGTTGGTTGATTATTTTCATGATATCTGCAAAAAAATAAGACATTGCCTTTGAAATTTATTCCATGGTCATTAGTATACAAATATATTTCTTAATTATCATCATCATATGTCATGTGCTAGGATGCCGAACGGAAGTCAATGTGGAAGATCCATTGAATTAAAAAAAAAAATAGAGGTACAGGCTATCACGGACATCTGGAAGAATCAGAGGTACGATCAGGTGCCATTGGATGAGGAAGCGTTCCCTGCTGACCGTCACATCCGTCGTGATGCCAAAAGATTATTTGAATTTGTATAGATTGTAGTCATATAAATTGCCGTTAATAATCACAATCAGTAAAAATGAAATGAATGAATTATGAAAAATAAATCTAAGTAAAAACATATATTTGATTATCACAGTACAAATGCTTTAACGATGACTGCAATCAAATAGGGAAGTCATTATATCAGAAAATGAATTATTCCTGTTAAATTTTTTAAAAAAGGTCTTTATAGCGTCCGTAAAATTTGAGAAATGTTGATTTCAAACGTGGTTTTTCGTATGATTGTGATATTAACTTTTCATTTGGTAGCTTTCCTCGGTAAATGAAGAACCATCGTCTGACCAAGCTCTAGCATATCGGATAAGTTCAGATATATAGACACCATATGCAGGTGTTGATAAATATTACTACAAATATATAGAAAGAGCACAATGGGAAAATTTAAATCGTCACATATATCATTGAAGTTTACCGTCTTGATCAAAATTCGTTAGATCTAGACAGAATCGCAGGAAAAGGAATCCGTTGTATCTTTGTTTCAAGTTCGTTAGGATAATTTTTCCAAGTTTTATGTTGATAAAGAAACTGTTAATTCTACGTATACAAGTATACTCGCTCCGCATTTTCTATGGGTAAAATCTTTGAAAATTATACATCGGTATTGAATGCCTATACTATGTGTACTCAAGACAGTGAGTTCGAGGTAACTTATTTATATCGGATTCATATACTTCATAGAAATCCATACAAAAACACATTGCAGGATGCAGCAAATTCTCCAACATACTTCTATTAGCCCTTCTCATGAAAATACATGTACTTTCTGCAGTTAACGTAAACCTTTTAGAAGAACTCGAAAAATATATAGTCAAGTGTTGGTGTTTTGAATATTTGAATATTGAAAAGCTCAAAAGATCTTTTAGAAAAATTAAGTTTTTATCGACTGATAAATATATTACGCATATGACGTTTTTTTCTAAACATTACTTATCCTTTATGATGAACTAGTAATTAAGAATAATTTAAACCAAGAAAGATTCTCTCAGATATAAATATACAGTGTTCGATTATCCAGACAAAGTTTGTTAAAAATAAAAGTGATTTTAAAGTACCCTGAAGATGAAATGAATAATGTGTGTGTGTGTGTGTGTGTGTGTGTGTGTGTGTGTGTGTGTGTGTGTGTGTGTGTGTGTGTGTGTGTGTGTGTGTGTGTGTGTGTGTGTGCGTGTGTGTTTGTGTTGTATTCTGTGATCAAGTATTCAAACAATTTTCTATTATTCTAATAGGCACTGATTTGTGCAAAATTACTGGCCGATTTTATTCTCTATTTGTGTGAAGCTAAATTTATACAAAATGCACCTATCATAACTTTATAACCAACTGGTCAATTTGATACTTAGTCAGCAATTGCATTATTCACGTTATTCACTTTCGTTACTTAAATTCTGTTTACTTTCAGCTTTATTCCTAGTTCCTCATACTATCATGTTTCGAAATGGCAAGGTCAAAGCCCCATATGCAAAGCCGCCAAGAGTCTTCTTATCAGGTGCATCCACCAGCATAGTCTCCTTTATTAACGCTTTCTACTTACACACCAACTACTTCTGCAACCGTTAGCGACAGCCCCCATGTGTCGACATTTCAAGGCACATTCCATTCCTCTAATTTTAATGAGATATTAATGACAGTGAAATCAGATTAAAAATCTAAACTGCTACTCCTTTAATTACAATGGTACATGTCTTTAAAAGAATGTATATACACCCTTTCTTACATAATTACATTACCTAGATAAACAGAAAGCTATCGAATACATATCTGGTTTTGCTTCTGATTTTTAACCTTAAATTTAATGACCTGTGCTTCCCAGTAACTTTCAAAATTTGAAATCCGCATTTTCTCATACTGGTAAACTACTAGATTTAATAAGATGTTTCTTTCTTAAAACTGGTTCCAACTTTATTAGCATTTTTCTTATTGTTTCACAATCTGAAGTCGGAAAACTTCCCCCTGTACACTGTCAACCACGCTTTCTCCTATATCATCATCACCATTACTACAAAATCCGTCCTGTGCTGCAACAGGAACAGTATTCAAATTATAAGTATTCAAATTCATGGTCCTAAAAATAAGATAGCAAATTCTATTTTCCGTTTTCAGTGGTCTAAATGTCGGGAACTAGTCCCTAATGCCAACCTGCACCCAAAGCATATCCCATCACAGTTTTTGAGTATTTTAAACTTGAAATCGTCAAATTGATTTCTCATGCCAGTTGCCAGTAACACACTCGTCATTTATGCTAAGGCTGTTAAATGATTTTCGGCATTCTGTTCCAAATTTAATTTCCCTAGTGAATGGCCTTCGTTTCTAGTATAAACAATTAATTACATAACCTACCTATCGTTCAATGTCAAGCCCTACTCTACTGCCAAAGTACATAATCATGGTTTAAGTTTTCACATCAAATTCGGATTTCCTGAAAACGACAACATTATTTTTGGTCAAGAAGGTTTGGTTTAGAAGGTATGAGGTCAAAGCACCGCAAAGATATCCGTAGGGCCAAAACATTACTCACTCGTTAAACAGATTCTACCCGTTCTTAATATCATATGTAAGAACGCTTATAAGGCCTCGCGATTCTCTGTAGCATTTCAACTCGCCTATTTGGGCCTTAGGAATAGCGTGTCTACATCCACCCCTAATGATAGAGTCCTTTCTATAGATGACATATCCTTGCATCTTCATGTAGTATAAACATTAATATTCGTTTCTCAAAATCTGATCAAATCCTAGCAGTATTTTACTATAATTTTCCCCGCAATCTGCAATAAGACAATATTTCATTCATTGTCAAAGAGAAAACTGAAGACATCTGACAGAACTGTATGACAAAAATCACATATACACAAAACATGGTAATAGTGGAATATACACGGAAAAACGACATTACAAATATATTCGATTGTGCTGCGGTTACGATACCGACTTAGAACGGTCAATTGAAGTAACAAACGTCATTCAATTGGTGTGGTTAAACGGTTTACGGGCGCCCAACATTCCCACTCACCGCAAACGCAGTACAATTACATTTAAAGGTTGATAAATAATCCTCCATAAAGAGAACAAGATCAACAGGTTTCTCAAGAAGAGAAGTCATAAAAAGTTTATTACACACAAAACCTTTTTAGATTAATATGTTGCTATCAAAAATATATAAGGCGACATAAACATAAGTAAATCGTGTTCTGCTCGTCTGTTAGCCGAGCTCAGATTCTTGATCACTAGGAGTCCCGACTGGCAGTTAGAGGGACGATGGTCATGACCTTGTCTCCTATGAAAAGGTTTTGACAAGGCTCGTCATGGAGTTCCTATCGCCCTCCTAGTCAGCGTGCAACGCTCAAGCAAAAGTCTGCATTGGTTTGTAGAGGGACCCAATACAAGAACTATGGTCTTAGCGATGATCTCGGGGCCATACTGTCGATCTCGAAGGCGTTTAATAATTTTAGAACCCGTCGATATAAAATTATCGGAACCTTTGACCCTCCTTAGTTTGTATACTAGATCACTTTAAGGAGAATGCAGTTAGTGACCATAGGTATCCCAATAATCTGTTGATAAGTCTTTCCATTAAATTGAACATAAATATTATCCATCAAAAATGTGATGGCATTACACAACCTAGTACAAGCTTAGTATGTGTAATTATCATAGTGTTTGTTAGAGAAAAATCCAGATGTAACTGAAGTACAGAAATATGATTTAGACTCTCTGTTGAAATACCAGCGTATGAGAGACAACAATATCCTTTTGATTAAGTCATGAGGTAGAGAGGTATATAGTGTCGAAAAATCAAAAGTAGAAACACTATTAGCCTAAAAATTTCTCAAACCGAATTTTTCAATGACGTCATTGAATTTTTGATAGACCAAAAGTAATTGACGTTACTATTGCTAAAGAAAGCATTTCAGTACTTGATGACATGGTCTTTAACTGTGGTAATAGCGGAGGTAATATGTTTAGAGAGCACGGTTGTAGAGCAAGGACTAGAATTTTATATAAAAGGTGATTTATATGGATTTTTGTGTAATTTGGGAAGCCAATATATAGTTGGAAGATCGTTTTATCAATGCTTAAATTGAAGTTACACATTGCTTTACAATGGTCAGATAGGATCTTGTCTTGAAGCAATGGGTTTTCAACATACGTAGAAGTAGAGTTTAAGGACAGATCCCGGTTATTCAATTTTCAGATATCTTTCTATCAATTTTGAGGTGTTGTATTAAACTTGAACATTATTGAGGTGTATTGTAACCTTTGATATGGTTACCAATAAACATTTTGAGATTTTCCAACTTCCTGATTTGACAGAACATGGAATTTCTTCATTGCCTCATATAGGCAGAAATACACAATTCACAATAAAAAAATTTCTAGCAGATATTTTCTGTTCAGAATTCAAATACAAGATCTCTGAAATAAATATTTCTAAATAAAGACAGGAACTTGGGACCTTTCCCTTGTACCTTTTATGAAATTGGCACTAGGAAAGTGACACTTGCATTTATTCTGTAAACCATGAATAAGAGTTATCTCTCTTGATGATATAGTCGTGCCAGCACAACGCTACAATACCTACAATATGCATTGCAGTCTTTGCAAAAACGCATAAAAGAGTATGCATGAAGAATATAAAATACCAATTAGGCAATTCCAAGAAAATGATTGAAATATTTGCCTCACTATCTTCTTCAGATTCCCTTTGAACAGGGGTTTCAATTGATTCATTTCCTTTCCTTGGAGAATTATAATGACTACTCAGGTTATGAATCCTGATTTATATGAGCATTTAAGTGTGTCTAACAATGGGATTGACTAACAATGAGATTGACTCAAGTGTTATTATGCCTTTTGCCGCGGGCAAAGAAAAGTACGGAGTCAAAAAGGAACTTCTGCCTGTTATCGTACACGGACGGTGTGGAACTCTTTAACGCAAAGATATAAAAAATTTGACTCCCGCCACTGTCCTTAATTCAGTTCTAAGATTTGTAATATAGTATGTTTTTAAACAATGATAATATTATTAGCTGCTTTTTCAACAGGTACGAAGACATAAGTATTATGCAAATCAGCCATTTTCCTTTTTATAGACTGGACTGGTATATAATGTGGCTGTTTGAATAAATGGGGAATAATTGTAAAATTATAAACTCAAATATCGATAATTTTTAAGATTTCACATTTCCAGTCATTCAAGGCATGTATAAGATGTGACTGCATTGTAATTAAATATAAGGTTTCTGTACCGATAGGAAATCAGGGGTGGTTCAATACTCTCGAAATTGACTTGACTCTATGATCACGAAATTATTAGAAATATTAAGCAGATCTAAACCTTTATTTACAAATTTAATTTTGATACATTGCGATTTATTAGGAAGCGATGGTATACGTGGGTAAAGTGTGTTAGATAAAATTTTCATCACAGCACGCTCCTATCTACCCCCCTTTCCTATGTCAGATGGATGGCTTACCATTATGTTGCTATCTTTTTACTAGTATCCTCGGCTTTCGCATGCCTAATACAAGTTTATGCACCCGATATTACACCTCTGCAGATAAACAAAATATGATTCTATTTTAAGAATTCCATGCATCGCTCAACACTTTCATGGGACAGTTACTCTACCGTGGACATAGGCATATATCAACTTATGGTATATCCCTTTACTGATAATATACAAACTTCAGTTTGCAGTCTTTATATTTCTCACGTATCAGTCACGCAAAATACTTTAAGCGTTCACATGGGACGCGGTGTTCAATGATAATAATTTTGTAAATTATCAACTAATACTTCTTGTTCTCAAAAACTACCACACCTGCACTTTTATACAAACTACTACTCGTACCGTCTCGGACTCCATACATTATTTTCATGAAAATTCAAGATAATGATTAAATTATCATTTTGTATTCGTTAACATACTGTTCATTACACTTCCCAATACAATTATAGCAGTCTGGAACTGTAAAAGATATCTCATTAGTAAATCTCAAAATTATCGTATACTTTCATAAAGTGATATAGTTTAATGCATGGTGAGCATTGAAACTGTCACACGAAAAAAACGAAGAAGTACCGAAGGGAAAACCATATCTCATAGTCCATGAAATAAAAGGAAAATATCGGGTATAGTGTCATATTCAGACAAATGCGAACCCCAATAAAATCGAGGTGAGACCAGGTGCTCGGAAGGAGTAAGCGTCCCCTGGTTGCATACAACACCCGTTGGAAAAGTCCTGCAACAACCTTTCAAGTCGAGGATGTAAATACATACATATACACGCACGAACACACGAAGGAGGCAAGAACACGAATTCAAATTTTCCCATTCAAGGCAAGAAATGCTGCCTGACTTAATTTCCGGTGTCGAAAACGCACGCAACATATGTCTGTATATATATATATATATATATATATATATATATATATATATATATATATATATATATATATATATATATATATATATATATATATATATATATATATATATATATATATATATATATATATATATATATATATATACATATTATTTAAATCAAGTTTAGTCAAAACGTTAAGATGGTTATTTTGTATATTGAGGTCCCAAAATATCGGTTTGCACTATATCCCTATATCGACCATAGAACTTCCTCAATGAAAATTTCACACGTTCCTCAATATATCCTTGTGAGATAGTTTCGTGGCAAGAAGCCTCGCTCTCAGTACGAAATTTTCGTATTTAGAGCATGTCCTGACATAGCGTATAATTTGTGATTGTACGCATTCTTGTATACTGTCTGTAGTTACATATTCTTTATTTGCACGTCAAAGACATATTTCACAAATATTAACTCTCCATATATGTGAAGTAATATTCTTTTCTCACCTGCATATGATGTCTGAATATCTCGACTGTCCAACGGTCTCGATATGCTACCGCTTCTTCAGACAACGATTCTTTCATTCATTCGGGCAAAGTACTAAGTGAAAAGTTAATATCGAAAGATAAGAAAACCATGTATGAAATCTACATTGCGTAAATTTTAAGGACACTTTAAAGACCTTTTAGCTTATTGGATATCATTGTCAGCCATATTCACTTCTTGCTCGCTATCTTACCACTTTACTTTTCATAAGGTTTTACATGTTGAAACATTCCTGTCTCTTCAATGGTGTCTACATCCTATTTATCTCTCTTTGGTACTTGTGACTACCATCCCTTTCACATTCTTCCTTATTTTCACACTGGTATACCAACCTAAAAAAACATGTCTAAAGTTAACTTATGCGACAATCAGCCAAGACGATTATAAACCAAAGTAAACAAAGCCTAAAGCAAACTTTTCCACAAAAGATCCGACAGTTCTATATTCACCAAGCATTTAACTGTTGACCATGCATTGCATACCCCGAATGGCATCACGTTAAACTCCTACATCCCCCTCTCTTGTGATTAAACAGTATAGTGCGATTATCTCGTGTTGATGTCATTTAAAATTTTATATACATTATTAACATGTATTTATTTTAAAATCTGTGTTTTTAATTTTTTTGCTCTTGTAATTAGTATGAAGTTGGGCCAGTGAACAAATTAACAACCAAGTGACACATGCAATGTCCCATTGTATAACAACCATTATTATTGTGAAGTGTTTGCGTATTTTCGCTTTTGTCCGTAGCGCCTTGTCTCATACAACTGAATCAAATGTCTTCTTTCTGTTCCTCCTACTCGCTTGAGTGTAGTTCAGATCCACCTAACAATACCGAGAGTTTATTTTTATTATGCAAACCAGCTCAATGCATTGAGTTTGTTTGTGACTCGTCTATTTTATGCAAAGTGTGAATACCACTTGATGTTACATTGATTGTCAGTGTATTCTATACATACTAATGTAGATCTATCCGTTTTCGTCAGTGGTACAATTGACCCTGCACAACTGAGGTGGCTACTCCGCTGGGTTATGCATACCGGTATAAACTTCACGTTTCACCAGTCAAGCCCATCCTACACTCTTATCTGAGAAGACGTGTCTCTATATTAAGAATGTGGGGGTTTTTCTATTTATTGGATTAAGGTTCCATGGATACCCTGTTTCGACAATTTTCACTAGACTTCAGAGACAGGTACTGCTAGCAAGCAGGAGAAGCTTGCTCTCCGACCACTTGATCTCACTCCCATTTAGGGTGTTGACTGTCGTAGATATGTGTTTGTTTTGTATTTAAATTTCCAGCTTTGCTAAATTTTAGCCTAAAGTTTCCATGATTTTTGGATTTCTGAGTTTATTTTAATTATCATCTTGTCATAAATTTCATACTTTTTGTACAATCAAATGTATTGAAATTTCTTAATGATTTTAATAGACACAGAACTATACAAAATGTCATTCAATTAGATTAGTCAAACTAAATAAAATGAGTGATCTGATTTATGATGGTATCCGCCATGATGGTAGTAAAAGTAAGGAAATATGCACACACAAAGTTCATCATTAAATCCGCTGTTAATAGTAACACCTTTAGTATGAAATAATACTCCCAATTTAATATACGTTATAATGTGAGTAGCAAGGGGATGTGGGGTTAAGTACATGCATCAAGGTGAAACTTCTCCAACATTGAAAAATAGATTTCGCAATCATTCATAAAACATCGGACATAATTCTAGAAGTAAACATAAGAACTTTCTTTACAATCACAATATTAATAACCTTACTTGTATTGTAAATATTATCAAACTACGTGGCAAGACTAAATCTGAAATGAAAAAACGACGTTTAGTTGCTATGCTCAGTTGGATTAAACATTTACAAACCCCATATCCCCTTGGTTTCAATTATCAAAGTTTTCTATCAACGTAACACTTCCTCTTGCCATAACACTATCAATATATTTTCATTAAGACCAGACGTTAAGAGGAAAAACAGGTCGCATGATCGCTGTCGTAATGGCAAACGTAGAAGACAGGTAGGTTAAATAGGTCATCGGACGTTCTACAGCGGAGAGAAATAACGGTTCTACATGCATTATCGTCTTCTCTAGTCACGTGATTGAAACCTATCCTGGATGAGGTTGATCTAAGACGTTTACGTTATACGGATTAATTTAAACTTAAAATGATTATAGTATATTCTTATCACAAACCTTACACACGTATACTATCGCTTCCTTCTAAATCTCAATTCTATTAAATCTGTAAATCAGGGGATAATCGTTCTGTGTTTGATTGTTTCCGACAGGTATACCGTGGTAATACCGTTGGAAACAGAGTTTTCCTGGCGATGCTTGCTTGTAACAAAAAATCTTTTTTTCTTTTTGAAATTGTCCCCAAATTCCTCGTTGCTAGGGACGGATAGCGCCATTTTTAAAATTCTTCCGAGAAACGAATTGATATATAGTGCACTGACATAAGAAGTTTCTTCATTTTCATATTCTTAAAATTTTATGATTATTAATCACATATTGATTCATACATGAGTGACTTGACATCGCATCGTAAACAGCTGAACAGGCAGTTTTGCTGCGGCGTGGCAAGATGAAAGGACATGTTTATGATGCTGGAAAGCATGTTGCATGGTGGTATGTCATGCACTTCGTCAGTTTTGTTGGTTCAACTTGATTGTAATAACTGTGCACATGAATGGAGGAACTTGCAAATCGTCCTTGATACGAGACTTAAGATGGACGTTAAGAGCACTAAACGAAGTTGTTACAGACAGTGTTTTTGATAAATGGAGTCAGAGGCAATATGGACAAAGATTACGTACACTGTAGTAATACATCTGAGGACGGTATATCGTGGTTATACATGTCAGAACGCTAATGTGTGGACTTATCAGAATTGTCAAGACAAAACAAGTGAATTAGAATAAATATTTAGACCTGTTCAATATTTCCGATGTTTTTTTTTTTGCGTGATCATAGAATCAAATATAAAATTCCGCAATATTTCGAGAATCTTGAGCCACCCATGAAAAAAAAAAAAAAAAGAAAGAGAGAGAGAGAGAGAAAGAAAAACTATCAGAAACATTATTTTTAATTACTATTGTACTTCAATATCATCTTGGCATTTCTCAAACAAACAGTAAGAGAGTATTGGAATTGTACTGAGATATGTAATGCAATCTCATTTTTAATGGATGATATTTATCGAGAATTTAATGGCAAGATTATCAAAAGATTATTGGAATTTTTATAGGCACTAACTGCTCTCCCCATATAACTATTTATTTCTTTATTGTTATGAGACGGACTTCGTGCATTCTATTCAAACCTCGAAACGCTTCTACTTAATTGATAAGTTCAATAACACCTCTAAATATCTTAATAATACATTTCACCTGAACTTCAATCAAACAAAGCCAAAATTTCTGAAAAGGAATCATCTCTCTTTCACTTAAATATTAAAATCATTAACAACAATATCCATACAAACATATGGCCGAAATATATGATATACATGAAATTGGAATTCCGATTGTTAATTTCCCATATTTAGATGATGTTATCCCTAGACTCCCATCATACGGTATTTATATTACTCATTTGTTTCGTTTGCGGGATCTTGCACTAACGTTTTGGATTTTCACGCAAAATAAATTCAAATCACTCTGAATCTTCTTTCTAGGTTATAGATATTATAACTTCGAAATATTTTGGTAAATTTTACAAATCTATCTAAATTCGACAATGTCACATGGCTTTCTGCCTTACCAAACGTATTTATCGTATTAATGTATTTCTATGACCTCTCAACTTGAGACACTTAGTGACACTCAATATTTATATGGAGGAATATTTATATTTAAATGTGTGTCCTTTGAATATCTTGCTGTTGCGCTGAGTGGAAAGGTGAACCCATAAACCTTTAAACCACACTAATTGATTGACTATTGTCATATCAAATGACCGTCGATAGCGTAAATGTACTTGATCGAATATTTTTGTGATGTCCTTAAGTATTTTTTATATCATTACATTAAATACTGTGTCAGTAATTTTTCCTTCTTCCATTTTTTCAACGATACCTATCCAGCGGAATATTTCGTCCTAGTTTCTACGGTGATCTAGTATATAAACTAAGGAAGATCAAGGGATTTCACATCGAAATAAGGAAACGCCTTGGACATCGACAGTTTGACCCTGATATCATCACTAGGACCATGGGTTTGTAATGGGACCATCTACAGCCTTATACAGTCTTTTGCTTGAGCAGTGTACGCTAACAGGGCAGTGGGGACTCTTTGATGGGCCATGTCCACACTGTTTCCAGAGAAGAGCAGATCCTGAGCATCGGCTCCTCTGAGTGTTAGTCGGGACACTTACAGATCCAAGATCTGAGCTTGCTTACAGATGGACAGAGTACGGTTTACTTATGTTGATGCATTACATATTTATTGCCATTTTTTCATGTGGAAATTATTATTATTACCTCTCGTCTTGAAAAAGAAAACTGTAAACATCTGAGAAACGTTTTGATTCTTCTTCTCTATATTGAGAATTTACTGAGAATTATTTCAGCCCTACCTCAAAAGACAGCACCTTGCACGATCACCTCATGACCATGTCCGACTTCAAAATTAAAACTGATAAATCTGATCTACCAACCATGTATTAGCTTTCAAAACTACATAAAAGTCCATATAAATCACGTTTCCTATCTACTTCTAGCCACTGCTCTACTACGGTACTATCGAAACATATTACGTCTGCTCTAACTGCTATAAAAGATCATATTATCAAAAATTGTGATGTCGCATTTCATAATAGTAACATCAATTACTTTTGGTTAATTAAAAATTCTTATGAAGTTATAGACAAACTTCATTCACTAAATTTCAAAGCTACTCAAATTTCTGCAATTGATTTTTGATTTTTCTACACTTTCTACATCTCTGCCTCATGATTTGATTAAAAGCAAGTTGCTGTCTTTTATACAGTGGTGTTTTCACAGAGAATCTAAAACTTACATATGTACTTCCAATAACTCCGGATTCTTTTCCAACAAACAATATACTTCATACTGGACTTGCAAGGAATTTTCTCATGAATAACATTTTTGTGCAATTTGATGGCAAGATATATCAACAAATAGTTGGGATTCTTATGGGTACTAACTGCGCGCCTCTGATAGCAGATTTATTTCTTTATTGTTATGAGAGGGATTTTATGGTTTCTATTCAAAAATCAAAACGTTTCCACCTCATTGACAAATTTAATGATACTTGCAGATATCTGGATGACATTGTGGTTTTCGACAACCCTCAATTCGAACAATTTATATCAGAAATATATCCATATGAGCTCAAATTGAATAAAGCTACTACTTGAGATAAATCTACACCTTTCTTAGATTTAGATTTAGATTTATATACTAATATTTATGATAAACGTGGATTTTGGATTTCCTATTGTAAATTTTCCTTACTTGGATGGCGATGTCCCTCGACTCCCATCATATGGTATCTATATATCTCAATTAGTTCGATTTGTCAGAGGCTGCACCGATGTTTTGGACTTTCATGAACGAAATTTACAAATTACTACTAAACTTTTAACTCAGGGTTACACAAGCTTAGAAAAACATTCGGCAAATTCTTCAGATCTTATTTAGAACTTCTATATAAATTTGAAAATATTTCTTTTCAACACTATGTATCCAATGGAATTTCCCATCCTAATTTTTACGGTGATCTCGTATATAAACTAAGGAAAGTAAAAGGGTCCGATAACGTTATTTTATCGCGTAATAAAATAGTCAAACGTCTTCTAAGTAGGCAATATGACATTGAGATCATCAAAAAGACTATAGGTCTTGTATTTGGCCCCTCTACAGCCTTATATAGACTTTTACTTGAACGTTGCATGCTAACTAACAAGGCGGTGGGGACTATATGATGGGCCTTATTCAAAAATCTTTCAGAGGAGACATGGTTCTGAACCTCGTCCCCTCTGACTGTTAGTCGGGACTCCCACAAATCTAGGGTCTTAGCTCGCTTTCAGATTGGCAGAGCACGATTTATCATGTTGATGTCGCATATATTTTTATATCATGTGTTTTACAATACCGGACGTGTTTATATTTTTATGACCTCTCAATATGCGATACCTGTTGACCCTTGTTCTTTACATGGAGGATTATTTATAAATTTTAAAATCTACGTTCTTTGATTGTTCTGCTGTTACGGTGAGTGGGAAGGTGGGCCCGTAAACCGGTTAACCACACCATTTGTTTGGCTTTTGTCAAATCAAATGACCGTCCTAAGTTGGTATCGTAATTGCACTACAATCAGAAATTTTTGTAATGTGTTATAAGTGCTAGTATATTATTTATATTCATGTATTGTATAGCTCCATGGTGACTTCTGCCACATAACTGAGCCAGTAACTCTCCTTTTTTTTCTTTCTAACTGCGTGTCCTTTTATTTTGATGTTTTTTTTTTCTTTACGGTGAGTTGAAAGGTGAGCACTCGTAAACCAGCTAAACACACCTTAACGTTTGTTACCTCAATTGTCTGTCCAAAGTCGGTTTCGTAACGGCAGTAAGATCGAAAATCTTGTAATGTTTTCTGTTTATTTGATTATTACCATGTTTTATGTGCATATCCTTAGTGATTTGTGTCCTACAATGTGGTCAGATGTCTTCTGTCCTCTCTTTTCTAATGTTTCGGTTAGGGAGCAACCATTTGATTTTTAGGGGAGGGGTGGGGGAGGAAGACTTTGCAAAAAAATAGCCGGGCACAAATTTTGGGGAAAAAATAATCCGGCCCTTCGCTGACAAAAAAAAAAATAATTATAATAAATAAATAAAATGAATAACAATAAATAAATAATCCGGCTCTGAAAGCTGGCAAAAAAAATATTCAGACTAGTGAAAGTCTTCCAAAATCAAATGGTTGCTCCCTTATAATAAGGGAAGGTTAATAATATGTAAAGGCCATAAAAATAATAGGTTGAGAAATTCTGGTGTATTGTTCTTAAAAATAGACAGTGAGTTGAGGCGATTAGTCTGGTGTACTGGATTTTAAAATTAGACAAGGAGTTAAAGAAGGTTAATCAAATAATAAGTTATAGACTAAAAATCGAAGAAGTACCGAAGGGTAAACCATGTCTCATACATGTAGTCCATGAAATGAAAGAACAATATCGTGTATAGTGTCATATTCAGACAAATGCGAACCCCAATAAAATCGAGGTGAGACTACATGTAGGTGCCCAGGAGGAATAAGGATACTCTAGTTGCATGCAACAACCGTCGCAAAAAAACCTGCATCAACTTTTCAAGTCGAGGAAGTACATACATAAATAAGCACGTATTAAAACGTGAAGGAGACAAGAACACGAAGTCAAATTTTCCAGTGTCAGAAATGCACGTATATATTAACATTCTTCAAAAAGTAATCTGAAATTGCATTAGATCCCTATATCGACTATAGAACTTCTTCATTGACAACTTCAAATGTTCCTCATATCCCTGTGAGAGTACTTTCGTGGTAAGGAGTCTCGCTCTCCGGAAGAAATTTTCGTATTTAGGACATGCTCTGGCATAGCGTATAAGTTGTGAAATGCCATATGCTTGAGAGGAAAGTATGTTGCTACTCAGAAAAGGGAAGTTGGTAATAATGAAATTGAAATCGTCACGTTTGTCATTGAGAGAGGTTTCTTATGAACCATCGTCACGTCACTAATTGATAGTCCTGAGTATATCGAGGTATGAAGCAGAATATATGCTCTCTGTTGTGTCTTTTATCTCAAGTTCCTTTGGATATATGATGTTGATGTGATCCCTAAATACAGGGTTGTTAATGGACAAGAGGACATCGATGTATCTGAATGCAAAGTTCAACCGAGATGCTAATTGTTTATTACCTTCAGAGAGCAGAGACTGTTGAATTCTGCTTCGTAAGAGTACAAAAATATGTCGGCCAGAAGAGGCGCGCAATTAGTACCCATCGGAATGCAACAATCTTTTGGAATACTTTCCTAACGAAATATCACAAAAATATCTATAAGAAATTCTAACGTTTGGATGAATTCTTTTTCTGTATACTTGCTGTTGGAATCAGATTGTTCCTTCACAAAATATGAGTCGTTGTGGCCTAAAACGAGATACTTTTACCTGCGACTTCATTTTTTTTTTTTTTTTTTTTGTTAATAATGATTAGTAATTTCTGAATAATTGATGTTATTTTTTCTTAGGTTTTTGATTGATTGATTGATTGATTTTTGTTTAACGTCACACCACGAATATTTCACGTATATGGTGACGGCATCTGCCTGATGCAGGGCATACAAATTTTGACCTTTGCAACGGACCCACCCGAAGCAGTGAGGGATCTTTAATGAGCCATGCATACCATGACACGGGGCCTCGGATTTTACTGTCTCATCCGAAAGACAGGACACCGGCATGACCAGAGCGGGACTCGAACCCCGGCTTCCCGATCAGGAGTCCAGCGCGATACCACTAGGCCACGCCGGCTCTCTCTTAGGTTTTTGATGAGGAATGGTTGTATAAAGTTTCGAAATGTCAAAAGATTTGATGCTAATGTAGAAAAAAAATAGACAATGTGTATAGGAAAAGTTATTCAGATGTATCGTTATAAAAACAAAGAGTTGAGAATATTAAACTGGTGTTCAGGCTATGAAAACAGAAAACTCACTACTTCTACTGTAGTATAATTCGTTTGAGAGGAATAAACATTCAATCTTGTTCTTAATGGGAGTTGTCATTCTTTTCCTTGCAAGTTGTTTTACCTCGCTAGTTTTAAAGGAACGCATAATTGATCATGTGGAGGTGCATGTTATTAGATTAGATAAAACGTAAAACATCTTGATAAAGTGCATTCTACTCCATTGATGATTAAGATACTTTCCCACATCTATAACATGTAATAACAAATTTAATAAGAAGTATTAGGAGATTGATCGGAAATGGATTGAATATATAATAAGTGCTAGTCAAACTTTATGTCAAGTTCTGAGCCGGTTTCGAGTTGTTGTCGGAAACGCCTACGACATTTTGTTTTCAAAGATTTCACGCATAGGTATACAATTTAGAAGCGCAATACAGCAGTAGATCATCCCTTAAAAATTTCACGCGCAATATGACAAAGTAATATACGCCACACTGCGGAAGATTAAAATCAAACTGAACGACGTAGTAGTGTGATGCTTGTATAATATATATAAAAGAGAACACTGAAGACATCTGGCAAAGCTGTATGACAAAATCACCAAGGACATGCACACAAAACATGATAATAGGAGAATATACACGGTAAAAAGACAAATATTGTGCTGCGGTTACGATACCGACTTAGGACGATCAATTGAAGTAACAAACGTCACTTAATTGGTGTGGTTAACCGGTTTACGGGCGTCCACCTTCCCACTCACCGCAAAAGCAGCACAATCAAAGGACACAGATTTAAAAATTTATAAATAATCATCAAAAGAAAGAACAAGGATTAACAGGTTTCTCAAAAAGAGAGGTCATAAACATTTCATTAGACAAGAAACGATTATAGAATAATATAATATCAAAAATATGTAAGGCGACATCAACATAAACCGTGCTCTGCCCGTCTATAGCCGAGCCCAGATCCTTGATCAATAAGAGTCCCGACTAACAGTCAAAGAGGACGAGGATCAGGACCTTGTCTCCTCTGAAAAGGTTTGGACAAGGCCCATTATAGAGTCCCTACCGCCCTGTTAGTCTGATTGCAACGATCAAGCAAAGGTCTGCATTGGGTTGTAGAGGAAACTTATACAAGAACTATGGTCTTAGCGATGATCTCGGGGTCATACGATCGATGACGAAGGCGTTTAATAATTTTAGAAATACACATTCCTCAGTAAAAAATGCAAAGTTATTTTGAAATATTTCATATTTTTCAAACATGTATCCACCGAAGCTGCCCATGAAACTTGATTTCCTGTACCCTCTGTTCCAACAACAGTGATGTTTATGTAATGAGGTTTTAGCATTAAGTGCACCATAAAATTCCAGATGGATTTTACGCAATCAAGTACATGTATGTATGATTCAGGAATTGAACCCTCATTTATTTATTCCTAATCCAAACGAAGAATACTTCAAACGGTTGAAGTCAATTAGTCAAACCGTGATGAAAAAATAAGCAAATATAGGTGTGTTGATTTAAATGACCACAATTTTAGAGATTTTCACAAAATCAGATCTTCTAATTTACCATACTCTTGAAATCGACGCTCATTCGACACTGACCGTAGTATTTACCTTCACCCCTGTAGCAAACCAGCAATGAAACTTATCGGTAAGAATGATAAACTTGGCATTTTGGATTTCTAATTGTAAATTTCCCTCGAGCGACTATCCTAGACTCTAATTACATATTTGGATTTGCTTTACACTGCACTTCGAATTTTGGATTTCAAGTGTAAAAAAACTTTTATAACCTCTCGTTTTGAGAAACCTGTTGATCCTTGTTCTGAAAGATCATTGATTAATTTTTAAATGTGTGTCCTTTGAATGGGCTGCTTTTGCGGTGAGTGGGAAGATGGGCGCCCGTAAACCGGTTAACCACACCAATTGAGTGACGGCTGTTACTTTAAATGACAATCCTAAGTCGGCATCGTAACCACAACACAATCAAATATTTTTGTAATTTTTTCCGTGTATATTTTGCTATTATCATGTTCTGTGTGCATGTCCTTGGTGATCTGTGTCATACAGCTTTGTCAAATGTCTTCTGTTTTCTCTTCTACACAAATACACCTACATATTACTTTCGAACTTAGAGAGGGCTATAGATACCATAAACATGGTAAAACTTTAAGAAAAAAATTATAGATTGAATTCAGATCTCTTATTTAATTCAGAAAACTAACATACTAGAGTATGCCAGACGTTGGACTAAAAGAGAAAAAGATGAATTAGACAGTCTTTCTGAATGGCTGAAGTCGATCAGAAGTCTGCTAAAGAAAAGAATTAGAAGACTATTTCAGGTTGTCAAGAACAAACATTGTTCTATATTTCGTGACTCCAGTGTCGTTAGAGAACTTTCTCAACTTCACGAAAATTTCATTATTGTTCTTGCTGACAAGGCAGCTAACAATTACACATTTGTATGTAAGGCATACTATATTAAATGTCTTATAGAAAAGCTTGGTCTTCATTCAACACCTGGTAATCCAACTTATACAGTTACAAACCTGTCTCCTTCAGAGATATTGAATAATCACAAATTAGTTCAACTTTTATTCGTTATTACTACAAATGAATCTGATCTCGAGCTACCATACCGTTTTTGGATTCCAAAGATACATAAAAGGCCATATAAGCATCGATTTAAAGCTGGATCTTCCAAGTGTTCCACCAAGCCTCTTTCCATGTTACTCACCAAAATTCTAACAGAAATCAAATAAGGTCTACAGAAATACTGCTCTACTGCTTACTCGAGAAGCGGAATCAATCAGATGTGGATCCTAAAAAATTCCAAGGAACTTCTAGAGCACTTTAAATCTCCTATTTTCAATAATGTCATTAGCATCAAATCTTTTGACTTTTCAACTCTAAATACAACCATTCCTCATCAAAAACTAAAGAACAGAATAACATCAATTATTCAAAACGCCTTCTTTAACAAAAAGGAGTTCGCAGATGTAAATATCTCGTTTTAGGCCACAACGACACATATTTTGTAAAGAAGCAGTCTGATTCCGGCAGCAAGTATACAGAAAAAGAGATTATCTAAATGTTAGAATTTCTTAAAGATAATATTTTTGTGATATTTGGTGGGAAAGTGTTCCAACAGATTGTTGGCATTCCTATGGGTGCTAATTGCGCGCCTCTTCTGACCGACAAATTTTTGTACTCTTACAAGGCAGAATTTATACAGTCTCTGCCCTATAAAGGCAATAAACAATTAGCATCTCGGTTCAACTTTACATACAGATACATTGATGATGTTTTGTCGATTAACAACCCTGTATTTAAGGATCACCTGAACATCATATAAACTCGAGATAAAAGATACTACAGAGAGCGCATCTTCTGCTTCATACCTCGTTATACTGCTATCAATTAGTGACGATAGTTCATTAGTAACCTCTTTCCATGACAAACGAGACGATTTCAATTTTATTATTACCAACTTCCCTTTTCTGAGTAGCAACATACTTTCCCCTCCTGCAAATGGCGTCTTCATTTCACAACTTATACGCTATGCCAGAGCATGCTCTAAATACGAAAATTTCGTCCTGAGAGCGAAGCTTCTTGCCACGAAACTACTCTTACAAGGATATATAAAGGAACGTTTGAAATTGCCACTGAGGAAGTTCTATGGTCGTTTAAGGGATCTATTGCACTTTCAGATTCCTCTTTCAAGGATGTTAACCGATATTTTGGGACCTGACCATACTAAATAACCATCTTAACTTTTTGACTATATTTGATTTGACATAATACATGTATACATGTATATTCAGATACTTGTTCACCTTCGTTTCTGACACCGGGAATTTCAGACAGCATTTCTTGCCTTGAGTGGGAAATTTGACTTCGTGTTCCTGTCTCCTTCGTATGTTCATGCCTGTATATTTATATATTTACCTCCTCGATTTGAAAGGTTATTGCAGGACTTTTGCGACGGGTGTTGCATGCAACCAGGGGACTCTTACTCCTCCCGGGCACCTGGTCTCACCTCGATTTGATTGAGGTTCGCATTTGTCTGAATATGACACTAAACACGATATTGTCTCCTTTATTCAATGGACTATGAGATATGGTTTATCCTTCGGTACTTCTTTTTTTTCTTTACTTTTAGCCATATGTGTCCAGCAGATTCTATCATCCCAATATCTACGATGACATGATATACAAACAAAGGTTCCGATAATTTCATTTCAACA